>JAFBMS010000174.1:12500-270962 GCA_019788955.1 Albula glossodonta | reverse complement strand
TTGCAGATAATAACATGTTCACATGTTAGTTTGCTCACAAGTGAACAGGTTAGCTTGGCATCTTGTGAACAAACAAACGTGAGCTATTTAACATATTTATTTGCTTGAAATAACATGACCAACTTTAGAATCTAACGAGAGGGTGATGTACTGTACGTTGAAGGTACAGTAAACCCCCCTCCATCACGGGGGTTACGCTCCAGACCCACCCGTGATAAGTGAAAATCCACGAAATAGAAATACCCTATTAAATACACCCTAGGCATGTTATTATAAGTTTTATGGTACTTTTAAAAGCATTTTAAGGTCTTTAAACACACTTTTAAAACAATGGAAACACATTTAAACACATAAAAGATATTGAGAGAGAGCAAGACCAAGATTTAAACTCATAAACAATGCTGCGGAATGCCGTGAAATGGCAAAAATATAAGCAATATTAAAATTAATATTACAGAATAAAACCACGAAATACCAGGACCGCGAAAACTGAACCGCGATATAATAGGGGTTTACTGTATATTAAGCAGTAACTTGTGTGCAGTTGTGATAGTGTAGAGGTCTGTTTTTGAAATCCTGCGCTAGTAATATCATTGTTACTATTGTTGTGAATGAATTATTTAATATTTGATAGTTTTTGTATTAATAATATGGGTTACAAGTACATTTTAAGTCTTTTTTCTTATTACTATAGGCATATATGTAAATGTAGGCATATATCACCATCCTTTCACTCCAAGGTTGACCATCCCTATTGAATTTCTTTTTACAAATTGACCACTGGGTATAGGGCTAACAAAATGAACAGTGTAGGAAGTAAAACATGTGTCATGATTTTAGGTGGCAGATAAAAAGCTTTCCTATGACACAGTAAGGGCAAATAACACAGCTGGTGGTCTAACGACTTGTTCCACCCTCTCACTGTCTGGAGATAGAGGTGTTCATGAACATAAAGCTGCCATGATGTGAACTGTGATGCTTTGCAACAACATTTGTTTCATGGCATATGTCTGTTTTCAATCTCTGAACACTTGTATGATGGAACAACGCACCTGTGAGCCACGCAACTGCGCAAAGATCCAGCATCACCACAGTCGACAGACAATTTGATCTTTGGGTGCGTGGCTCAAGTTCGTCCAGTAGTCTGTGACTGTGTAACCTGTGTAATATCATGTCAGTATTTGCTGTTATGTTAACTGAGAGATGCGGTTCTTGGACAGCGCAAAATTTCCGCCTGCCTTTAGAAGTCGTAAAAATTCCCACGAAAAGACGGGTGTCGCAGTTACTGCAAGGTTTAGTAAATTGGATGGGATACTTTAATTGGCTTCATTTGCAAAATCTCCACCCTGTTTTAGCACCTTCATCCCAGGTACACATATGCATAAAAAGGGTCGAGGTCAAGAGAGCAGCATCACCAGACTTTTCTTGAAATCTTTTGGGCAAATCGTTGGATTTGATATAAGCTGTACCAGTGTTTAATGTAAACTAATATTAAACATTACAATTTTGTCAATTTTGAAAGCGTTTTGAATAAGAGCTCTGTAATCTCTGTTTTCATATTGTCCTTGCAGGATCCAAGAGTCCTGTGAACTAGAAGAGGAGAGTCCATATGTGGTAAGATACCTGGTTATATTCCATAGGCCCTGTTTTCGCTAGCAGGTGCAATCTTCTATGACTGATTTAAAATGTGCCATGACTGCAACGGCAAACGCAAAGTTATTTATTTTTTTTAAATTTCCCATATTTTTACCTTTTTTTCCCAACCTGAATGTTCAACCAAACTTGTTGACATCACCGCAGTACACGCCCTAACAGCTGGGGGAGGAGAAGTCGAGCATGTGACACCTCCGATTCACATGACGACGCTCTCGCTTCTTGTCACGCTGCAGCCGCACCACCAACTGCACAGTGTCTATGACGTCGGAGGAAGACATGGTTAGCGTACAGTCGGTTCATGCCGCCACAGGCGCCCAAGCATGACAAGGAGGGCGCTACTGCGATGAGGCCAAGGGGAAGGTTAGGCCAGCCTACCCCGTATCGAACCCTGGCCAATGGGCCTCTGGCCATGGCCGGGAATAGCGAAGCTGGAAATCGAACCCCTGACCTCAGGACCCGTAGGCAGCAATTTATCACACGAGCCACTCAGAGGCCCTAGTTTCACTTTTTAACAGAAAAAAAAACCATACCAATAGTGTTCTCTAACTCATATGGATTGTGGTCGCTGTAGGACTGTGTGTGTTAATGGCCCATTATTAATATTCAGAGATTTACTATGCGGTTTTTCATTATTTCTATGAGGTATTTCATATAACAGCACATCTTAATGGTACTTGGGAAAAAGTCATAGAAGGGAAAATATGTCTGATTTTAGATGGCGTAGGTACAGTAGGGACATGTTGGCCGGTGCGCTGGAAACAGAGGAACAAATTTTACTTGTCTTTATTTCAACCTGTTCCCATTTATCATCCTTGATGATAAATGGGAACAGTAAAACAAATAATTAACAGAATAATCAACACTAATCAACATAAATATAGTAAATGATAACCAATTTAATTTTGTGATAGAATTACTGTTCTTTGCAAACTATTGCATCATTTGCTACATCCACAGATGGTTTTAACCTGTCAGTAATTGTGCTCTTCGTTCTCGCTCCAATTTCAGGTAATATTGGTACATTAAAATCATCCGCGAAAATTCACGCTCATGAAACATCCACCTTTGTGTGGTCTGTGCGAAACTTTATTTGTGCGTTGCACACAAACTGATGCAAAATTCAGATATGTATATTGCATCAGTTTAATTAAACAATCTCACGTTGTAGCTTTTACGATACCACACAAACGTTAAACAATCTGCGCTGTTCATTTGCATTATCATCTTGCAGATCATAGTAACGCATTACAAATAAGTATTCCCTGACTTCAGATAGAGAACAAAGAGTACAATTATCGACAGATTAAAACCATCTGTGGATGTAACAAATGCTGCGTGGTGACGATGATGATGAGGAGGAGGATAGTGATTAATTGCACCGTACCTAGAGGCTTGCATTTACCACGGTAAGCTGTTATTTTAATGTTTTACCTTGCATCTTTTGAGTTTGTATTTTGTAGCCTTACGGTATATCTGTCATGCTCTTTGTTTTTCCCAAAGATTAAAACGTTTGTTACCGTGATACAGTTGTTTGAAAATTAGTGGACTAATACATTTCAATATGATTCCAAAGCTTGATTGTTTTGCATGACTTTTTTTCATCCGATATGTCGTACATATTACTTATATGTTGTTTTTTATTTGCCTTCTGTTATTGTCATCATCATATTATTATAATCTGACACAAACTGCCTCTAGCAGACCTAGTTGACCTGTTTTTTTATTGTTTAAATACTGTACAGTATAGACTATATACAAGTAGTAGGTATGCAACGCATCCCCGGATTACAGATGAGATCCTTTCCAAAGTCTGTCTTTAAGTCAGATTTGTAAGTCGGAACAGGTACATATGGTTCATATTTAGCGTAAGTTTGTCTTAGGATACAGTATATACTTTACATTTCATATAAATATGCATATAAAACATGTCCAAATACAATAAAACATCTTAAACATAATAATACAGTACATACTAATAATAAAATGTCTACCATCTTTATATAAACAACTTCTGTTGTTTATAATGTTTATATAAACAACTTCACAATTGAGGAAGGATTTATTTTTAGACTTTAATTTCTTCAGAACAATTTTCTCAATGAATGGAGGCAGAATGTTTTCACAAGCATCACAAAGTAGTGTGTGTGTTCATTATTACGAACCATTGTATTTTACTCAAATTTTTAATATAATAGACAATACGGCAGTTTGCAAGTAGGAGTTGTCCGTAAGACGTTCGAAACCCAGAGACTGTCTGTACCTATAAATCCTTATAGGATAAATCAGAAATTAAACTTTACTACAATATTACAAAATACACGACTAAAAATGGGCAAATCATAAATAATGGTGTGTCTCTAATAATAGCCTATCTCAAATAAAGGCCTGGTTCTTTCTTCAGTTGAGGCCCCGGCCACTATTTGAGAATTTACAGTATACTGTGCAAAATGTTATATTGTCTTGTACATTGTGTTTGATGATTATAATTGTGTTCCATGCAACTCTTGGAGGTGGAAGTATTTGATGTGTGGTAGAATGCAATATTTGCAGGTTTTAGTATGAGGTATTTATATTTGTGTACAATTGTTTCTGTTGTACAGCATTAACTATATTACATATAAAGCATAATCATTTATGTTAGGTATTTGATAGAAAAAAATGAAAACTTTCCAGGGTCACATGAGGATTTAGTGTTTGATTCGTACATCACTTATAGTATTGCGATCACTGATTCTAATGCACCGGTCACTTGGTTAGCTGGTCTTTGACCAAGTAAATTATCCAGTAAATCAATAGTTAGCCCGGTTTTTAATTTCATCCTTCCTGCACGACATTTCGATAGCTCTTTTTTTTATGATTTCTATAATGCTTTTGTACCTTCTTCAGTTTTGTTTTTATGATTTGTTCTGTTGTTCTAGTGAAGCCAGCCATCTCAAGCTCTGCTCTTATTTCCTAATATACCTTGTTCTTCCTCACAGTTCCTGGCAGTTTCTCTTGCATTTCTGTGGAAGCCAGAGTGCCAACAAAGCGTTGGTCTGGTTTGACTTCACTGCTTTCGAGAGTGCTTTCGCTGCTGCAGATTTCACTCATGTGTAATCAAAGTGACGGCAAATTTTTGCGCTCAGCGCCAAGTGGCTAACTCATGCAGTAGCCCCTTCCATAGCCACTGGCGTCAGTGGTTCCAGCTTTTGGACCAACAATTTTGGGGAGCCGCGCTGGTCATACCTCTTTGGCACCGGCACCACGCCAGTGGAAAAGGGCTAGACGAGAGCCTGAGGAAGAGGAGCATCACTTTGACATGATCCCATCACCCTCACCCTTTGAGAATGACATGTGAAAAAAAATTCAGGGTGTGTCCAGGTAAAAATGAATGATCAGTTTTTGGCTGAAGTATGCATCTATGTTGTGTTAAAAGCAGAAGAAAAGTCAACACATTAAGCCTGGTATGTGCTGTGGCCCATGAGGATGCTTGTGTAGGAAGTTGAGTAGGGTCATTGTGGCGTCTTCTACCCCTCTCTTAGCCCTTTAGTCAAACTGCATGGGTTACTGGGGCATCTTCCACCCGTCTCTTAGCCCTTTAGCCAAACTGCATGGGTCGCTGCGGTATCTTCTATCCCTCTCTTAGCCCTTTAGCCAAACTGCATGGGTTACTGGGGCATCCTGCACCCCTCTCTTCGCCCTTTAGAGAAACTGCATAGGTTACTGGGGCGTCTTCTACCCCTCTCTTAGCCCTTTAGCCAAACTGCATGGGTTACTGTGGTATCTTCTACCCCTTTTAGCCCTTTGGAAAACTGCATGGGTCACTTTTGAAATATGGACAATAATTCCGTCTTTCCGTCCAACGCAACGCAGTTGGCTGGGGAACGGACAAAGTTAATGGAAAATTCCCATTCAGATGAATGAGAATAACCGGCTGTGGTTGTGGAATGCAGAGCAGGAATTCTGCAGATGTGTGAACGAAGAGTTATATGTCATTTATGTCATTTAGTTTTTGTTTAAATTTTGTTGATTAGTTTTAAATGGTTAGCTGGCCCTGCCCTGTGTCACAAATAAAGTCTCTTAATTAGCCAAATTATATGTCAGTCATTGTTATTATTTATTTGATGTTCTCTGATTGCTCTGCATCTGTCAACCCATGCTGGTAAAAATTTGTGTTAGCAACTTCCAAGATGGCAGACAAGCAATACCAGAGTAGCTTCCTAAAAAAAACTCAAACATCAAAAACTAGTATGACATCAACAAACAATCTGTAAAATGAAAAATATTAGTGGATACTTCACACCACAAGCACAACCTGAGTTAGGCCGAGCAGAGAATCTAAGAGATAGCGACCTGCTGGAAGGAACTGTGGCTCTACGGGCAGAAACTGTTAGCTTGATGGGAGAAACCAGAGACCCTCTGGCAACCTCCTAAGCAATGGAGCAAGCCAGGTCTATGGCTCTATGGAGGCACACATAGGCTTCACTGTGCTCCCAGTAAATTTAAACATACCCTCCATCTCTCGCTTTATTGTTCAATGTGTAACTTCATGGTTTTCATGTATCCTCTCGCTTCTGAGAGACCAGTTCCGTTTTTGTTTTATAGTGGCTAGCTAATATTACCCCATACACTGGCTATGCATATTACATATTGATTTTTCTTGGAACTTGAAAGCGTTTCTTATTTTTTGTGTATAGTATGCCAATATTCTACTCCATAATGATGCATATTGCTCTATTTAAGGTAATTTGTAGAGTAGGTAGGGCCCAAACAATGACTCAAGCCCAGGGGCCCCCAGCCCCCTAAGTCCTGCCCTGGGGATGGGGCTAAGCTTTTAGCATCTCAGTCTCAGCCTGACACCACCCATTCTTCCTTGCTTATGCATTTTGGTATTTCGTTTCAATTTAGAAAGTCTGCTCTGAATTATTTTTTTTTTCATCTTGGTATAAAAGGATCAACATGTATTGATGGATCAGGATTGCTCCATATCAATAAGAGAGTAATGGATTCTGCCACCAAACTGGGAATGGTGGGAATCAGTTTATTTCAGTCACTCTGATAAAGCACACCTCTTCATTCGTTTATTTCAGTCACTCTAATAAAGCACACCACTTCATGTGTTTATTTCAGTCTCTCTGATACAGCACACCTCTTCATGTGTTTATTTCAGTCTCTCCAGCGCACTCTGATGAAGCTGAAGAAGGAGGAGTTGAAACAGTTTCAGAGCCATCTGAGTCAGCATTACCCAGAATGCACTGAGAGACAACAGGAGGACTTTGATGCCCTGCACATAGTTGAGAAGATGCTGGAGACCTGTGGCAGTGAGAGATCTCTGAAGATCACACTCCACATCCTGAGGAAGGTGAAGCAGAATGTTCTGGCAGACTCACTGGAGAGAGATGAGCAGAAGAGTAAGACATTTTTTTTGTGTAATTCGGTCATTAATAATCAGTATTAGCAAGAAAACCACAAAAGAGTGAATGTGTTTGTGCTGTGACTATTCCTTAGTAAACGTGGCCCTGAAAGAGTTGTACAACACACAGGATGTAAATGTTAGAAAAAAGCTCATTAATGCAGATTTAAAAAGCTGTGGTAGAGTCAGTTTACCATCTTAATGTCTGAAAGAGAAGCCCATAGAGCAAAGGGATGATTTGAAGGAGTGATCATGCGCTGGCCAATCAGTTTTCCAAATTCCCTTGAAAAGAGTGGATGAATCACACATCCATGTTTTTCTATGTTTGTTGGTGCAGGTTTTCTGCCTTTATCTGTTGTACCCTTAGTGTATTGTTAAATGACTATCACAGGCTGGTGCAGTTCTTTATAAAATAGCTGTAATGCTCATTAGACACCAGAATAATGGAGACGTTATTGTAGTAGTGAGAGCACTTGCCAGATAATACAGAAAAATATGAATGTGCCAAACAGACTGTATATTAGCGTTCTACTCCACTCAACCAGTTCCAACATCTTAAATGCATTCAGCATCACAAGAATAATACATCATACTACCAACAGCCACAAAATTAAACCCAATTTATGGTATTATTACTGTTACTAAGATAATAAAATACCATATATAGAAAAGGTTTCGAAATTTCATCTAAACTGAGTGACCTTCTGCTCCAGGTTGTGAAGCTGCCTATACAGGTTTTCTCCTTATTCAAGGGCATTTTACTTTAGTAAGACCTTAAACTCTATAGCTTCCCTACTCTGGTGTTTCTTCATGAACAAGGCAGAATCTATTTCTGTTCAACATTTGTGCAGATTGTTGGAGTGATGTGTAACAATGTAATAATGTTTTCAAGTAAATTATTTCTCATATTACCTCTTAGAAAAACTCACAAGAGCCGAACAGAAGCTAAAATCTGGTCTGAAGGAAAAATTTCAATGCATACTTGAAGGTCTGGCACAGCGGGGCCACCCAACCCTCCTCAGTGAGATCTATACGGAGCTCTACATCACAGAAGGGGGAGGTGGGGGGGTCAATAATGAACATGAGGTCAGACAGATTGAGATAGCATCCAAGAGACAAACCACACAGGAGACTGCAATCCTCTGCAATGACATCTTTAAACCTTTACCTGGACAACAGAAACAGATCAGAACTGTGCTTACAAAGGGCATCGCTGGCATTGGGAAAACTGTCTCTGTGCAGAAGTTCATTCTGGACTGGGCAGAAGGAAAAGCCAATTCAGATATTAAATTAATCTTCACTCTTCCTTTCCGAGATCTGAACTTGAAGAAGGAGAGAGAATTCAGTCTGATGCAACTTCTCCAGTACTATTTTCCACTACTGAAAGAGATTGAAAGTGCTAAACATGATGAAGTCAAAGTTGTGTTCATCTTTGATGGTCTGGATGAGTGTCGACTTCCTCTAGATTTCCAGAACAATGAGATCTGCTGTGATGTAACAGAGTCAGCATCAGTTGACGTGCTGCTGACCAACCTCATTAAGGGAAATCTGCTTCCCTCTGCTCTCCTCTGGATCACCTCCCGACCAGCAGCAGCCAATCAGATCCCTTCTGAGTGTGTCGACCGGTTGACAGAGGTGCGAGGGTTCAATGACCCACAGAAAGAGGTGTACTTCAGGAAGAGAATCAGAGATCAGAACCTGGCCAGCAGAATTATCTCACACATAAAGTCATCCAGGAGTGTCTACATCATGTGTCACATTCCAGTCTTCTGCTGGATTTCTGCTACAGTTCTGGAGACATTGTTGGGTGAAGCAGACAGTGGAGAACTGCCTAAAACTCTGACTGAAATGTACACACACTTCCTGCTCATTCAGACCAATGTGAAGAATCAGAAGTATCATGAAACCAATGAGACAAACTCAAAGAAGATCTCAGCATCAGATGCAGAAATGATCCTGAAACTGGGGAAGCTGGCTTTTCCACAGCTGGAAAAGGGCAATCTGATATTCTATGAAGAGGACCTAAGAGAGAGTGGCATTGATGTCAGTGAAGCTTCAGTGTACTCTGGGGTGTGCACAGAAATCTTTAAAGAGGAATCTGGGTTGCATCAGGAGAAAATCTACTGCTTTGTGCATCTGAGCATTCAGGAGTATCTGGCTGCCTTGTTTGTGTTTCATTCATTCGTAAATGAGAACCGGAATGTGCTCAGACCAGGAACTCACAGGAGCACAGGGCTGTCTCAGTTACACACACCAGGAACTCACAGGAGCACAGGGCTGTCTGCGTTACACACACCAGGAACTCACAGGAGCACAGGGCTGTCTCAGTTACACACACCAGGAAATAACAGGAGCACAGGGCTGTCTGTGTTACACACACCAGGAACTCACAGGAGCACAGGGCTGTCTCAGTTACACACACCAGGAACTCACAGGAGCACAGGACTGTCTGCGTTACACACACCAGGAACTCACAGCAGCACAGGGCTGTCTCAGTTACACACACCAGGAACTCACAGGAGCACAGAGCTGTTCGAGTTACTCCCACAAAGAACTCACAGTAGCACAGAGCTGTCTGAGTTACACAGGAGTGCAGTGGATCAGGCCTTAGAGAGTAAGAATGGACACCTGGACCTTTTCCTCCGATTCCTTCTGGGCCTGTCACTGGACTCCACTCAGAATCTCTTAGGAGATTTGCTGACACAGACAGGAAGCAGATCACCTGTGTCAGACCCACCGACAGAGACAGGAAGCAGATCACCTGTGTCAGACCCACCAACCGAGACAGGAAGCAGATCACCTGGAACAGATACAATGACCCATATGGGAAGCAGATCACCTGGAACAGATACAATGACCCATACAGGAAGCAGATCACGTGTACCAGACCCACTGACACAGACAGGAACTGGACCACCTGGAACAGATCAAATGACAAAGACAACGTTGAAGTCACACTCCTTTAGAATCAGATTACCTGCACCAGACCTTCTGATACAGATCGAAAGCAGATCAGAGAGCATTAGGAAAACAGTCCAGTACATTAAGCAGAAGATCACAGAAGAGTCTTCAGCAGAGAGGACCATCAATCTGTTCCACTGTCTGAATGAACTGAATGACAACTCTCTGGTGAAGGAAATCCAGACTCACCTGAGGTCAGGAAGACTTTCTGATAAAGAGCTGGAACCACACCAATGCTCAGCTCTGGCTTTTGTGTTACTGATGTCAGAGGAGGTCCTCGATGAGTTTGACTTGAAGACGTACAACACATCAGCAGCAGGTCAGCAGAGACTGGTACCAGTAGTGAGGAACTGCAGGAAGGCCATGTGAGTAATGTTTTGTCATTCATAATGCAGATGATTCATACTGATATTTTCATAAACAGTTTACATTTATGTGAGAATAACGTGTCATGAACATAACTTGATGGCATTATTAAATGGTCTTGACATGGGCAGTGTGTGATTGGTCCTCTGACATTAGATCAGATTAATCAAATATATGTAATACTCATATCACAATATTTGTGATATGTCTTCTGTCCATGAAACCAGATTGGGATTCATCAGTCATGTTCGGAACTTTTTTCATTCTTTCAGCCAATAGTGCAGCAAGGATTTAATAGACACAGTTTAAAAGGTAGATGCATGATGAGTCATTTTGAGGTTTAGGAATTCAGTTCACAATCTCTACCGTCACTGTAGACATCAGGAAAGAAAAGTGAAAAAATTCTGTGTTGAGATCATAATTTCCTGAAGGGTTGTTGTTTTTGAGTGCATTTATTGCATTCTCAGTCTTTAAGATCAAATATGTCATTTCCACAAGATGGGGATGTCGTTTTAAAGGTTGGAAATATTAGAGAAGAAAATGTTAAGGGCTTTGGGTTGTACATTTGAAAGTGTAAAATTGCTTGCCATGCTTTTAGATGTCCATGGGGTTTTAAATCAAGATTCTATTTGGTTTTGGTTCACATACTTTATTTGACTTAAAAAGTTGTTCCAGTTTTTAAAAAATTAATTTGAAATATGTTCACCTTTTTCCAGCCATTTAAACCTTGACCTTATGAAACTCCTTTGGCTTTCAGATATACTGTTTGTCTACCTTGCTTATCAAATGAGCTAATTAAGTGGCATTTTCTTCTGGTTTATATTCATTGTATGTACTTGAAAATGCAATAATGTCAGTGAAAAGTACACATGCGCAGAGTTACGTTGAAACTGCCATTCAAGGTTAATGGGGAATATAACCTCTCGTAACAGATTTTGAGCTGCAGGAAGCCAAATATGAGAGGCAGAAATATTGATTTAGTTCATGAATATTTTTGTTATACTGAATATAAATACAAGGATCATCTAGTAATTTTCATAGATGGGTCAAAGGATCCAGAATCAGAGACAACAGGAGCAGCAATGGTAGTGCGGGGTCCTAATTGAAACAAACAGAAGAACATCAATTTGCCTAAATGTATACACTGTAGAACTATATGCCATTTCGATGGTGTTTCAGTGGATAGAGCAGAATCAAGTGTTGGTGTGTAGGGATTCATTGTCAGCAGTTCAAAGTATTAGATATGGAATATCCCAGAGTCACCATGGTTTGGTGTATGAGATTTTATTGTTAGTTAATGGTTTGATTAAGTGTGTGGAGAGTATGGAGGTTACCATAATGTGGGTCCCAGCATATATTGTAATTCCACATAACAAAAAAGTCGATAAGCTGGCAAAACAAGCTGTGAAAAACGAAAATATAGAGGTGAATATCAAATAATCTAGGTCTGAAGGGAAAAGCATTATCTGGAGGAAAGTAAATCAAGAATGGCAACAGAGCTGGGAACAGGAGACCAAAGGGAGACACTTATATTTAACGCAAGGTACAGTGGACCAGAACATCATGTAAAAGGGGAAACAGGGAAGAGCAGGTTGTAGTGGCCAGATTGAAGTTAGGGCACACCAACATTTACAGCCCTATGAACATCATAGGAAAACACCCAGCTGGTTTATATGATCATCGTCAGAAATTGGGAGGCAGGAAATCATGTTCTGCTCACGCTGACCCACGTGCAATATCACAACAGATTGCGTTGTTTCAGTTTGAGTGATCCAGTAAATGTACTTCGCATATCATGCAAACTAGAGATGGGCGAAATGAAACGGTGCTCCAAAGCTGTCGAATCATTCGAAGCAGTTGTGTTTCGGCACACTTCTCTGGAGCCCCAACCGAAGCACGCTCTTAACGTCATCACATTTCCTACTTGACGTAACGGTCAAGATCAAATGTGGAGTGTTTATGAGTGTACAGCGTCAAAACAAAAGTTAATTATGTTCCGTGTTTAATCAATGGCTCATTATTGACAATGTTTATTTATTGTCTATCATGCTTGTTTTAGTTTTCTCTTGTTTCAGAAATTCCCCAGTGAATACTGAAAAGGTGAATAAAATCACAAAAACTATATGTGGAATTGGTGTTTAAATGTTACAGGCTATCAAACTGTCATGGCACACGCTGTCTGGAGTTCATAACCTTAATAATATCCAAAGATTTCTGTCACTGTCAGAACCTTAAATAAAATATTCCTAAAAACTTTTACCTATTTTCTTAATGTTCCTTGCACGTTATTTACCTGGAATGTTTCCTTGTGCCCATAACATAACTTGTTCCGAAACATGTGGAATGTTAGGATGTTAACGGCATGTCTACATTATAACATTATGTCAAACTCCACTGAAATATGACCCACATTTTCCCCTATGTCTTGGGTCCGTTTTCTATTAGCTGGGACCAGGGTATTAAAAAAACTACAAATAACGCACATAACCTTGAGATCTTCATGAGAACATATAGTTTTCTACAAAATTCGAAGCAATTTCTGTTTCAGAAATTAAATGTTTAATTCTGTAAGATAAAATTTGTACAATAAAACAGTACAGTAAAAAAAAGTATTTCTGACATCTAAATGTGGAAATGAAAGAGGAAAATATCATACATACAAAATGATGCTTGCATGATGGAATCTGGGACCATTTTGATCTGGTCACTAGTGACTAGTGTGCCATGTCAGCACTGCACCTGGTCCTTGGAAAATTCTGGAAAACTTCCTTAACAAATCACGTTGGTAGAATCGCTTTTGTGAGGCGATGTAAAGTCGAAAGGAAAGAGATCAACAAGAAATCATGTTACTTGCCTCGCTAACCGCTACAATGTGTCCTTGCTCATTAGCAAATCAAACATCACCTCTGAATTTTGAATTCAGAGGTGATGTTTGTGAATCTGAAACAGTAGCTACACACATAGGCTACCTATCTATTGTGACATGTCCTGGGACCCCAGTGCATATGCTGGTTTTTATTCCAACCACAACTGCAATCCCAGAATCTTAACAAGCTGTTAATTGTTCATAACTGTTCATGCTTTTCATGATTAGAGAGATAATTTGCCATTATAGCTATGCATGGCATGAAGAAAAAGCTCCTATATTCACATTGTGCCATATTGCAGGCAATTGCATAAAGACATGTAAAATGTTTTAACTCATATTAAAAACTGGAGTGATTCTGGACACATGACTACTAAAACCAACCATTTGATAGATAGTGAAGGATTCAAAGGCAAAACTACTTATAATGAGCCAAACCTGCATTGTATTATTAAGCATAAGGAAAAAATCATGAAAAGTATGAACAATTATGAACAATGAACAGCTTGTTAAAATTCTGGGGTTACAGTTGTGGTTGGAATAAAAACCAGCATACACAGTGGACCCCAGGACCGATGTTGGGGACCACTACACTAGTGGACTCATTTCGTAACTGCAGCAGAACTTAGAGAGGAGCCAAAGCATTTAGATACAGTAAAACTGTTCTGAATAAGGGCCCTAATAGATCCAGCTTTGTGTTTTATGCAACCGGTTAATGCTACAGGTGTGTTGGTTTTCTTGTAAAACTGAGTTTTATTGTTGTAGAGGTTTATTGTTTTCACTTACACCCATGACAAGTAAGATGGCAATGTACAAAAGATGGGAAAATGATTCACAGCCAAAATGTTTGATCTTGCTGATTGCTAGTGATAATTGTGATAATAATTGTAATCACAATATTTAGTTAAATTGGGATTATCATTTAATTCATAATCATTCAGCCCTACTATTCAGTAATCTCAGGCCAGTAACTTGAACAGAAGTACCTGTGAATGTTCTGAAATGCGGACCTGATTGTCAACAGGCTCTGAAACTGACTGGTGTCTGAAAACGGAAAGCAGACTGTAGCCTAGAATATTTGTGGCTTTCTGGTTCTTTAGTTTTGTGTTTGTTTAATTTTTGATGTTGGTGTTTGACCCATTTTATCTTTCAAGATGATGGATGTCATATGGAATTTCCCAAAGTGTCTAAATATTTGTAACTGATGGGGCAATTCTCGGTTAATGGAACTCCTGTTAACAATACAATCTTAACTTTTTTCAGACTAGGAAGCTGTGATCTTACAGAGGAGTCCTGTGAAATTGTGGCCTCAGCGCTCCAGTCGTCAGACTCACACCTGAGTGAGCTGGACCTCAGCTACAATAACCTGGGAGATTCAGGAGTGAAGGTGCTCTGTGCTGGACTGAAGAGTCCAAACTGTAAACTACAGACACTGGGGTGAGTAGAGCTGTGTACTATGTTACCTTTAGTAAACAGAATTAGTGATCAGTGAGTCCTGTGGCAAGAGTGGAAAAAGTTTTAAACAAAAATGGGCCGAAGGCCTGTTTATTTGCCCCTTTAGGAGGAAAAACTCAAAAACAAAGAATACAAACGGAAAACAGGGTTAACTCACAGCCATTGGAACAACAACACAAAGCCCAAACCAATGCCCTTCGGTCTTCAAGCCTGTGCTTGAATAAGAGGCCTAATTGAATGCAAGTGAGAGCACCTGGTGTGATTAGCAATCATCCTCAGGTGAGCCTGTCTGCTGGCGATGCCACTGCTGTTCAAGCTCCTGCAGGCTGCGTTCCAGTAGTTTTTCTTGTCTCCACCTTTCCTCCACTCTCTTCCTCCCTTCCTCCTCTACCCCGGAAGTATGTGGAGGAAAGGATCAAAAATTGAGCTAACAGCGAACTGTTCCGACTGACTCCGAGGATACCAAAGCCAATCACGCTTCTCGAACACTGCCAGCCCTTTTCATGCATTAAAATACAAATGTCAGTTTCCTGCATTCTGCTCATGAAGTAACAAACATTTGCACAAGGAATAAATAAACTTACCGCAACATACACTCGCTCAATTGTACATTGGTGAAATTACCATTCGTATATCAAAAACATGAATATATCATGTCATGGTGGATATGTTATATGTTATAGCGTGAGAGTGTTTGAATTTTCCTGTGTGTGTTCTGCAAGTAAGGATAAATGTAGGAGTAAGAACTGGGAGAGTAAGAGAGGGAACAATGCGTTGTTCCTAGTTTTATAACTTTCATTGCCCATTACATGTTTCCAGGGTGACAGAATTGGTGCCTTAGAAAACACTGGTGTTTCCTGTGGAGTGTGTGGAAATGTAGTTCCATTCCCCCGTTATCCCCCTTTGGTTTCAGGATGTGGTTTAAGCCAGTATTCCTTTAGAGCACAAAAGTCATTCAACATTCCACAGGTCCTCAAGTTCATTTAACAGATTAAGACACTTTGACAAATCTGGGCAGTTCATCTGTAGCTGTGGACATCTGGGCAGTTATGTATAACATTTAACCAACAATTAATAGCATATCAAAATTAACACTACTAACAGTAAAGGAGTAACAATTAAGGTACACTCATATCTTCTGACAACTAAAATCAATAAAACATAATGGAAAATAAGAAAATGGCGACACCTGCAAGGTTTATGCTTAAAGTGGTCAGGAGTGTTAGTGTGGTAGAGTATGAGTTGTCAGTTATCCAGTCATGAGAAGTCTGAGAGGGGTGCCCTATGGATCAGATGAACTTTTGACTATAGTTTTAAGTCTGGTCTGGCCCAGACTGGACTGGACTGTTTAGTCCCTTCAGACAGGAGCTACTATGGAAGTTTGATTCCTGCCTGTTACCCTGAGGTACCCTTGGGCTATTCTGACAGAGACTGTTCATCCTGGTGACTATATCAAGGAATCAAAATTCAGACTTGCTGGTTCCATGTGCACACTGTTTCTGCCCATGTTCTGAAAGCTTGACAGACCTCCCACGCCTAGTTGTGGTTGCTAACGAAGGATTGGACAATGGCTGTTCTATGTAGGGGCTTAGTGAAGGGTCACTTGTAAGGTTGACCTCATCACATGAGGTATGTTGGGTCAAACAGGAGGGACTGCTGGGAGACAGTTCTGAAGGAGCACACTGTTTGAGAATGAGTATTATAATTACAAGAGAGTATTATAATTACATGCTGGGTTGGTGTATATTTATAGTGTGTGAGTTGTCTCTACAGGCTGGGTTGGTGTATATTTGTAGTGTGTGTGTGTTTGTGTGTGTGTTCTCTCCACAGGCTGGGTTAATGTATATTTATTGTGTGTGTATGTGTGTGTTCTCTCCACATGCTGGGTTGCTCTGTGTTCATAGTGTGTGTGTTCTCTCCACAGGCTGGGTTGCTGTATGTTAATAGTGTGTGTGTTCTCTCCACAGGCTGGGTTGCTGTATATTAATAGTGTGTGTTTCTCTCCACAGGTTGGGTTGGTGTATATTTATAGTGTGTGTGTTCTCTCCACAGGCTGGTTTGCTGTATGTTAATAGTGTGTGTGTTCTCTCCACAGGCTGGGTTGCTGTATATTAATAGTGTGTGTTTCTCTCCACAGGTTGGGTTGGTGTATATTTATAGTGTGTGTGTTCTCTCCACAGGCTGGTTTGCTGTAATCTCACAGAGGGCTGCTGTGATGATCTGGCCTCAGTCCTGCGTTCTCCCCACTCAGAGCTGAGAGATCTGGAGCTCAGAGACAACGAGCTGCAGGATTCAGGAGTGAGAGCGCTCTCTGCTGGACTGGAGGACCCACACTGTAAACTGCAGAGATTGGGGTGAGTAACAAACATAAAGCCCCTCTTTCATGAAAGGCTCTAATGTGACTATATATCCCACTAATGTTAATAATAACTCAAAGCAAAACTTTCTGTTCACTTTGTACAGTCAATCTGACATTAGACTCATCTGCAACTTTGATTTTAAAATGTGTTTTTCCAATAGCATCAAAACCGTTTTAGTGTTCATAAGGAAATAAAATACTGAACTGTTACTTTTGAAAATCATTCAGCTATGTGTTTAATAATGGTAATCACTAATTCCACAGCCCTGTCATTTTAAGGTGTGTTTGTCCAGAGCTGGTCTCCTTCTCTTTGCAGGCTGTCAGGCTGTCGAGTCACAGAGACAGGCTGTGATTCTCTGGCTTCAGCTCTGCGTTCAAACCCCTCACACCTGAGAGAGCTGGATCTGAGCTACAATTACCCAGGAGACTCAGGAGTGAGAGCGCTCTCTGCTGCTAAACTGGACACACTTACACTGCTGTAAGTACAGAGAGTTTCCACACTGCACCTCATAGACACACTGCTGTAAGTACAGAGAGTTTCCACACTGCACCTCATAGACACACTGCTGTAAGTACAGAGAGTTTCCACACTGCACCTCATAGACACACTGCTGTAAGTACAGAAAGTTTTCACACTGCACCTCATAGACACACTGCTATAAGTACAGAGAGTTTCCACACTGCACCTCATAGACACACTGCTGTAAGTACAGAGAGTTTCCACACTGCACCTCATAGACACACTGCTGGAAGAACAGAGAGTTTCTACACTGTTACCTCCTTTCCACCAATGTGAACTAGGTGTTAGTTCTGGGCTGGTGCTCGTGCCGGTTTGGAGTTGGTTCAACTTGCAAACCTTCTAAGAACCGCTTTGCTTTTCCACGGGCTAGACAGCCACTATAGAGCCATATCATTACGTCACTGTATACGTTTATATATGTCTCCACTTTCCCGGCAAAGCTAGCAAACAAAAATATGATGGGAAATTGCAATTAAAGTTCCTGAACATTTGCTCATTCGATTTAAATAACAGCTAATTTGAACGTTTGAAACTACTGTAATTGGCAGTTGGTTCTGGTTAGCTATTGATAGGCTATCGATTTTCCGTTCAGTGGGGATGGTAGTTTTTTCTAGCTAAGTTAGCATTAGCCACAGAAAACTTGCGGTTTTTAGCTTATCAGTTAATTCAGCTTTCAAATGTAATATTGATCGTATGAATGCAGCTGTAATTTAAACCTTACAGCCTTCTACCACTTAATCTTACTGTCAATATTTCAGTCAGAAACTGCCAAGGAGATCACCTCGCTGATATATACTTTTTATAAATTTCTTTTTACCATTTGAAAAATATTTAATCCTTAGAGTGAAATGACAAACATGAGATTTGAATTCGTTGTAAGCTTTAACATAGGCTAAGCAGCTGGGTATCTCCAATGTGAAAATAAATGTAATACAAGCACAATAAAAAGAAACTTCACCAAATGTTACCGGTACTATTCAATCATTGTCTTGTCAACCAGTGTCATTCTGTCATTGCTGAAATGAGGTGTGCTCGGGGTGTTGTGCAGTAGCAAGTAAACAAGTACACAAAACATCTCAAAACTTTGGCAGATGCATTCTCCGTCCTTGTGAACTCGCAACACCGTTCTTCTCAAGAGCAGTTGGCAAGTACGATCTTCTCAAGAACACAAAGTCCATTCTTACATCCTTCGTATTGAGAAAAACCCTATTTTTTAATGGCGGTCACAAAGTTTTAGTTGGTCTTGTTGGTCACTATAATCCCACCCCCAGCCCCTGACGTAAGCGGTTCTTGGTTCTAGACCAGCAAAGTGTTGGTGCTGCTCTCGAACCAGTTTTCCTGGCCAAGAGCCAGTTCTTTGGCTGTCAAAATGTGCAGAACTGATTTGAGATAAGGCACCGGTTCTGAACCGGCCCACGCACTGCCTTGGTGGAAAAGGGGTATGTGTGTCACTCAGTCACTGTCTATTCTGCTGCTCCTACAGTGTGGACCACGTAGGAGACAGCAGGAACAAACCAGGACCCAGGAAATGTGAGTCTGTCAGCACTGAACACTCACTAACTCCATTTCCTCTACTCCCTCTCTCCCCCTTTCTTTCACATTTATTTTTAACTGTCTTTTTTAGTCCTTTTCTGCATAATTCTCTCTTTCACACTCAGTCTTTCACAGTGACACAGTCCACCGATCTGTCTCGAGACTGAAGTCTGTCCATACGTACAGCACTGTGTGTGTGTGTGTGTGTGTGTGTGTGTGTGTGTGTGTGTGTGTGTGTGTGTGTGTGTGCATTTCTCATGGTCATTGAGTTCAGTTTATGTTTGTTTGCAGACCGTGTTTACTGACATTCATCCAGATTTAGACATCTACCCATAAGCGCACACACAAACAATCCCACACACTGAAAACAAACACACTCACACAAGTACAAAAACAGCCCTGTTTCTCTCTTTCTCTCACACACATAATGAGAGGAATATTAATAATAGGGATGCACGATATTCATTTTTTGTTGATATTTTTCATAGTCATTTAGTTGATACCAATAGGGGATGTGTCTGCTTGATAAAAAGCATTTTTAATTTTATAAGAATTGTACGCAGACGAAAAACAAATCTCATTTTCTTAATCAAACTTGAAGTCACTTATTTGGGCAACAAAAAACTTGTGGAAATTGAAATTAAGTATATGAGCAAAAATGCATATTAAGTAAAAAAAGAAAACATGAATTTCTCAAAAATACAATTATTTGTTTATTATATTTATACAATTTATTTAGTTGGAACAACACTGTAATATAGCCTATAGGTCTAGGACGTCAGGATGCAAGGAAATAAAATAAAAATTGTACCTTCATACCATTATAGGCTTAACATTGTTTGTGTAATAGTACTTTTTTACAGTGTAATAGTCACTATAATACTGACAAAAAATATTACATAAGCCACCTATGCACTCTTATATATAGCATAATTGAAAGAATTATTGAATTACATTGAAACGTCATTATAAACATTAGTTTAACAACAACATGTGCTTGGCAGGTTGTAGCATGGCTCTAAATGATGGGTAAGCCGACAGAATCCTGTATCTTCCATGACTGAAAATGGTTGATTGTCCATGGCTATAAATTCCATAATTTTGTCGTAGATTGATTTTGTTTTGGGGTGCTCATCACCATACACTCATGATTTTTCAAAAAAAATCAGACAGCTGCTTGCGTGGTCACGTTTTTGTTGACAAGTCTTTTGTTTTTAAAAATTTCTCATGGACATCGGCATGGTAGCTTTTTAAATGACTAATTCATTTTGAAGCGTTAAAGGAATGTGTCTTGGTTCCCCCTCACATTACTACCACTACGTAATTGGACGGGATCACCTCCCTCAAGATTCGTCAGAGCCATGTAATGGCATGATAGATGTTATTTCCAATGTTGCAGACCTAGCATGCTAGTTCGCTAAACTAAGTTGCCAAATCCTGGTTATACTTTGTGTGAGGATGGCGAGCGGTCAACAAGAGGCCAACACAGAAAAATAGGGTGAATGGTGGTTTTATTATAGTGATAAATCAAAAAAAAACTTTACACAAAATAAAGTCCCAATGATTAGTAAATATTTACAAAAAAAAACATTTGGGGCAATCAGTTCCCAATTATTTCCTTTTTGGCTCTCCAGGGTCCTACCTTACCCATAGCCTTCTCTTTAATAAAGAGCAGGAGGGCCTTAAATACAGTTACCCCCTCCCGACCATACCATCCCAAAAATATAATCAATTAACTCACAAAGGAACAATAATCCATCCATTCCTTACATAATCAAACAACATAAGTATATACAAACAATACATTAAACAAACACATTTCTTCCCCATCACCAATACAATAACATAACACACAACATTGAAACAATTCCCTCTACCTTACAAACCAACATGAACTACTCTACCCACAATCCTTAAAACCACCATGTTTTCCCCCGTGCGCTCCTTTGACACCCCCGTGAAACAGACACAGACGCACAAGTGAGTACACCGGGATTTATGTATTACGGAAAGTTCGAGTGATGAATGATGAAAGTGAAATGTGAGCATAGCTAACTAACAAAACAGATAACGTGTGCACCCGCTAAATGAATATGTAGTTCGCTATTTAAAAACAGTAACATTTGAAAAGTAAATTTTTTCCCCCCAGACAACAAACGCCAATATTCACCCTAAACGAACAAAGCAGCACTTTTAAACCAACAAATAAATGAACATACATACACAAAGTTTGGTGTGTTCTTTCTGTTTCTTTTTTTCCATCTTTTTTACATCTTGTCATATGTTTCAAGAAACTAATGATACCATCAACCAATGGTATAAAACTATGGCTTGTAATCTCATCTAAATAAAGTTCATCTATATAAATTTCAGAAACAAAATCGGTGATTGGATGGCTGAGATAGAGGCGTTGACAGTCATCGTGCAACATCATCGTGCCGATGCTGATTTTTACGGTTTTAAGGCTTATCGGCCGATACCGATGATGTGATCAATGGTATTGTGCATCCCTAATTAATAATGATAATTATTTTCATTAATATCTCTGGTCTGCAGATGGCTGTCAGCTCACACTGGATCCAAACACACCGCACAGAAAGCTGTCTCTGTCTGAGGGGAACAGGAAGGTGACAAACACACAGAGAGGGGAGCAGCCATATCCTGATCATCCAGAGAGATTTGAGTATGAGCTCCAGGTTTTGTGCAGAGAGAATCTGTCTGGACGATGCTGTTACTGGGAGGCTGAGTGGAGTGTGCCTGAGGGGGGAGAGGTTCATATAGCCGTGACATATAAAGGAATCAGCAGGGAAGGACGGGGTGATGACTGTGTGTTTGGGTGGAATAAAATCTCCTGGAGACTAGAGTGGTATGAACACAGTTACTCTGTCTGGTACAATAAAAATCGAACACACATACCTGCTCCCCCCTCCCCCTACCGCAGAGTAGGAGTGTGTGTGTACAGGGTAGGAGTGTGTGTGGACCGTCCGGCCGGCACTCTGTCCTTCTACAGCATCTCTGACTCTGACACACTAACCCTCCTGTACAGATTCCACACCAATTTCACTGAACACACACCCCTCTGTGCTGGGTTTGGAGTGTATGGATCTAACACCTCAGTGTCCCTGTGCCAGCTGGAGTAGAGTCTCTCTCTCTCTCTCTCTCACAAACACACATACAGGTTTATATGTACTAGTGGGACATTTTCTCCAAACATGCCCGGTGGTGTTTAGATAAGAACATATTATGATGAGAATAGGCCATTCAGCCCAACTAAGCTCGCCATTACAATTAAAGAGTATCCAAAACTGCATCAAGTCTGGACTTGAACACAGCAAGGGTCTCTGCCTCAACTACATGACCTGGCAACCTTTTCCATGTATTGATAACTCTTTGTGTAAAATAATACTTCCTTATGTCAGTGCGGAACTTACTCTTAACTAGTCTACATTTATGTCCCCTTGTCCTACAGACTGAACTCACCTTGAAAAATGTATTGTAGTTAATCTTGTTGATTTAAAAACCTCTATTAAATCACCCCTTAGTCTCCTCTTGCTGAGTCTAAATAGGTTAAGTAACTTTAGTTTTTCCTGGTAGCTTTTATATTTCATGCCAGGAACTAATTTAGTTGCCCTCCTTTGTACTTTTTCAAGAGCCTTGACATCTTTCTTATAGCGCGGTGCCCAGAACTGCACACAGTATTCCAAGTGGGATCTGACTAAAGCATTGTATAATTTTAACATAACCTCCTTAGATTTATAATCAATACATTTGGCTATATATCCCAGGATGCTCTTTGATAAAATTACACTAGCATATAGTTTAAAACAAGTATAAATTGTATAACATAGAAAAATACAACCAACCTGGCTAGTATAGTCAAGTTAACAAATTTGTTATGTCTAGCATGCTCAGTATTACACCAATGTTAAGTCAACGGACACTGTTTTTTTTTTTTTTTTAAGCTTTATAGTTTAAAACAAATATAAATCATATAGCTTAGAAAAATACAAGTAAAATGGCTTGTGGTACTACTATTTACAAAATGAATCTCACCCAGACATCCTACGCATTATTTACATCAATCTCTGCCGCCCAAAATATAAAAATATACAATGTAACCTGATGTCAACAACTTGCAGGTTGTTTCAATGGGTTTAGCAGAGAACCAAAATTATTTAAAAACTAGACAAGCATAAATAAACAAAGTGTTTTTAATTTGGCAGTCATAACAGTAATTGTTCCCATTTTGGTATACTTTCCACAAGACAGGCACAAAGATTCTGCATCCCTGTAATAAGCTATCCTGCCTGTCAATATTCCAAGTTCCTCACAGCCAGCTCCACGTATGCCAGACACGTATAAATATGACATCACAGCATTCTTGGGGAAATAAAAATGTCTGTATCTTTTTAAGTGTATCATAACAAAACTGTAAACTGCTGCTGTATAAAATGTGTGTAGTATTCATTTTATTTTGAGTGAAGATTTAATGTCATAATATAAGAATTAATATTATTAATATGCTGTTGAAAATGAATGGAGTCCAATGGGAAAATAGTGTTTCAACCCGCAACCTGCTGGGTGGCGACAGTTTTTCTGGTGCTTAGGCTGAGAGCTGAAAGCCAGCCCCTTGGAACTGAGTAGAAGAACCAGAAGTCAAACAAAACCCATCACAGTAAAATCCGTCCAGCAGCACTAAACCCATGAAAGCCATTAAAATAAAGCACACGATGAGCTTTTATTATTATGAGAATCGTTACCTCTAAAATGCAATTATTTTCGTGTTGAACATGAAAAAAGCTTGCGTCTTATTGCAAGTATTTTGTGGAAACAATTAAAATGTGATAGTTAAATGCAGAAATGGGAGTTATAGAAATCCAGAAGGGGTTCATGAGTTTAAATCAGAGATATAATGTATTATTATTATGTAAATAATGGTAAACATATTATGTTTACCATTATTTACATAATAATAATTTTCTAACTGATGTACTGTATGATTTCATATGAGTGGTTGGGGATAGTCATGATCCCTTCTATCCAAAACACGTGAGTCTGATAGGGACACAATGTCTTACGGACTGCTGCTGGCATTTTACCTGGCAACAAATGGGAAAAAAGCATGCACTGGACTGTATGGCCCATATATTTTGGACTATAGAAAAAAAAATGTACTACTGTCTCCATGCAAGTGGGGTTGGAAATACTCCAGCAACCCTAGTATTCAAAACACGTGAGTTTGATAATGGAGTGGTTTCTTATGGAGTGCTGCTGGCATTTAACTGGCACCATCTATGCAAAGTGCACAAACCTGACTTTATGGACTGTATGGAAAAAACTGAGACTCTCATGTCAGGGAAATTCCTTACCCTGCTCTGTGTATTAGTTTCACCTGTGACTTGTCACCTCTTTGTCTTGTTAAGTCTGAGTACTTAAGTCCTGCTTTTTTGTTTTTCAGTGCTCAGTCTTTGATTCAGTTTTCGATTCCTCCTGTTTTTGTCCCTTCTTATTTATTCTCATTGTGCCTGTTTTTGGATTCCGAGTTTTGTCTGGTTTTTTTTTTATCTGCCTCTCGTTATTACCCTTGCCTGTATTTGACCATCAGTTGCTCAGTAAAGTTTGGACTTTGTTTTCACTACATCTGCCTTGTGTGTGGTCCTTGCACTTGGATTCACTTTTTGTGCTTAAGTCACCAGTGGCCCAGGGGTACTACCACTAACCTGTCACTGCCACAGCCTGGGTTCAAATTCTACCTAGGGAGGTATCCCTTACAGAAAATGTAACTTGTGCTCCTTCTGTCTTTGCCAATTTGCCAAGACTGTCAGGAAATAAGTCATTTTAGTGTAAATATTGACATGGAAAAAGCGCTGAGCACTCCCATGTCAGAATTCCATGAAAAAACTAGCATGTACAGAATTAGCAGTGCTGACATGTGACTTTACCTGGATTTGGAAATAGTTGTTTAATGTTGTGGTGAAACGACCTCACGCCAGCTTCATCACGTGAATATTTAAAGTTAACTGCGCCATGGACAGTAACATTCAATAATCATATTTCACTTCCCTGTCTCTTCTGGTTTCATTTGTCTGGGTGTAATATTGTTATTTTCCATCTACTCAGCTAAGTAATACTGATTAAAATTGTGCGTTGAGTCAAAACGTTGTTTACATCACTGATTTTCCATTTATTGTAAAATAACACATATAAACATCTCCGTACTTACATTGTTTATTTCATTCATCATTCATTTGTTCCATCATTTCATTCTGCTTTTCTCCATTGTCTCCGTTTTCTGTTTCCCCGTTTGTTTTTTAGTAGAGTTTTTACAGCCAGAGGCATCGCCATTCTCACGTCCATAATATTTTCTGTTTTGTGCCCTCAATGCGCATCATAATTGGACAGTTCCATTTAATGACTTGTTTAATTTCAGTGTTGTAATTATGCATGTTTATGGTTTAGTTTTGTCATGGAAGAATGTACTTTAATTTTTGTATTTTCTGTATGTACTTTTATTGGTTCTATGGTAAGGTATCTGGAGACAATTGAATTAAAATGGATGTTAGTGACCCCCCTAATAGTCTAATGTTAGTTCAGCCCAGTGAGGGAAGTTGAACTCCCAGAGACTTTAGAAGGAGTGGGATCTCAATTGTTGGGAGGCAGAGATACCAAATTAAAGGCATGGTTGGTGTTCTGCTGCTGCAGCATAAACAAGTGACAATACTGTCTCACTTTATTTTGTTGAACTGTAGGACAGTGTGGCTGGTTTAGTCAATTTTTAGGTAGAATTTTTGTTTTTTGATTTTGTGCTTGTGAACAGTGTAATTTGAATTCTGGGATTTTTCTTTCCACTGGACACGGTAAATAAAATATTTGTGCACTTCATTTTGGTCATCCTGTGTGCTTCCCTATTCACCCCCCTGGCCTCTCGACACACTACTTTGTTACAAATGTACACATGTTTTGGTTTGCCTTTGCCATGTCTATTGGTTAGTCATTTAAGTATATATTTGGTACATCAATTATGATTGTATTAATTTGTCATTGATACAGCTATAGGTTTGCTATTTATGCATCTGTTGGTTTCATTGTCTCATATTTTTTCATTAGTTCATGTATAGGTTAGATGTGCATATGTAGTGGTTTGTCATTGATGAATATATTGGCTTGTCAGTTGCCTTTTGTATTTGTTTGGAATTTACACAACTATGTTGTAACAATCTGCCCTATAGGTCATAATGTTACCATTTTAACTACGGGTTAAAACTAAATTACCACTCATCAGCATCGTAAAATGTATCTTTGCAGTAACGGACAAATCGACTTCCCAGAAATAACAACAAATAAGGTAATAGTTACAAACAAATAACAAATGACGCTGGCCAGCAATTGCTTTTTCATGCGCTCACACTCACACCCTGTTCAGTTTGTGGTTCTCCGCGCGCTTCCGAGTATCTCCAAACAGTGGAAAGAGATCCCAACAAATCCAGCATCCAAAATGCAACGACATAGAACCTAAAGAAAATGGTCCAAGTAATGTATGGTGCCAAAAAAATATAACCTCCCTCAGCAGGAAGACCGAAAAACTGTCATCCGTCAAAGAATGAAAAAAACGCAATGAAAGTGAAAAAAAAAGGTTTCGTCTCACCAGTCAGCTGGAAAAGTTCACCCCATTGTTTTTGTTGATTGGGTCCAGTGGCTCGGGTGCTTTTACGCAGTTATATCCCCTTCTCTGAGTTTTTTGGGAAGCTTTAGGCAGGTCCCTCTTGGACTCCCCACCGCACACACTTTTTTTTCCCCCCTCACACTTCCGCGCTCCTCACTTCTTCAAACCTGGGCCGCGTTCTCCCCCGGTTCAGTCAGCTGACAGAGCTTCCTCGCTCCTCCGATCAGCTGACCGGGTTTTCCAGGTACCATCAGCTGACGTCTGGCCATTCGTCTGGCTGATCATTCAAAACGACCCCCACATGACATTAAAACATTTAATATCTTCAGGGCAACAATGGTTATAAATGAAAAGAAAAACAAAATGGATAACCCTTAATAAAACATTCCTGCTACAGCCACATTATAGTGCTTGTGCAGTTTTAAAAATGTATTTATTATTATATATTTATATAAGGGAATACTTCAGATACATATATGGCCCTCTGTGTCACAATGTGTTTGCCATTTAAACACATTTGTATGGTCTGAGTGTCATATATATTGGTTTGTTCTTAACACATTTGCTAAATTGGAGTAACTGTCCTGATATTTCTAGCTATCACTGAAGACTACTGTCTCTATTGACATATATGGCCTTTCTGGTTGTTTTTTGAGAGTTTTCTTCTTTCCTTCTTTGAGATTTTTTCCTTAGCTTTGAGTGGTTTTTTTTTTTACACTTTAGGTTAATGTTTTGGTGTACTACAAGCAACAGGTGTCATTGGCTTGCATTGACATCATCATCAGAAGGTTGATTAAAATGCTGAGATGACTGCGGAGTTGGTACAAATATAGCCTTGATGGCCTTCTGCTGATATTAATTTACTTTCTGCATCTCTCTGCATCATCTTTACTCTGTCACTTCCTGCATGCATTTGTATTTACTTCCTGCTCTCATTTACTGTCACTTCCTGCTCTTGTTTACTCTTGTTGTTGGTTTCTGAGCTCATTGACACTGTTATCTCCTGAATGCTGAGTAGATATTTTTCAGGAAGTGACAGTGTAAATACGCACAGCGCAGGAAGTGACAGCAGAGTAACATAAGCGAAGATGAGCTTCATCTGATGCCTCTTATGACTTTGAGTGAGAGTGAGTGTTGTGTTATTTAGGGCCCAGGTGTGAATGAGAGTGATGTGCTGTTTATCTTTACATGAGATCAATGCTCACATTCTGCAGAACTGGTCAGCTTACACAAATTCAATTTTTTTATGAGATTGTCATATAAAACATTAATTAACTTTCGGAGCGTAAGAATACATGCATACAACAAAATAACTCAACAAGATTTTATTGATAAATGTATTTAAAAAAACAAACATAAAATACAGAGGTAGAGTTTGAGGCTGAGAGGTAGAAGCCTACACATCACAGTATTACAGTGGCCTACTTTTCCCATTTAAATAATAAATAAATAAATATGTGTGAATTAATAAAATACAGTTTTCAGATAATTACATTTTTCATAATTTAAGTACATTTTAAGAATAAATAGTTTATTTTCTGTCAGCAGTAGATGCATCAACAGTGTTTTCAGTAGGCTACACACAGGGCTCCAACTGAGAAATACACAATGCACAGGACAGCTGTGCATGTGTCTATGTGTGTGTGTATATGTGTGTTTTTGTGATTTCCAATAAAGAATTGCGTATTGCTTGTTGACTTTCAGGAATACATAAGTAATGTGATAAAGCATGAATTGTATCCAAAAACAGGTAACACTGCAGAACGGTTCAGAGTTGTACAACTATTAAAAAAGGCCTGGGCTGGTCTGGATGAGGTTCACTGCTTTAGAGCTTCTTGCTGTGAAAATCCAAAACATAAATCAGTTTTTCACTCAGATATTGGAAAATAGTAAAAAAAAAAAGGCAAATAATTGGTGAGCTCTGTGGCACAATATGTGATTGAGACTTACTTGGCCAGGATTCTCTGGATGACCTTCTTCACCCAGGGAGCAGTGGTGTCCAGACAGACCTGCTGACCAGTCTCTTTCAGAGTGGCTCTTCAGGGGGTCAGAGAGAGAGAGAGAGTCAGGACACTCAGATGCATGGACACACTCTCACATGCTCTGTCTCTCTCTCTCTCACACACACACACACACACACACACACACACACACACTCTGAAGAACTCAGAACTCTCAATCAGGAGATGGAAGCACAGATACACAAGGATAGACACATACAGATAGACATAGAGAGACTGACAGACACACATACACAGTCACACACACTCAGACAGACAAAAATAAGCAGACATGTAGCACGTTCAGGGGCTTACATGATTTCGGTGTCCTTGCAGTGGGAGGTAGGAGGGAACAGCTCCACACTCTCGATGTGCCTCGCTATTTGCACATTCCTCTCTGTCTCAATGCAGCGGCAGCGTAGCTCCACCCCTATTCCTCTCACACTCATTCCTACACAAGGTCAAAGGCCCAAGAGGAGAGGTCAGTAAGAGACTGAAGACCAGTTCCTGATGCAGCACATCGTAACTTACACTGACTATGCTCATAGTAACTCACTATATTAAATCACATTCAGTCATTTAAAGTGCTATTCCTGCATATATTTTTACACACTATCCAGTACCCTACCTGAGAGGCAAACCTGCAATCTCTGAGTTACAAGCACATCTACCTAACCATTATACTACACTGTAACCTCTGAGCTACAAGCCCAGCTCCCTAACCATTATACTCCACTGTAACCTTTGAGCTACAAGCCCATCTCCCTGTAATACCATAAACACTTAATGAGTTATCAGTAAAAAAAAGGTAATTTTGTCACAAATGAGATGGGCATTCAAACTCACCTTCAGTGCTGAGAGCAGCCAGGAGGAGCAAACAGACGGCCACTGTGATTCTGCTGTTCATACTTTTCTCTCTGAAGTGCTGCTTAAAGCTTAAAAACGGTAGATAGTTTAAGTAGGTTTGCAGTTCTGTAGAAAGTTGAGTAGTTTTGGCAGCTGTGAGCTCTCTCTTCCAGTCGTCAGGTGAACCTGCTGCAGTCCTGAGCATTCAGCTTTTATAACCAAACAGCCTGGAAATGAGTCAGATAAGGAAGTGGTTGCACAAGATTCTGGGGTTTTTTTCAATGAGTTCATGAAGTATAAACCAAAATCAGAAATTTCCATGCAGCACAAGATTGATGATCACGGCATGCACAAATAAAAATGTCACTAAATGAACAAATAAACGCTAATAATAAACCCAAAAACTCTGAACCGCCACAATAGGAAAATTACAAAATGCCTCAACTTAAAGATAGTAAAGAGAAGGTGGTAATTTAAAGTTAGCTGGATAAATGGAATGAGTGTCTTGATAAGAAGCACTATAAAGCAGAAATGTTTCTGCTTTTGAATTGAAATGAATAAATTATTTATATTAGTAATCTCATCATATTTGAATTACAAAAACCAATTATAAGAATCGAAGGAAATAATTAAAGATTATAAAATAATCAGACAGATTTGCAGTTAGAATACATTGTCTTGTGTTGGGATTAGATTGAAATACAAAGTTTTACAATCTATGGTTGGAATTTTCCTTTGAACTTCTTTTGATTTATAGAGGTATTGCTCAATGTCATGAAAACAGAATCATCCAAATTTTCATCTGAATCATAAAGAGCCATGAATTGTTACTGCTCTCTCAATAATGCTCATCTCTAATAATGAATCAGATGGATTCATTATTACTTTTCTGATCTAGTGATCTGAGCTCTGAATTAATTGAGAAAATGAGAGAGCCAGACAAGTGTCAGGTTACCTGGGCTAACCCCTGCCAGCCAGATAAACCAGTGAATCCTCAAGAAATCTATCCACCACAGAGGACCAGGACACAGAGAACATAGGCAAGCAAAATTTTATTTCCTTTACAGGTTACAGCAGAGCAATTACAATTCATATAATGGACAGTACAAAAACCACCAAAACCATCTAAGCACCCCTCACAGTCTCTGCTGCAGGTCCTTTATCACAGTGCTTCCCTCACAGTCTCTGCTGCAGGTCCTGTATCACAGTGCTGATGCTCACAGTCTCTGCTGTAGGTCCTGTATCACAGTGCTGATGCTCACAGTCTCTGCTGCAGGTCCTGTATCACAGTGCTGTCCTCACAGTCTCTGCTGTAGGTCCTGCATCACAGTGCTGATGCTCAGTCTTTCTTGTCTCTATGCTACGTGCTGCACAGGTAAGCATTTCCCCACCACCCTACAGCCATTCACTCATATTCAGTCAAAATAATCACTGACTGCCCAGATGAGTCAGGAGATCTGTGTGTGGAATGTAAGTGCATGGCAGCCTGGCTGTGCGGAGGGGCCTGTTCACATGATTCTGTATGGGTATGTTCTTGTTTTCCTGTCAATGTGAGTGTGGGTGCAGATTTAAGACCAACTCTGCTAATGTTAGCAGTGAAAGTTCATAGAATCTTTATTGCAGTATAGTAGCTCTCATGACTATGACCAGTAGAAGGTTGTGCTGCTGTCCTGGTGGGGCATTCACTGCAAACAGACCCAACTGTGAAACAGGAACAAAATTATCAAATAGAGAGAAGTTGTACAGTGCCTGTACCACTTTTAAACCTTTCATCTCAAAGTGCTTAGTGGCACATAATTAGCTTTAAGCAGGGTGTCACAAAATGAAGGGACAATTTACTGAGAGAAGACAATGATACCTTTGTCCCTTTAGTGAAAATTGAAATAGAAATAACATTATGCAGAAATGAATAACTTATTAAAAGCAAACATATAGGAAGCACTTTTAATGGTGTCAGTGTGACTCTACAGGTGTATTGCCAGCTTGTGCTGATTTATCATGTACATACAAACATACATAAATATACATTGTTTGGTATTGTTTGCAGTAAAGTCTACAGTGCCAAAAACAGATGTGTAAGAAGTTGGTCTATGATTGTTGGTGTGACACTGGAGGTATTACAGTGACACTGATTGCCTAAGCTGAACACATGACTTCATTGCATGGATTATGTAATCAGTGATGTCACTGACAGTGCGATTGGGGACAGAGGGAAGTGACACAGCAGAGAGGAAATGCTGTGAAGAGGTGACAAAAATTGCCATTTCTGGAATATAAGCACTCATCTTTCTAGAAACAGTGCTTTTTATATCCGTGGTGTGGCATAAAGTTTACATGCAAAGCATGAACACTCATCATTCTCCCACACTGATCTGCTACCCTACTTACTACCTTATCATTGCGACAGAGTGTGTCACAAACATACACAAGCACTGTGTCATATTTCTGATAGAGTAACACGGAAATATGAAGCTGATTCAGAATAACATAATTGCTTCAAGATGAAATGATTATTTTTCCTGTTTATTTTGCTTCTCTGATAAAATTTTGACAATGTTTAATGTAATGTTGGTATGTGTAAGCCAGTCTTGTATACTGCTTGAATAAAAGTACTTACTCAAGTTACTGTACTTAAGTATCTTTTGGGCAACTTTGTACTTTGACTGAGTAGTAATAATATCAGCAACTTTTACTTTCTACTCTTATTAAGAAATGATATAGTTTTTACTCCAATACATTTCAATTGTCAATGATTGTTACACGTTACATTTTGTATGCAGTGGCAGAGCCAGAGGGGTGTCCGGGGTGGCATTGGACTCCCCTGGTATCTGATTGGCCACCCCAGGGTCCCACCTTAAAATTTCATTCGCTATCACTGGCAGTTTGATACTGATTGACATCTCTTGTTGAAAGAAGCATTTATTTTGACATCCGGCAGAGCCTTTTTCAAATCAAGGACGAGGAATAGGAAATATTCCTGCAGCTCACGATTCACGCAAGCGACTGATGCAACTATGGCAGAACTGCGGCAAAAGCACAATATTGAAGTAGGTTTTAGGGTTTAGCATTGGGTTTAGGTTTCCTGAACAACATTTACAAAAGTTGAGTCGCTGTGTAGATGCAATTTGGCTCCATAACAGACCAGATAAGAGAGATCGGTTCCCAATTTAACCAAACATTATGTTTACATCTGTGCTAGTAATACAAGCCACACATTTACAGTGCAGTGTTGTAAGTTACAGTATTTGAGTGTTTAGCTAATGTAGGGGAACACAGCTGTCAGTGTAGTGTCCCTTGGCTTAATAAAGATGATGCATAGAGTTCGACGAGTGCTTTCGTTTTCTTTTATTGTCTTGTCGATTGTGTACACCACGAGCACCGTGAAAACTACAAAATAAATAAAAGAGACATACTCACAGTGAACCAAAATGCTACAATAATCATTTACGTCCACACTGTTCAGCAAAAAAACTACAAACATGCAGCATAAAAATGGACAGGGGCTGCGTTCCAATACTCAAATTCATCTCCTCCTTTCCTCCCCTCCTTTCCTCCGTGCCCCGGAAGCTGATTATGTGTCCTCCTTTCCTCCACTGTTCCAAAGCGCAATCTCGCCTCCTCCTTTCCTCCTTTCTCGTCTCCTCCAAACGGAGGATACATCGATGTATCCTACCACTGAAGTCTTTTCACATTTCTGCGTGACATCACTGTCCTCACGACCAGTCAGATTAAATGACCATCCAACAGAATATTTCACCATCGAAAAGTTCTAAAACATGACAAGGGATTTACCAACACCTAAATATTAGTGCCAGAACAGTAAACAGTAATCGGGCAATTTACATTAATGGGAAAACTTTTGCGTTTTCGAACATAACCACTTTGATGCAATATAGCCTATTCATGTTTTTCAGATACAAATGGTCAATTTACCAATGTAAAATTGAGCGAGTTTATGTTGCGGTAAATTTATTTATTCCTTGTAGAAATGCTTATGTTACATCATGAGCAGAATGCGAGAAACTGACATTCATATTTTAATGCAGGAACAGGGCTGGTGGTGTTAGAGAAGCGTGATTGGCTTTGGTATGCTCCGAGTCGTTCGAAATTATTACTTCATCAATAGCCGACGTCGACTTTGATGACGGGCGAATCGGATTAGCTGTTCTAACTTTCGATTCATCTCCTCGGCTGCGTTCCAATCCGAAATAAAATCCTCCCTTCACTTCTTCCCTCAAATCGAGTGAGCCCTCCAGTTACGTAGCAGGCGAGGGAGTCCTTCCCGTGCGAGGGGGAGCAATGGAGGGGAGGGTTCGTGGCTTTTCAAATTGGAATGACCCTCGCGGTTCTTCCTCACTTTGTGTTCCTTTGCAAGGACTGGATTGCCGCGATGTGTCCCTTGCAGGCTGCAGTACCTGTTCCAGTTAAATTCTCCACCGCAAAACCAATGTAAAGACGGAGAGAGTTCTCTCTAGGCTACGTTATGCAACTTAACCATTAATATAGTTAGACAGTGAAGATGCATGTTAGCTAGATATGCCTACATATCTCGCATATTCCCCATGCCAAAATCCTTATATTTTCCATGAGCATAAAATAATTTTAAATCGATGTTTTTATTTACTATTAATAGATGTGATGTTATTTTCAATAAAGTTGCCAAGCTTTTCCAATGTGAAACCACTTATTTGTATGCACAATTTAATAATCATATTGAATAATTATCACAATCATAACAATAGTTACTATAATTATTTGTGTAACACCTTATGAGCAGGGTGAATCCCGAAGTGATTCCCATAGACAAGTACAGATAATTAATAAAATTGGTAACGAAAAAATATGGTAAAACAGATCAGTAACTAACTGCTACAGTCACCAAGCAATGATAAATAAGTGTGAGGTGTAACAGGGTTTAAAAGTACAAATGTGTAGAGACAGATAAAATGATGAACAAAAAATAAAAATCAATATCAATATCAGAAGAATTAACCCGAAATTATGCTATGATATACATAGGCAATTATACCGGTATGTTTAAATGGCGATTTAAACATAATTCGTGGTCAACAGAAGATTCTATTTCATGCTGTGCAAATGATTGAAGCTAAAGGTAGCATAACTGTTACATTTAAAGATTCAGAAAATGTAGGTTATTCTTAACAAAATGCATGGCTACGGCAGCTATGCCTCCACCAGCTTATGAGAGCTTATGATGAAAACTTCATGGCCAAAACTTTTTTTTTTGTTTTGGATTACCAATGAACTTGATAAGCAGGTATTGAGTGTTGGGCATTTCCTTTAAATAACGACCACCACCAACAACATAGCATTTTAGCAAATGGATTGTATAATCAATTGGCAACAGAGGTCTTTGAACTTGGTAAACTTTTTAAAATTTGCTTGTTCTTTGGTAGCAAGAGCATAATATTCAAATAAAGTTTAACACGTGGGCAAGCGAGCAAGCATCGCCGTGCATTCTGGGCAATATCAAGGCTTGGAGGGATGATTTTGGTTGGCTCCGTTGGAGGGAGTGAAACCGAGGGCTTGAGCAAATGAAAATTCGCCCTTCCCTCAACAAATCTGGATTGGAATCTCCCTCATGGTGGCAGCCATCTTGCATACGGGACTTTTTGGGGATTCCCCCCTTGATTGAAGGGAAGTGAGCACGAAGAAGCAAGCATTTTTTTCGGATTGGAACGCAGCCCTCCTTTCCTCCACTCGTTTCCTCCCCTCCTTTCCTCCACATATTTCCGGCATACTTCCGGGGTAGGAAAGGAGGAGACGAGAAAAAGTATTGGAACGCAGCCAAGGAAACCTTGAAACCCAAAGAGCAGGGTATGCTTTCAGGACGTCAGTTTCGTTCGTTTTTTTTTTTCTTTCCCTTTTCATTTCTGGGTCAATGTAATCACCATTTACCAACCGCCAATAACAACATTACCGTAAATATTTTAATTAATGCGGAATTCAAATTATGTTTGAGGTCATTTACAGTCGGTGTTCAGCAAGTTAACATTTAGTAATTTGAAATCCTTTAACTCAGTTTGATTTTCATACTTCAACTCAAAACGAAAACTATTTTATCAATCTGTTAACATTACTCAAAAGATTACATCAATTTCGAGCCTGTTTGCTATGGTAACGGTGAAAGAAATTAAAGCTACTGACTGCAGAGTAGGGATGACCAAGATCTAACTAGTAACTTAGCTGGTAGTTGATTTCAAGGTACAGTTACGATAATAGGGATTTCTGTGTTTTATTTATTTTATTTTTTTTGGAAATTTGCTTCCATAAATGAAATGTGCACATTATGTCACACACAAAAGCTATCTTATCTTTTCTATTTTATTTTCTGAAAATATTTTGGATGTTCAACACTTAAAGACCCACATTATATATTTTTATCAAAACAGAATGACCCAGGTCTCTCCAGTATGTAAAAACAGCACAGTATGTGTGTGTGTGTGTGTGTGTGTGTGTGTGGGTGTGTGAGAGAGAGAGAGAGAGAGAAACTGAGCTGCAGTTCCGAGACACTGGCTCTTCATAATATGTTAAATCTAGTGAAGGTACCCTATTGGACCACGCTATCGCTACATTGAAAAACACTGGTTTAAGTGAATTATCACTTCTGCCTCTAATCAGCAATAACTGGATTAATTCATGCTCCTTAGATGCCAGGTTAGTAGGGGTGTAGCAGTACACAGAAGTTACAGTTCGGTTCACACCACGGATTTGGATGTCACGGTTTGGTACGAGTAAAGAACAGCGTGAAAAAAGCAACAAAAAAAACCACAAATGCATAAGGCTAGGTTTCTTTTTGTTTATTTTGAAAAGGTTATGTGTGTCATTTGCACTCGCCATAGTGTGACTGACTCAGACACCAATCAGCATGAGCTAATCTTAGCATGTTGCTAACTTGCACTTAACTTACAGTTTAAGGTTTCCGGGTGGAACTTGCGCTTGTGAAATTTCGTTCCACAATATGTCCATCAATCTTCGTGAACAGGCAATAACATATTCTCCGTATGACTGGACATTTGGAGAACGTGCACCATTCTCCATATGTGTTACGGCGCACCAAACCGTAACTTCTGTACCGTGAAGTTTCAAGACGAATATACGTACCTTTACACCCCTACACGTTAGGGTTACACACAAATTTTTGCCATGGTAGACATGGTAGGGGTAGACTTCAGCACCCCTGAAGTAGCCTTGGCAACCCCATGTATAAAAGTGTAATTCCGCCACTGCTCTAGTGACCACCAATGATAGTGATATCGCCAACTGTAGGGTATTGAAGGTAACTGAAGCTCTGCGGACATGATCTGAAATGTGATTCCCTCTCCCTTAAGCATTACTTTGCACAGTCTAAATTTATATTAAAATGATATTTTCAGGTAAAGGTCCTACCTAGTGCAGCTATAATACTTTTAATACTTAATACTTTTACTCAAGTGGTATTGTAAAGGGTGACTTTTAGCTTGTAACGGAGTCATTTTCCTGGCAAGATGTCTTTACTTTTACTTGAGTATGGTTTTCAGGTACTCTATACACCACTGGTGGAATGTGGCTCCTTCCTGAAATCACAGCACCAGCTGGATGGGAATTTCCCAAATCCAGCTGCCTAACCAGGCAATAATATGTCTTAAAAGACTATTGGTAATAGAAACAACGTTTTCTTGTTTGCCGTACTGTGGGTTCATTTCACTGCCCACCGTCGTTAGAAACCCCAGGAATTTCCTGGACGCAGCTGGAATTCCACTCTTAGACTGGATACTGGAATCAGGGAATAACAGACTGAGAAGGACAGGTGACCCAGGACAGGTGAAGAGTGAATGTGCCAGTCCATCAGCATCTTTGCTGGATTTTGGCTTTTTTTTTTACTTCCATGTTTCCTCTGTCTCTGTGCTATGTGCTTGTATTTGCGTTTCCCTCATGTGGTTGTTCCACCCTGGGTTTCCCCGCATTTTTCTGAGCTGGAATAATGGCCAAGGCTAGCCTGCTACCACAGTCGGCTGACCTGCATTACTGGGTGTGTTGCACAGTGTGACACATGCTCGAACTGTTCGACTGCAGAATACTTGTAATGTTGAACGGTAATAAGTAAATAAAACAAGTGGCTTCACAAATAGCGTTTAAATCCGAGCGAGGGCCTCGTTGCAAGTGACAACCATCTTGAGCACTGCTACATGAACTCTACTCTGTCTAACGTTAGTATCTTGACACCAATTACAGAACAGTGCCTCCTAGAGAAATCAGGCAGTGTATGTATTTTAAAGACAGGACACAACATCTCCTCTCTGTAAAGATTACACCTCTGGAACAATGAATAAATGGCAATGCTAGTAATAAAAAAACATCATTACAAGTAAGCACATTCAACAGCATGTTCTCAATAAAGCAATACTGTGAGATTTCCATACAAAGTTAACTCACCAAAGACATAAGTACATTAAAGTGAGTGTGCACCACGTATAGAGTCTGTATGGCACTTCATTTTTTCTTGTTTTCTCTGGACTGTAGTACGCACAGAAGCAGCATGAGATGTCACAGCCAGGGGCAGGGGCAGAATGTCCAGTTTAGTACGCATTTTCCTGCCAATTTGTGTGGTGACGTGGAGGTGGTAGAATGAGGGTTGGCACGGTAGGCTTGAAGCCAGTCCATCACAGCCTCTTTCCATGGCCGTGGCTGTTGTATTGCCATCTGGATGCAGCTTCTCAGCGCATGATGGAACCATTCAATGGCTCCTTTGGCTGCTGGGTAGAAACTGATGTAGTGATGTAAGCTCATTTCTATAAGAATTGTGGCAAAAACCGCAGAGGTGAATTGAACACCATTGTCTGTAACAATACTCTCAGGATTACCATGTCGGCAGAAGACGGAGGTGAGTAAATTTATGACAACCTCACTAGTGGCAGTATGGGAAAAAGCAAGCTCAGGCCACTTGGAGTAAAAGTCTATCAACATAATAACATACTGACAAGCAGGGACAGCAGTTTCAATTGGCCCAACAATATCAAGGCCTAGTTTCTTCCATGGCCCGTCAGGCAGCGGTACAGGTTTCAGAGGAGCAGGGTGAGTACTGACGGTTTCATCATTCGATTGGCAGAGGACACATAAAGCTATGTAAGTCTGTACCTGCAAATCCATCTTCAGCCACCAGTAAAGATGTTGCAGACGCTGCTTGGTACGTACAACCCCTTGGTGACTGTCATAGGCTAGTGTTATCAATAAATGGTGTAAAGAGATTGGTTCTATGAGTCTAGTGCCTCTAAAAACATAATTGTCCTTAACTGAGAGTTCGTCTCTGACTTTGTAGTAAGCCATCAGGTCAGGGCTCACAGCTTTAATGGAAGGTGGCCAACCACCCTCAATCTGTGCACATAGAGCTGTCATTTCAGGGCAAGCAGAACAAGAAGAGTCAAAGTCAGCTACTGGCAGGACACTTCTTCTTGCAGAAATCTACCAATTCAGGTGTCATGTCTGTAGTAGTAACTTAAAGCTAATCATGTAGGCTATGCTTTTAGATTAATATGTGCTTTATTTATGAGATTATCAGTACGACTGTAATGGGGGTGCACTCAATCGATGACTGCACAAGTAATACAAATATAGGTGTAGGTTATTTGCAATGTTACTCTCATTCTGCAGAGCAACCAGATGTGCAGAGAGATGGAGAGAGGAGGCCAGAGCCCAGTACAGGGAAACATGAAAGGGACAGCAACAGCACTGAAAATCCATTATTTTTGCCCATCTTCAGTCCAAGGATTTTGACTTATGTTTCAGTACCACCCAAAACAAACCCTTCAAAGAGTCCTTCCAAATGTATTCCACTCCAAAGATGGCACAAACAGAAAATGGCTGATATACAATGAAGTAACTCACTCCTTATTCTGCTCAGTATGTCTTGCATTTGCAAAACCTTCAGCCAGTGACACTGCATTCGTCAGTGGAGGCATGCAGGCCTGGACACAGGCCCGTCAGAGAGTACAGGAACATGGGAGAAGCAAGACCCATAGAGAAAGTGCAGAAGCCTTTTTCCTCAGAGCCAGCAAAGCAGACATCCATACCCTTCTGAGTGATAAGCAAATGTCAGTTCAAAGAGACCAGGCCAGAAAGAGGAGGAAGGTCATGGAATGTGTGATTGACGTATTTAAAGCTATTGGTAAATGTGGGCTTACCTACAGAGAACACAGACATGAAGCTGCATATAACTTGGAAATTATGGCCGTCAATCCCATTTTCTCTGTAGTTAAGCCCACGTTTACTAATAACTTTAACCACATCAATGTGCAGGGGTTCTGCGATATGTCACTGATGTTGTCCACAAGAGACTCCTTGAGGTCGTTCATAGTGAGTCATCGACTTGACGAAACTTTGCATACCTTGTGAAACAGACCCTTCAGAAGATGGACACAGGTATCAAACAGTGTGGTAATGCAACAGAAAGAGCAGCTAATATGCAGATACAATACAGGGGCTTCTCTGCATTGCTCACGGGAGCGTCTCCTAACCAAATTCACATATGGTGTTACTCACATGTCCTCAACCTTATGCTAACTGACACCACTGGGGTTGCTGTGGCAAGTGAATCCCGTTTCTCACATGGGAGGAAACCAGTGAGGACAGGAGACATAGATGTCTTGGTGTAATTGGTGAAACCCACTGGTGGGCCAAAGACGTGGCCTTACTATGGAAAGAATTGAAAAGGATGTGACCATAAAACCTGCCATCCTAAGCAAGGCCCAAGGGTACAAGGACACTCTCCTAAAGTAGCTGAAGTTTTTCCTGAGCAGATGTCCCCTCTCTCTAAATATTTGCAAAAGCGCTTGGTGACGGGAACGGAGGATAACCTGAGAAACTGTGCCCAAGATTTTGAGGATGTGAAGAGGGCAGCAGATGACTTTGTTGAGCAGGCCAATGGCATTCTGGAGGAGCAGCAGCACTGTGATGCTGAAGCTCAGACTGCTCTCCCAGAGAAGAGAATGGAAAAAAAAAGAAGAGAAAGCCAGGTGAGGTGGCAGAAGACGAGCACATTACTAATGCAGGCAGGAACTACAAAATCAAGATCCACAATGTGACACTGGACACTTGAAAGTATTCACCACCATTATGCAGCAAATGCAGTGCTGTGCGCAGATGTCTCCTGCGTGGGTCCGAAGCATTTTCCTGAAATAAGAGAAATGGGCCTTCCAAAGATAGCCATGGAGGAGCTCAGCAAATGCTTACTGGCCACCATTCAGGCTTTGCAGGCTGTACTGATCAGCCTTGCTCAACAGTGGGAAAGACTGAAACAGTCACCATTGGAGGAGTATAACACCAGGGCAGCCGCCACCAGTGATGAATCAGGGGAAGGCTTTGGGGGTCCTGTAGAAAGTGTGGAGTTGGTGAGCAGAAGTTGTTCCACATGTAAAAACAGCCCGAAATGCTGTTATCTTCTCCTGTCTCAGTACAATCTGTTCACAGATGTACATCGTTGGTTTGGGCTACAAGTTCCTCGTCACCCTATCCATCACTCAGGTGGCCTGTGAGAGGACCTTCTCCACCATGAAATTCGTGAAGAACCGCTTAAGAGCCTCTCTAACTCAAGAGAACCTTGAAGCGTTCCTTTTGATGGCAACAGAGAGGGAGATTTTTACAGGACTTGACAACAAGGACATCATTGACAAGATGGCAGAGAGCAGTGAGTTACTGCACCACCTTTTGGTTTACTCGTATAATTACTTACTGGTTACTCTGAAGTAGCTATTGCTATAGCTATGACTGTTCCCTAACTGGTTGACAAAGGTGAAATGTGCTGTGAGTTAAAGCTTTTATACAGAGGCATGTTTTTTGGACTTCCGTATTATACTTAAAGTTATGTAGCCAATGTTCAATTTCAGTGACTAAGTGTATAGATCTAAAACGTTTTACTTATTTACATTATTGCAGCTTATGTTCAATTTCAGTGAATGTGTGTGTGTGAAGTTTTTTGATACTTCTGATATGCTTGATGCTTGAATATAAAGATAATCATTGAATCATTTGAACACTATATCTCATTTTCTTTTTAAAATGTGTAGGCTAATTGTTTTGTGTGTCTAGCCTTTTGTATGTGCTATGATTGGTGTATTCCTAGTGAATTTTTGAGGGTTCACTCAGCCATGGTATACCTTGAAGACTCAGTATTCAGATAGGCTCCTTGTTGGTCAGTCCCAAAATTAGCATTTTGTAATCTGGATAACATTCCTTCCAGATGAACATAGTGGCTAAATTTATAACTAGTCTGGTACCTGTTATATCAACAAATGGTTAGGGCTGCCCCCTATTAGTCGACCAACTGTTAGTCGATGAGAAGAGTCTTAGTCAACCAAGTTTTCATTGGTTGTTTAGTCGCACAAAACTAAAAAAAACCCTCAAACTCGATTTGGGAGTTTCACCTTGTCGTTAAAAAGTTATTAGACTATGTTGGGTAGGAAATCATCCAAAATGGGTGAAAAAAATATTAAAACTGTCATATACAGTGTGGTTGGGAATTTATAGTGCATGGGTGGGAGGTGAAATAGATCAAGCTGTTTTTTATTTGTAATAAACACGCTCCGGTGATTTGTGGCGAAGGGAGCGATCCTGCATTTAACCTCCAGGTTCGATCATTTATATCATATAAGGATCGCTCCCTTCGCCATAAATCACCGTAGCGAAAGAAACGGGTTAAAGTAAGCTGGTACAGTCCGGTACTGTGTACCACTTAAAGGTTACGACTGGAGATTTCACTTAGCAGTACGTGAGTGCGGTGCGCATGCACGTCTACTTCCGAAAGTACCGGCAAGAATTTAAAACTACTTTCACCCCTGTTTATATATAAATGTATTATATATAGCACAAAGTATTCAGAGACGTGTTATAAGTAATGAATAATTGTACTTAAAAACTACAGTTTTAAAAATAAAGTTCAAAATATAAATCATTCTCGTTCATTTTAATCTGTCGACACCAAAACTCTGTTTTCACTGGATAATGCGGTAGCCTACGTCACGGGTCGTTATAAGGTCAAGAAATAAACTTCACTCATTTAGTCAGCATGTTTGTCTGCATCAAACCCTTAGGTTAGGACGAAGATGGCGAAAAGAAAAACGTGCGAGGATTACCGTACGTTTCAGGCCGAATGGACAGAGGAATATTTGTCTTTGTGGAGAGAGCAGGTTCTGCGGTGTGTCTAATATGCAATGAAAAATTTAATCGATGAAACGGTCAAATGTAAAGCGGTACTTCGATACACGCCATGCTTCATTTGAATCGAAATATCCAGCAGGGGACAGCAGAAAAAAGGCATGCCAAGAACCACTGTGCAGAGTGCAAGCCAGTCAGCAGCAACTCCGTGTATGGACCAGTCAAGGTGACTGGAATTCGGCTAGCTTTGCTGGTTCTTTAGCAATAGTAAGGAATGGAAATCCATTCACAGGTGGCGAGTATGCCAAAAAATGCATGCTTGATGTGGCCAATGAACTTTTTGATGACTTCAGATAAAGACAAGATAATCAAACGAATTAAAGACATGCCTTTGTCAGCAAGAAATGTACACGATCGTACCATCATGATGGCAAATCAAGTCGAGGAAATTGAAATTAGTGCAAATTAAGAACATAAACGCAGCAACATACTTTTCACTCGCTTTAGATGAGTCAACAGACGATAGGCATTTATCTCAATTTAGTGTAATTGCAAGGTATGCTGCCGGTGACACACTGTGTGAGGAAAGTCTTGCTCTTTTGCTAATAAAAGGGTCAACGAGAGGGAAGGATTTATTCAAGTCTTTCATGGAGTTCGCTAGAGACAAAAACATAGCGATGGACAAACGTATTTCTGTGCGTACTGATGGTGCTCCCTGTATGGTGGGGAAAAACAAAGGATTTGTAGTGCTTCTTCATGAACATGAAAAAAGACCCATCCTAAGTTTTCATTGTATTCTACATCAGGAGGCGCTCTGTGCTCAAATGTGTGGCGGGCAGCTTAGTGAGGTCGCTGCTCATTCGGGTGGTCAACTTTATTATCGCCCGAGCTTTAAATGATCGCCAGTTTAAAACACTATTAGACGAAGTTGGGAATAATTATCCCATTCTGCTTTTACACAGTAATGTGCGTTGGTTGTCAAGGGGGAGTGTGCTCAGCCGTTTTGCAGCTTGCCTGAGCGAAATTCGGACTTTTCTCGAAATGAAAGGCGTCGAGCACCCTGAGCTAGCTAACACTGAGTGGCTCCTGCAGTTTCACTATCTCATCGACATGACTGTACATCTGAACCAGCTCAATGTGAAAATGCAAGGCATTGGAAATATGGTCTTATCTCTTCAACAGCCAGTGTTTGCATTTGAAAACAAGCTGCAACTCTTTGTCCGGGATATTGAAACAGGCCGTTATCTGCACTTTGAAAGACTGAGAGAATTTAAAGATGCGTGCTTAGCAAGTGTCTAATCTCTTGCAGTCATTCAAAGCCCGTTTCACAGAATTTTGTGAGCGCACTGGTCCTTTTAAATTCATCACTCATCCACACGAGCGTGCACTGGACACAGCTGACCTGACATGCATCCCTGATGTCTCCATCAGAGACTTTGAGGTAGAAGTTGCTCACTTGAAGGCCTCAGACATGTGGGTGACTAAGTTCAAGTCACTGAATAGAGAGTTGGAAAGACAGAGCTGGCAAATGAACATAAATGGACAGAAATGAAAAAACTTCAACCTGAAGACCAGCTGATTCTCAAAACTTGGAACGCGCTTCCTGTCACATACCACACAATGCAGCCTGTGAGTATTGCCGTATTGACCATGTTTGGCTCTACATATGTGTGTGAGCAGTCTTTCTCACATCTGAATAACATTAAGACCAGCCTACGCTCACGTTTAACGGACGGAAGCCTCAACGCCTGCATGAAGCTGAACCTCACCTCATATGAACCAGACTACAAGGCCATCAGCAAAACCATGCAGCACCAGAAGTCGCATTAATGGCAAGAAGTATTTAATTTATTATTTATTAGCTAATACAGCATGACAACATTATTAACAAGAATAAATATAAATGTATTATATATATATATATATATATATATCCTGAAACAGAGCCGACACACGCAGGCCTAGAAGGAGAAGAAAGGTGGAGCGTCATCATCATCGTTTCAGGAGGAAATGGACATAGAGGAGGTGGAATGAAACGGACGGATGGACAAGGAGGAGAAGTGATTACCTGAGTCTTAAATGTTGGATGCTGGGACATCCAAGTTCATATTTGATTCCTGAATTGTTTGATTTTGATTTTATGTGAAGTTGATTAAACAAATCTGATTCATTTAAAACCCAAAAAAAATTAGCTAATACAACATAACAACATTATAACAACAATAAATATAAATGTGTTGTATATAAGTATTCAGAGACGTGTTATACTCGGTGTACTACTTGGTAAATGTTGGTCTTACTTAAAAAATGCACCCATTAAGTCAGACCCAGGCAAAGCACGGCGCGGAGACGTATTACATGACAGCGCACAACGCACAGCACATGGACATGGAGGAGGAGAGAGCTTGACAGACGGTATGGACGCGCTATACCTCCCCTCCCCTCCCCACGTCAACAACCCATATGGCTCTCAAGGAAATAATTTTTAAATATTTGCCTTTTAAGGCCCTCCCAGCCGAAAAGGTTCCTGACCCTTGTTATAGTTGTTTTATAGTACTGTTGGGAGAGCAACATGCATTTTACGGTTATTTACCCTGCTCTTTTAAAGGTCCCTTGCCTTGCACTCAGACACAGCCAGAGAGGGATAAATGGTCCCTCTCCCTCATAAACACCTCCAACCCAGTGATCAAAGGGGCAGAGGGCAAAGGAGCAGACCATTTTTTAGAAATTAAGACAAACCACTTATGATAGCCAATATGGATCTACATTTGGGATTACCAGTTAAAAGTGGAATTGGGCATGGTACGACCCTCTGTGTTCTTGATAAGCCCTAAGGTGCCCCCCAAAATGTAGAATTCTTTGATAAACATGTTCAGCCACAGGGGGCCATCACCTCTCTCTCTCTCTCCCTCTGGCTCCTTCCTGTTCTGGAGCATTTGTGTATGTCTGTATGTGTGAGTTTATGCCTGCATGTGTTTGTGTACTTTAAGATCACTCTACCCTTCTATACCCCAATAATATTAATAAGGTCACATTACAACAGGAGTGTATCTCAATACAACTGCAAAGCCATTCATGTGCAGGACGGCCTGTTACTCTCTGTGAACTCTCCTCCCTTAACTTGCACATGTTCATGTTTGTTGTCATTGGGATGCTCGTAAAGAGGTGATCACAGAAACATTAATACTAAGGGGATGCCTTGTGTTTTCCAGTTGATTAAGTTTCGATATAAGATTAACCTCCAGGATAAACCTCCAGGAACTCCCCCACCATTAAATTAGATTTGGGAGGACCACAGAGGAGAGGGAGAGACCCTTCTTAAGTTGGGCCTGGAACAGGCCTCATTGCTCAGTCCTCATTGCTCAGTACTTCTGCTTCATCTTCCTGCTTTGTCGCTTGTCCAATTATCTACCATCACCACTGGAGCTATCAATACCACTTGGGATTTACTTTGCTTTTTGGTTTGGCTGCAGTTGGGAGTAGCTCTTTGTTATTCCTTAGGAGTAATCTTTATTTCATTCACCTGTGATCCTAAATTTCCCTGTTTGTTCTTGTCTTAGTGTTGTAATTATCAAATAAACCTTTTAAACTATTTACTTTGCAAGTGTATATATATTTCTGATAAAAGTTGATCCACCAGACTGCCTTTTCTATAAACGAACTTGGTTATTTAATTAATAGATATTATTTTTAATAGTAATTATTTATGTAAACCAATTTTAACTTCTTACCTGTTGTTTAGGTGAGGAGTTGAGAAGTGTAACTTGTGTTCGGTTTCCAGAGTGCTGGACTTTAAATGAGGGCTTTAATTATTAGAACACCCTGGATTCAGAGAATTGTTATCAATCGATAACACTTGCATTGATGTAGATGTGAAAATGACAATATTGAATTTAAAAAACAAAAATGTTTTATGCTTATATGACCTCTGACCTTGTCTGGGGTCATATATGGGCTCACTCTTTGCTGAGACCAGCTAGGGATACTTGACATTGCATTTTTAACAGAGATCAGTGGGAAACTGAACCATTTGAACTGTGAACAGCAAGGCAAAGGTAAGACTGCCGCTGACATGATAAGTGCTGTAAATACATTTAAAGCTAAGATGAACATTTTCTCTGTGCATTTACAGAGAAAAAAGTGCTGCACTTTCCTTCCGTGCAGTCAGTGCTGAATGACAACGCTTCTGCATCTGTGGCTTTTGACAAAGCTGCAGAAAAGTCCTCTCAAGTCATAAACAGACTTGGACAAGAGTTTTAGAACAGGTTTTGTGACTTTGATCAACTTGAGCCGTGTGTGTGTCATTCATTTCAAATCCTTTCATGCAAGTGGACATGACGTGCATTGCTGAGCAACATTCAACGTTGACGTTCAACTTGGATGCTAAACAGGTGGAGATTGAAATCCTAAGGTTGCAAAATGACCTCCACCTCCTCAAAGCCCATCTGGGTGCACCAAACTTTTGGTGCCTTGTGGACACAGATTAGTACAAAGGTGTATGCACAGCAGCTATGAAAGTTGCCTGCCTTTTTTGTTCAGCCTATTTCTGTGAATCTGCCTTTTCTGACATTAACTTAATCAAGAACAAACACAAAACATGCCTTACTGATAAAAATCTGCAAGACTCACTCAGAGTTGCAGTGTCAAATTAAACCCCAGATTACAGTATACTGGTAAACAGCATGCAATGCCAGGTTTCCCACAAACACACTTTTATAGACAACGAAAGAGATAACAGATGTTTTCAGTGAAACACCATGGCTGCATTAAACTCAAATATTGTACAAAAATGTGAAAAATAATTTGTACAAAAAGTGTAACAGATGTGATGATTTGTCCGACTTTCAAATGTTGAAACAGATTTAGAGTAACAGAAATGAATAATGTTGCATGTTTAAATATATCTGTGTTTCCTTGGTAAATCATTTTGTTAATAATTACTGTGAGGAATCATTAACACTAACATGTGATCAGACAGTCTCTTTACATATATGAATATTTATTATTATTATTATTATTATTGGTAATAATATTATTATGAAAGGTGAACCGTGCAACTTTGTTATTCAGGAAGTTTGTATCAAACAAGTAGCCCTTCGTATTACTCAGTGTCCTTGAAGTAGCTCTCAGTTTCAAAAAGGTTGGTGACCCCTGGACAACATCATAGGCCAACGCATCGTCAGCCTATATCCTCCAGTGAAAGCCTGAGCTTGACAGTACGATAGGTTATGTACAACCTTAAAATATGCTGTCAGGCTTTAATAATACATAAAAGAGGTACAAATGCAAGTTAGTCTATTTTCAAAAGAAAATTATGTAATTGTTCTAAATGATGAGAAACACGAGCGTTTGTGAGCTCTCTACAAATGTGTAATGGTGACTATTCACAATACAGACTATTATAATCATGTATATCACTGCAACATAGGCTAGGCTAAATTGGAAATCGATTTATTTACCAGCACCCCATGAAATGCAGATAAGCAGGTTGAAAATAATAAAGCGGTCTATCAAATATACTACATACTTGGCCTCATCTTGTCATGCTGCAGACTAATCACTGTAACTATCTTTCAAATCAATTAAAATCCTGAATCTTACATTGGTTTCTCGTTTCATTTTTCTACCACGACGTTAGCCTGGAATTTCAGAAACAAGCTGGCGTTAACATAAATTCCACTTTTAAATACCGGGGCTGTAGCAAGAGGTTAGCACTCAGTTAAAGTGAATGACTAAGTAGGAAGGTTTGTTAGCCTGCATATCTAGTTTGACTAACATTAGCTCTGCAAGTTAGTTGAGTAGATCTTTAAGCAGTTATGCAAGACGTTACGAGCTAGCTACGAGAGATACTTGTGGGTAGATTTTATTTGGTCAGCGATTGCTGACCAAGCATTCTCTTTTTTTTCTGGCATCTTTATAATCTGCCTGGTCATAACTATATGCAAGGGTGTGCCACCACAGCTATTAATCTTTCAACAAAGAAACAATCCTCCATAGTTTAATCTTTGAGGATAATCAATCACAAAGTTATTTGTGAGTTATTACTGAGTTGAAGACTCAGGTACCGGTGCGAGACAAACGTTACCATGACAGCGGAGCAGGCGACAAAGTTCAAAGTTCAGGTGTATTTTAACTCAGGGTGACATGGTCAGCGATGGTCACAGTCACCACTGAACAACCGAAAAGAAAAACCAAAATATGAACCGAATGTCGTTGCGACCGGTGATATCATTGGTTGCAGCGACGGTTGCTTCACAGGGTATGAACCAGAGTATGAACCATTGAAATAGACATGAAATGTTTATTTCAATGCTGCTGACGCTCTGACTTGTCCTCCTAAACTACCGGCAAATGAGCACCATAGCAACACCCAAAAACAAATCCCTTAGCAACATCTGCAATCAGCTGTTAGAGCAGTAGAAAGAACGGCTCCTGATGGCTCTGACAGTGGCCTCGATCCCAGCTTCGCGGGTAGAGATTCCGTGTCCAATCAAAATGTACACAAGCACAGTTACATACTAAACGTTTAATATCACATAACACAATCAAACATGGCTGAAAACAAGAAGTAGTGCAGGCAGTACAATGTCGAGTATATTAGTTATGGTTTCATTCCCTCACCCACAAATATACAGCACCCGATGTGCCTGCTTTGCGAGCAGGTTTTCTCCAACAAGGCAATGAAACCCTCACATTTCATTGCCTTAATAAGCACCTTAATAAAATACACGCTGATAAGGCATCCAAGGGTGCAGCGTATTTCCATGCCCTCAAGGAGCAGCATTAAAGATGAACGATTTCCAGTCTGTTCGCTCGGAAGGTAAACCAGACGGAGAGCGGGTTAGTGGCCTCCTACAACATCTCTCTCCTCATAGCCAAGTCTGGGTTGCCATTTACAGTGGGGGAGAGGCTGGTTGTCCCAGCAATAAAAGAGGCCATCTCCACTGCCATGGAGAGAGACCCATCGCCAGTGATGAAGGCTATCCCTCTCAGCAATGATAGTTTGGCAAGGAGGGTTAAAGAGATGGTGCTGGATACAGAGCAGCAGTTGTGTGCCACACTGCGTGAACAACCATTCAGTATGCAGCTGGATGAAACCACAACGGGGACAACAATGTTCTGTTGATGGCCTATGTCCGTTATTTATGTGGCTGAGGACTTCTTGTTCGGGAAGTATCTCGGGTATCTACCGATACCCGAGGGGAGACGATCTTCAACGCCCTGGACGAGTACCTGTGGGAGAAGTCCATTCCGATCGCCAACATCCTTGCCTGCGCCACAGATGGAGCTCCCACTATGGTTGGCAGGTACCATGGTTTCGCCACTTTGTTGAAGGAGCCCCAAGTGCTGACAGTGCCCCAAGTGCTGACAGTGCACTGTGTGCTTCACCGTCACAACCTAGTGGCCCAAAAAATCAGCCCTTCACTCCACCAGTCACTAAACATAGCCATCAAAGCCATAAACAAATGAAGGCCCATGCACTAAATGACCAGCTCTTCAGGCAGCTGTGCGGAGAGAATGATGAAGCCTTTTAGCGCCTGCTGCTCCACACTGAGGTGCGCTGGCTCTCCAAGGGGAACTGTCTCGCTCGGCTATGTGAATTGTTCACAACTGTCCCGGAGTTTCTTGAGGGTGCCGACGCAGCTCTCAGAGACATGCTGTGGTCCTGCCGCTGTGACATCTTTTACCTGGCAGATATCTTTAGAAAGATGAACGCGGTGACGCTCAAGCTCCAGGGAAATGGCATGACACTGGTCCATTCCAAGGCCACCATCCGCAGCTTCCTCGCCAAGCTGGAGCTGTACAAGGAGAACATGAGCAGACATCAACTTAATCATTTCCCTCAGCTGACCAAGGTATTCTTCCTATTATTACTAGTACTATTATTATTAGCCAATTGTTAATTGACAACGGCTGCCTAAACATAAATTCAAAGAAATAACGTTCGTCTTTTGGTACTAACATTCAGATGTTGGAAGAGCTGCCTGATAATCACCTGCTGCGCTACACCAACCACTTGAGGGAAGTCAGGACGGACATGGAGATCCATTTCAAGGACCTCGACCAATTAGAAATCCCCGACTGGGTGGTGGAGCCATTTCAAGTGGCTGCGTCCAGCAGCAAGGCCACTATCCAGGAAAGTCTCATTGACCTCCAAAATGATGTGGAAGTCAAGGCAACTTTTCAAACCTCTGGCTGGCATGTAATGTGGGCCACACACGGTCTGCGTTTCCCTTTGTTGTGGGTGAAGACTCGTCTTCTCCTCCTTGCTTTCCCCACGTTGTACCTCATCGAGCAGGGCTTCAGCCAAGCCCTGCATATGCAGACAAAGTACCGCAACCGTTTAGATTTGGTTAGCTCCGGTGTGCTCAGGCTTAAGCTGACGTCCCTGTGTCCAGCAGTAAAAAAGTTGGCAGCTAACCACCAAGCACAGGGCTCACACTAATGTGCTTCCGTAGGTGCCTTTTTCATTGATTCAATACATTTCAGTAGCCGAAATTTGGCAAATTGTCTTCTTTTCATCGCTTGACGTTTTCAAGTGGGCTAACTGTCTTCTCCCTTGATCTTAATGAAATGACAGTTGATTTTCAAAAATTTGGATTTGTAGACCTAATTAAATAGTGAGCCGCCGCTGCTTTTCATCGGTCAAGAAACCGGCCATTTAGGTTTCCTTATCTTGTTCTTTTGTTCAAGTGATTGGTTAATGTCCATCTACTTTGCCTGATTGTTTTTCTGTGAATTTGCAAATACATATAATTACAACAACTTCAATTCACAAGTATTGTTTTTTTCCCCCAAAAGATAAAATTTCCTGTTAGGCCTGGAATGGTGTGTGAACTTAAAAAAAAAAAGAGGGAAGTGTTTTAAAATAGGTTTATGAACAATCTTCTTGTCAGGGTGCAGTGTGAACTGAAACACAGGCAGGAGTAAAATAACCGAAGTTTACTGGCACAATTCCAAAAGCACAGTCAAAGACGAAGAAAAAACAGGCAACCAGGCAGACACAGCAACCAAGGCAAGAACACTATCCAAAAATCAGAAAACGGGCAAGCAGAACAGGAACAAAAGGCTTGTAGCATAACTGACCAAACAAAACAGAGACGAACTTCAGAGAACAAAGACAAATACACACACTAACGAGCAAACGAGATACAGGTGAACAACGGGACAGGTGAAACAAATGAGCAATCAACTGGGCAGGGAACAAGGAAAGCGAGGCAGATAGACAGGGGAATGGAAACAAATCACACGGACAGGGAAACTGAAAAACCAAAACACACGAAAGCAACCGAAACAAAACACAAGAGCAGGTAGCAATATTGACAGTTCTTGTTTAATGACTGCATTCTCTGATAGGAAACATAAATGTCATGCAGCCTAATCATATTCAGACATAAATACAAATATATAAAACAGAGTACATCACCCATATTCCAACATTTTGACAATCATTTTGACCAAAAACACTGGTCTCCGTGAGTCAGTTTTGTAATTTGAGTCATTCATTGTAAAGATATTTCTGTCATGGTCATTTGGTCAAGTGATCTACCCTACACACTGATTTCTATTGCATGAACTTTCATCTATATATCATATCCCTGTCTTTGTGTGTTGTGTGTTGTTTGGGGGGGGGGGGGTAAGGGGTGTCATGATGAGGTTAGGGGGCGTTCATTCAAGAAAGGTTGAGAAACACTGCATTATCTTGTCTTAGCGTCACTGATAATGATTACAGCTATCTGACTTGGCTAGAGAAGCAACTATAACTATGGTAACCCTATCATGGGCAAACAAATTTATTGTGACCAAATTACCTAATTTAATTTAAACCAAGCTTTTGAATATAGCTTTTGATTTTTTTTATCTCATGAAATTCTGTATGAAGTTATGATACAACCGCAGGTTATATGTCATTGTTTCCCAGTCAATTTTGTTACACTCTGTTACGATATATTAGCCACTAAAAATTCAAATCTTGCCCCACACTGTCTCAATCGGTGAATCAGCCGTTCGCCTTCTCTCTGTCAGCTGCCCCACCTGCGCCTCCCTCTTCCTTGTCAACAGCTATGACCATTAGCTCACTAACAAACAGCAGTACGTTGCTCCTGGATTGCGTTTGAGATGACTAACGCTGTCTGTTTTTGTTGTGTTAAATCCTCTACACCAGGGGTGGGCAATTAATTTTTATCAGGGGCCACATGAGAAACCTGAATTGTGTCAGAGGGCCACCAACTTTCTTTCATTGTAAAATTCTCTAAATTAAATATTTTGAATAGCTGGTACTGATAATCAGAAGAATAAAGAAAAAAACAGTCAAAGTCGGCCGCTCTGTTCTTCAGCTGAAGCTCTAAGTTTCCTGCGATGTCCTCAATACGCCTCGTTACAGTGCGTCGGGAGAGTGAAACGCTCTCAAATGCGCCCTTTTTCTCCGGGCATATCAGCGCAGCAGAGTCCAATAAACACTCCTTAAAACTCTCCGTCGGAAAACGCCTTACTTTTTCTGGCGATTTTGTGAGAAATTACATAACTTGTCCTGACGGCTGCATCTCTGGGAGTGTGAAGTTTAGTAAAAAATCCTTGTTGGGTTTGTAGTTTTGCAAGCAATACATCAGACTCCCTTGCACGCTCTTCATCAGACAGATTTCTGTATTTATCTTCATGCTTGGTCGTGTAGTGGCGATTCAAATTATACTCTTTAAACACAGCAATCTGTGTACCACAGATTAAGCACACTGCTTTACCTTTAACTTCTGTACAGAAATACTTGGCAGTCCATGTCTTGTTGAAAACACGGCATTCGTTATCAACTTTTCTTTTCTCAGAGTAAGCCGACATCTTGAGGGTGACCTTGCTAGAATCACTTGTAGCTGTTAACCTTCACTCGCTTACGTGCATACGTTCATACAAAAGTAACGTAACGCTTTTCAAAATAAAATTTCAAAATAAAAGTAAAAAAAGATTTTTGTTTAATTTATGGTGTTTATGATTGGCCTCACGCGGGCCGGACAGGGACGTACAAAGGGCCGGATGTGGCCCGCGGGCCGTAGTTTGCCCAGGTCTGCTCTACACAGACGGTTGTTCTTTGGCTGTTTGGCTATTTGAAATGCTTTTAAGCATCAAAGTTCATTACTTCACATTTCTGTTAATCTGCACTCTCTAACTTTATTTAGTAGCCTTAACTGACGGTGTTCGTTGGTACAGAGGTAATTTACCTAACCAAATAGCATTAGTTGTGATCAATGGAACTAGCAATAAACCACGGCAGCGTTTTTTGGGATCTACAATATTTTCCTTCATGACATTACCCTTAAAACCCCCAAATATAGTTCTGACAGCCCAATTTCAAAGGTTTGTCTTGAGTAGGCTTTGACACCACCTGTCTCAGATCCTGCTGCTGCTGCTGCAACAGGGGGTACATAAGCGAATAAAGATACAATGTTTCAGCATTGTTCTGTGAAAAATATTGGTTGCATATATAAAGGTGAATTAACACACACAAACATGATGACTCTTTCAGACCCCGACTGTGTTCACCAGAACCCCAACTCCACCATCCTTTCACCCCTTACCAGAGTAAGTGATGCACAATCAACAAAAAATACTTCAAACATTTAATTTGATTAAGCTAAGTAAAATTGTCTTCATTTTAATCTTCAATGGAATAGGTTACTTTTTGCAGGCAGTGCACTATAAAAATGGGGCAATTTAGGGGATACTTAAATACACCATTGCAATTTCATAAATTTGGTTTAGAACTTTAACACCTGTAGAACTTACTAGGAGTTAAAAAGTAGTTCCTTGGAAGTCGTACAGTAAACATGCTCATTGTTGACTAATCCATTTCTGTTCTGTAGAATGTTTGTAAGGTATTTAATATGTTTTACTCACTCAGCTGTTTAGCTGTTAAAACACAAAAACCTATATCAAAACAACCATATAAAAATGTTAATGTTCCCTCCTTCAGGTTAATGAACTGTGTGTTTTGTTTGTTATGTCATTGTCATGTCATCATCCTTATTCTGTCCCCAGTGCATGAAACATCTACGCAGATTCGACAGATAGCAAACATGCTTTGGAGAAAATCAGACGCAGAGCAATGTTCAAAGGAGTTTACTCAATCTTCTTTTCTCTTACATTTGATATTTTTTGTAAAACTGCAGATAAGTAAAAGTATGTACAAGTCAATTTACATGAAAGCATAAAAGTCAACAGCAGCATGTCACTTGCTAATAGAATAGTCTAGTTAAACATGAACGTGAGCTATGTATAGCTTGGAATATGTATTTTTAGCTTTTGCTCGTAGAAAAAGCTAAAAATTTGAGGAAAGATATTAATAAAATATCTTTCCTCAAAACATATGGGAATTAGTTATTTTGTTAGTTAACAAGATGCCTATTTGTATACATTAATCACAAAGGTTAAAAGAACTTACAAGCAACAGCTCTCCATGGCACAAACGGAGTAGGAAGCGATAAACAGCTTCCAGATGCACATGGAACAGTAAAAACTAACTTACTTCCTGGTAATCTCTGACATCTAAATCACATGACCTCGATTGACCAATCACAAAACTAAGTGAGTTCCAACGTAAAGCAAAGGAAAATACACTATTTAGCCACTAGGAGGTACTGTTAACAAAAAACAATAATTCACAAAATCTGTGTCATGACAATCCTGTATAATGTTTTTTAAAACCAATAAATACAACTAAAAAAATGGTCTTGCCCAGGTGTCATTTTCATTAATCTTAAGTTTAAACTTTTCAAGATGTTTTTTGTTGTTGTTTTTACTAAACTAATTGAAGCATTGTGTAGATTGGATACAAATATCTCTCTCAATGCATTTGAAATGATGTCTGAGAAAATGTACCCCTGCCTTTAAAAGAAAAACCAAATAATCAATGGACTATATGTATATGTGAGTTTTGTTTGTTATGTTATCGTATAATCACCCTGTCCTAATAATTTTTTAAAAAATCAATAAAATAAAAAACATTCTTGCTCAGGTGTACTTTTCATTACACCTGGGTTTTTCAAAAGTTAAATCTAGATTTATAGTTCCAAAAACTCTATTTGAACAATATGTTTTTTTTCCTCATTGTTTTTATTGCAGTTTTTGTTTTCCATTCAACAAAACAGTGTCTACAAAACCTAGACACACAACAAAACATACACAAAACATACATGACTGCTCTTACATGAGAGGTGAACATATGGCATAATACAGGAGGTGGTAGATCAGTCTTACAATACTCGAATGTTGTTCAAGTGTACAGCAGTCCTTTTAATAGGGTGGAGGAGAGGTCCAGTCCGATATAGGCTAAAAATGAGCGCCACACTCTGTAGAACTGATCTGCACTGAAATGTATGATATTGGTAAGATATTCTTGGGAGATCAGTTCAAAAATTATTTTGCGCCAACCACAGACAGAAGGAACCTTGTCACTGACCCACTGCAAAAGAATATTTTTCCTAGCTGCAAACGTTAGAATATTATACAGTCTTTTGTTTGGCTGCTGTTTTCAAATATCCACTTGGAAGACAGGGACATAGGGCCCATTTCTATATTAATATGAAACATTCTCTTCATTTCACTTATAATTTTAACCCAATATCTTTGAAGTTTATGACAAGACCAGAAACAATAAGTTAAAGTTCCCACATCAGTTTTACACTTGAGACACAGAGGGTAAAGAGAGCTGTTGAAGAAATGTCTGCGGTGAGGGGATATATGTAATCTGTGTAAAATTTCAAGTTGTATTGCTTGTCTGAGTGCAAACTGAAATCTTTTTTGCAAGAGACCAAATGGTACCCCACTTCTCTTCATCTATGGTCACAGACAGCTCCCTCTCCCACACACCTCTGACCCCCTGCGTATCAGTAGTAGAAAAACCATTAAGTACACGATAAAATGAGCTCAAAGACACTTTCAATTGTTGTTGAAACAGTATTTTCTCAACAGCAGATATGTCAGGGTGATCAGTAAGGGTTGTGCTATGGATGATATAATGCCATATAAAATATAAAATTCTTTGCAAGAAGCGAAAGAAATCTTGTTTGATAAATTTGTAAATGTTAGTAAGCTGTTCAAATGAAATAAGCTTCCCATCTGAGAAAAGGTCACAGAGAGATTTAAAATTCTTATCAGACAATTGCCGAAAACCAGGGTCTGAAGAACCTATGGGAAAAGCAGGATTATTTATCAATGGGGTGAACGTGGATGTTATATTTCATCTTCCCTCAAGACGGCGTACATGCCGCCATGCTTTTACAGTGTTGATTGTTACAGGATTCGTACAGCAAGCTTTAATGTCTTTAAAATTATTAAAAAATAAGTCTCTTAGTCTGCACTGTGATAACGCTGTGTTGATATCCATCCAGATTGAAGTTTTACCCTTAACCTAGTCATTTACAAATCTTAAATGGGCACAAAGGTGATAAATTTTAATATTAGGTAAGTCCAAGCCACCCATCGAACTTGGTAGATTGCCATCTTAAGCCTAGGTCTACGCTTGTTCCAAATAAAAGAGCTGAGCCGTCCATTTATGTCCTTCAACACCCTTTTAGGAATCATTTGGATAGAATACAATAACCTAGGCAACATTCATTTTGGCCAGGGCAATGTGTCCAAACCATGAAACAGGAAGTGACATCCATCGCTCTAGGTCCTGCTTTATTTTACAAAATAAGGGTGCAAAGTTGGCTTTATATAGTTGATCAAAGGATGGGGTGATAAAGATTCCCAAGTACACAAACCCATTGGGAGACCATTTGAAAGGAAAGGAAGGTACAGTAGCTGGTATTGTTGAAAAAGTACCAAGGGGCATAGCCTCTGATTTAGCCAAATGAATCTTATAACCACAGAAGCAACTAAATCTGTCAATCACATCAATAAGACCTGGTACGTATGTTTCAGGGTTGGTCAGAAGGATCAGAACATCATTCGCGTATAAGGTTATTTTGTGACAAAGCTGTCCGATCTCTAAACCACATATTGTGGATGTGACCCTTATGGCCTCAGCAAGTGGCTCTATGGCCAAAGCGAATAAATAGGAGGGGTCACTGCAATCATTTCTTCAACTGCTCTCTTTCCACGCTGTGTCTCAAGTGTAAAACTGATGTGGGAACTTTAACCCATTGTTTCTGTTCTCATAAACTTCTGTAGGGACTACTGAACTACGTAAACGGAGGTGAAGGCAGGGCGTGCGTGCCTCCGTCCCTCCAGGTGGTCCTTGAGGGGGGAAAAAAACTAAGTGTACCTCTGTGGACTTGACTTTGGCAGCAAGAGGTAAGACAGAGAGGCTGGATCAAGGTGCTTTTACAGGTGAGAAGAGAGGCTGACTAAAGGTGCTTTTACATTACATGATAGTCATTTAGCTGAAACTTTTATCCAAAGTGACTTACAGTTGGATCAATGTGGGATTAAGGGTGGTATTGTTGCTATGGCTGGACTGGGCCTTGAACCACCAGCCTCCAAGGTCCCAGTCATGTACCTTAGCCACTAGGCTACAGGCCGCCCTATGCTGGTAGTGCTGGATCCAGGCCTGCACTCTTGACTCGCAAAGAATCCAAAGTACATAGACACATACGTCTATGTATTTTATATGCGCAGTAAGTGTACTTTCTCGAACCTTGTGGCACTTCTCCAGTCAAGTGCTCGAAAACTCTTTTTTTTTTGGTTCTTTTTTAAATTACCTCTGTTAGCGGTTTCGTATGACCTTTTATGAATGAAATTATTGTGGGGGGAAAGAAAGAAAGAAAAGGGGAAAAAACAAACCAAAAAGAATGAAAGGCTGGGTTTGAACAAATAGATGGATGTTTTCTTTGTGTTCACCTTTTCACGTCTTTACCCACTCAGCCATCACTTATCAATATATGGATCCACACAACTCTCCAATATCACGCAGCTATCTTCCCGCACACAACAAGGGAAGGAAGGAAGGAAGGAGTACCGTCCCTGTAAATAAGCCTAATAAGCCTTCTCGGAGGTTTCAAATTCAGAGATCGGTGCGTTTTCTTCTCATCATTCTCATCAATATTTACCCACATTTTTTTTTCATTTAGGCCTCCTGGTGGTCAGGTTACTGATTTGCTGATGCATCATCGCTCTGCCGCTCTCCTTAAGCTAAGAGTTAGGGTCAGGGCTAGGTCTGGAGTCTGGCGCTGGGGATAGGGCTAGGGTTCGGGCTTAGTCCCCTGCTCCTGGGGCCTGCACTGGAGAGAAGGTGAAATATTTTCCCTTCCCAGTGCATGTGGCTTAGGCCTAGTATAAAAAAAAAAGCTATATTGCCACACGGGCTCTGTGTTCATCACACACAAGAAATGTAAAAGTAAGCATCAGAATTGTATAGAAAAGATACAAGAATGACACCTTTCATTTGATGTATGACACAACAGGCCACAGGGAGGGTGTACAGTACAGTCTCCCTGCCCAGTGCATGTGGTTCAGGCCTAGGAGAAAAGCTACCTACCTACCTACCTACATACCTACCTACCTCTTTGTTAATTTCAATACAAGCAAATTTAAAATACAAGTATTGTACATCAGATCATCATCACCATCATTATTATTATTATTATTATTATTATTATTATTAGTTGCCCCAGCTGGGGCTAGGGCTAGGTTGGGGAGGCTGGCTGGGGCAAAGGCTTAGGCCTAGGGCTAGGCCTTGGGTTAGGGCTGGTGCTTCTTCAGGTCTCTCTCTCTCTCTCTTTCCCTGTGTCTGTGTGTGTGTGGGGAGGGAGTGAGAGAGAGAGAGAGAGAGGGAGGGGGTGGGGTGGGGGGGTTAGTTTGCTTGCTCCTACCTTTATTGGGCCTTGGAGAGGACCCGTTGGAGGCGTCTAGCGGGCATGGGTGGAGCCCTCTGCCTTGTAGTGGCTCCTCTTTGACGGCCCTTCTCAATGGCCCCGTCGCCAGGCCGACGGCCCCGTCGTTAGCGGGGCCAGGGTTGGGTAGACAACATTAATAATGAAAATAAATCAAAAGAAGGAAAATCAATCGATAACAACAGCAACAAAATAGAATAAATAATAACAAACATTAACCCAGTTGGGGCTAGGGTTAGGTCGGGGGGGTGGGGCAAAGGGTTAGGCTAAGGGCTAGGGCTAGGGGAGAAAAGGGAAAAAGAAATGGGGTGGGGGGATTAACAATAATTACAATTTTTGTTTATTTACTGAGGCCTGCACTATCTCTCTCTCTCTCTCTCTATGTGTTTGTGTGTGAGTTAGTTTGCTCCTGTGTTTACTGGGCCTTGGAGATCATATGTGTTGTGATTTCTTCATGTACCAGAAAGTGTGTGTTTTCTCCACGAAAAGTTTTTTCCCCTTCGTGCTCTTAGGCCCTTAGGCTTTTGGATAGGCCTAAGAGGTAATTTCTAAAAGCCTAAGGGCTTTTGGATAGGCCTTTGGAAGTTAGGCTTTTGGAAGTACGAGGATTTTTTTTTACTGCATATTTGTATCAACGTTTTAGCAATACATCTAGGATCACTCACATGCAGTATATATATTCTGTCATCTCCTTTTTTCCGGTTTTATCCCTCACTGCCCTCTTGTGGCTCATACACACATTGCAATGCTATTTCAATCCTCCAGAGACCCAGTGAATGAACAGGTGTATCTGGCTGTACCTCACTGTATGTGGGCCTGGAAATTCAAGTACTCTCCCTACCCTCTCTGGAGGCCCCTGCGCCCTCTACTGGTTCATACACATCTTGCGATTCTGATCCTCCACAGAAAGATCCTCCAGAGAACCTCACCCTATGTGGGCCTGGAAATTCAAGTACTCTCCCTACCCTTGCTGGATGTCATCCCCCCACCCCACCCCCCACACACCCTCTTGTAATTCATACACAAATTCGCCCCAGAGGCGAATGTTTTGATACAGAACAAAAAAGTATTGTGAAATTATTGTGAGGAATCATTAGCACTAACCCATGTGATCAGACAGTCTCTTCACATATATGAATATTTATTATTATTATTATTATTGATAATAACATTATTATTAAAGGTGAATCGTGCAACTTTGTTATTCATAAAGTTTGTATAAAACAAGTAGCCCTTTGTATTACTCAGTATCCTTGAAGTAGCTCTCAGTTTCAAAAAGGTTGGTGACCCCTGATGTAATCTATATAAGAGTATGCATCAACAACATATTGAATGTCCATGTTTGCATTCTACCGCTGCAAAAGGTCTCTGTTGTATTGATTTACCTAAATTTCACTGGGTTTTCTTTTTTAAACAACTTTTTTCTTGTAAGCAGATTCAAATATGACTTGAGATATAAATATCGAAGCAAACAAACACGGAGCTTAGGACAAAGGTGATCTATGCTGCCAGGGCATCTTCCTCGTCTTAGCCTGCTGCTACTGACGCGACTCGGATTTCTCTCTCTTCTGGTTTGAAACACGGTAGATTTTTATCCGTCAATTCACTCTCTAAAGATTTTTGTTTCTCCCGTCTTTGGCACTTCTTTGTTGCAGAGTACGAAATAATTAACCCTCCCGCATAAGCTTTGCATGTCTCCCATAAGAAGAAGGCATTACTGGCCGATGAAGTATTGATTTTCAGAAATGCTTTAAGTTCAGTAGAAAAGTGGGAAGTAAATTTCTCATCTTTAAGAATAATAGTATTAAGTCTCAAGTGACGAGACTGATGTAGTGCTGTTTTGAGATTAAAGTCCATAATTACTCTAGCATGGTCGGCAATAATTATACTGGCTATGTCACATGATAAAGCTGAATATAAGTCTGTTCTTGGCAGAAAAAAGTAATAAATCCTGGTTTGGCACTTATGTGGAGCCGAGAAAAATGTGTATTGTTTATCAGAGGGGTGGGCGCACCTCCAAGCATCAATAAGCCCAGACTCTTCACATAGAGCATGGAGCATGTTGGCCTTAGGAGAAGGGGGCGTGGTACTATGTGGAAATTTGTCAGTAAGCGGATTTAATATTAAGTTGAAATCACCACCAACAATAACAATGGAGTTAGAAAGGAATGGAGCTAAGTTGGTAAGGACGGCGTTTGGGTGGGCAGGTGGAAAGTATACATTCATCATTACAATATTTTGACCTTGTCAAAATAGTCCGGTGGTTACAGAAATTTAGAGCAGCGATTCTATGTAAGTCGCAGCTGCCTCCGGCGTATTAAATCTCTTCTCCATTCCGTTGACAGTCAGCTGCAGCGTAGTGGGATATAGAAGCACATAATTCACATTGTTCCTCCTCAGACAACTCTTCACCTCGTCAAAAGCCTTACGCTTCTTGGCCACCGCCGAGATGTTTGTACATAGCAGTGAGCACAGTCAACTTTAGCATCAAATGATGTTGTAATGTTGTCACTTATCTCACTCAAAGCTAAAAGAATACTCGGGTTAACATCGCTCCCGGTTTCCTCAACATCGGCAGTGGCTTCTACTTTGCTAGCTTCTTTGGGTTCAGCCATAGCAGACTCCACAATGTCACAAGCATGCTTCCCCGAAGCGATCTTTTTCTTGAAATTAGACTTGGAGTGAGGCATTTTCAAAAAATGGTCATCCAGGCTCACTGTAGCGCTACTCCTACGCACGCATATAACGTTTCACCAGGTGAACACATATTTTAGACGGATATTTCAGTAAATCCCACCGGAGCTTAACAAGACAAGGTGTTCACACTACCAACGGCATCTTGCCAAACCCCATATGTGCCTTTTTCAATCAAAAAACCATTAATTTATCAATGGCAAGTCTAGTCATGCCATAATATTGTGCATACATCTCTCATCTCAGTGATTAATACATGTCCTTTATTGCACACTCCAGTTCATGCATTTGTGTATCATTGTGTCACATGTCATATCTATTTATCATCCATACAATTCATTTATCAATTATTAGTTTTATGAATCCATACATACATAAAAACAAATACTCTCTGAGACAAGAAGAAAGAAGGAAAAAATATAGTTCCTGCTTAAGTGTCCTCTGTTTTAAATAGGCCCCCTTTAAAGTTCAACCTTTGAGGATCAGTGGTTTTCTCCTCTTTGTTTCAATATTTATCTACATTTTACGTTTAGGCCTCCTGGTGTTAGGGTTGTTAATATGGTGATCCACCGTTGCTCCGCTGCTCTCCTTTTCTCCCTGGTCCACAGAGGATTTTTGTGAGATTGCCCTCCATTTTTTTGGTGAACATTTATACAATTTAAGGCAAATACATTAGCATGTGATGGCTCATATATGGTAATGGGGAACCCTACATTCCGCAGACGGCAGATAACAGGTCATTAACAGGAGGCGCCATTTGGCCCTGGTCAGATGCGGCAACATCTCTTTGTAATTCTAATACACATTCTCAAACACTGTGCCGCTCTCCAAAACTGTCTCCCAACAGTTCCTCCTGTTTGACCCAACATACCTCGTGTGATGAGGTCAACCTTAAAATGACCATTTAAAACATTAAAATTGGTATTACAACCATAACTATATCAGTGACAATATCTTTACATAAATCCCAGGCCTGAGACCCCCTTAGAGCAAGCCTACAGCAACAGTGGCAAGGAAAAACTTCCACAGGAAGAAACCTTGAGCAGAACCCGGCTCAGAGGGGAAGCCCATCTGCTTCTGGCTAGCACTGGGCACACTATGAGAAGTATAGACACAAGCATAATATGACAACCTTATGATAAGTTAAAACTATGAAGATGAGAAAACTGTGACTGACTGTGTATGTGTAGAGATTCTATTGAAACCTATAGTGTTGACAGTATGTTAAGTATGATTACATTCATCATATACACAGCCTAATGCTGAGTACAGGCACTTTCACTTACATTTGTTACGGCCATAGTCGCCGCTCTGGATCCCGTGTGCACATGTAGGGTTGCCTCCTTAAGTCCTGTATTAAGTGTGTTTTAAAATTTGCTATAATTAAAGATAAATAATTATTTAGTAGTTAGCTGCAGAATATTTTGGTGATGGTAGTTATCCTTGGGCTTGAGATGGAGTCATGCAAAGGTGCACCTGTCCCTTTAAGTGTTTGGTTGGGTCTCATGGGAAGGGGGCGGAGTGATTGAGTGCCAGCAGGTATAAAGTTGGTGGAAGATGGTCGTCTCGGGAAGAAGCAGAAAGAAGAAAAAACCTGAGAACAGAGAGCGCTGATATTTCTATGCCACCACCTGGTGACCAACGGTGGAAGAGAGACTGCAGCTAACCTTTAGGAAAAAACCAAAACTTTGAACAGAGGAAAACCACAGACTGAGCTGGCCCGTTAAAGTGGAAGGCTGCATGCTGGAGTTGGCCGGGGACCCGAGAGATACCTCCTGAGGGGTTGGTGGCACCTGGACTTGGTAAGCACCTTTGACTTTGTTGGCTGCCATCTCAAGTCCAGGATAAAACTCTGGGGCATATCTTTCTGGGGTCCAGGAGAGGTGTGCAGGGAATGTTAGGGCGTGGCATGGGAGGTTTACCCCTACCAAACGAAGGCCTATAGTTGCGGTGGGCTCACAGCTGGCCTCTTATGCCCACTCGTGACACATTGTTAAAAAAAAAAAAAAAAAAAAAAAAAAATTAAAAGACAATGAACACATAAATGGCCCATACACGCACACACCCTCACGCACACATGAACAATGAAAATGACATTAGTAGTGAAAAATGTGGTATTGCATCTTCCAAGATGTTTATAATGATGGGTCCAGAATCCTTGTTAGAGATGAATTGTCCTTGTGTGTGGAAAACATCTAGAATGTACTGATGAGGAGAGGTTTACAACTCCTCACCCACATCACCCCAGCCTCAGTTCAGGGTATTTTCTGCTCCTCGGGTCCTCAGTTGTCTAAAATGGGGAGAGGTTGCTAGCACATCACCCATGTAGCCCCGACTTCATTTCAGAGTTCCCTATGCCTCCATGTAAAGAGGGGAGGTCGTTCCATACTTCCTCCCCCCCGGCTGTGGCTCCACTTTAAAGGGTGTCCTTCTTGACGTCTTTGTCCGAGGCTTTGTTGCAGGATTGGTGGAAGTCTGGGTGCGAGTCCTTGTCACCCTCCTGTTGTTCACCCATCAGGGCTATTAACAGTCTGGTTTGAGTGACCATGGTCAAAAGTCAGAGGAATTTGTCAGGCCCGACATTCAAATTTTTGACAAAATAAAAAGGATGCAGCTGCTGTAAAAGCAATGGATTGATTGCCTAGCTATTGCTTGTTGTACTTGCTAATTTTAGGCCTTCATATTAAAAGTAATTCTTTTAATAACTTGTTTGATTTTTATATTATAATCATTTGTTTGCTTTTTATATTATCAGTTTTATACAACCTATTTTTTTTATAGAAAACAATTTTTATACTCCCCTTTTCTTATCTGGGTTCCTGAAAACAGGAAACCCAGAGAAAACCATTTAAAAAATGATAAATATTGTAGCTAAACAATATATACTATATATTTAATACATGTTCAATAGTTCCTCACAGCCCTCAATTATAAGCTCAAGTATTTCTATAGTTGTGCCAGCACACTCCCAAATCAGGTTAATGAATCAACACAGCTAAACCGCAGTCATGCTCGACTCGGGATGCCAGAAACATGAGGAGATATAAAACAGGAATACAAAACGCAAAGTACAGTCCCAAAATAAAGGGCGTGTGAAGACACTATTGCTAAATAAATTAATTTCAGGAATTGTGGATGGCCAACAAAACAACCATTAAACCTAATGATCGGTAGCACAAATCCATTCCATGAGGAACTAGCCAAAACATGCTAGCCATACATGACGAAAATAGTGAGACGCCATAACTACAAATTAAACAAAACTACTCAGCCATAGCGTTGATGGGTCTGTAAGATGATGTGTATAAGCTCTTGCAACCAACTAGGCTTACTAGTCACCGTCAAAAAAGTATCAAAATTAGCAGGAACAATTAGCTGTTACATTTTTATCACCCTGTTGAACACCGAAACTCGTTTCCACGCCACCCGCGATTTCTACTTATTGTGACGCTGATAAGCCGATAGATCAAACCATTTGCGAGTTGTTGCATGTTGACAGCCGTAACTCAAAGCGTCTGCAACTTTAAAGTTACTATCAGTAAACCTTGCAACCACAATTCCATATGTATACTTATATATAGCTGCAGCATGTAAATGCAAATAAGCCCCATTCATACAATAAATGGTTTCGAATAGGAAATATTCCCAACTTTCTATTATAAGCTCTATGAATTTCATATGATTTTCGCAAGCACAATACTTTTATCGGGGGATTTATAATATTTCATTTCTAATACTATTACAGCACAGATACCTATTTAGCGCACTGCTAAATAATACAGGACTGACCTGGGTTTACATATACATATATAGATTTTTTTTTTTTTTTAAGTATGCCATAACTATTATTATAGGACAATTATACTGAATAATAAAATATGATTATAAATTCCCGTTTGGTCAGTACAAAACATTGAAATAACAATTGGCTACAGTCCCACCATCTGACCTCCCTCCCAGGCAAAAACAAAACCCTTGCCTCTCAACGGCATGTACACAACAAGTACATTTTTCCTTAAAATTTCATTCAAGTGATAAAAGGTTGTACCCGTGTAATTGTACATCAGTCTGTTCATCTTTGTATTTCTGTGCTGGGATTCGATTCAGATTGGAATCCCCAAGAAAAAACACTTTTGTTTTTGTTTTTTTTTTTTTTTTTTTTTTTTAAGTTGTCCAGTCCAGTCTAAAATTTTCTTGTCTGCTCTACTGTGGTAAGTAGGGTAACATAAAACAGTTTTTTTAACCATTGGCAATGAGTGTCTACCTGCTCCCAAATTAGACATACATTGTTGTGGGTTTGGGGAGGGTTCAGAAAGGGAATCAGCAAGGACAACAGCTTGTCCTATCATCATTTTGTCTAAATTAGGTAATAACTCCCTTTCAGAGTCAGTGTCACCTGTAGGTGGGTAAACAGAAATGTCATCTGTCAATTGTACACTCACATTACTTGATCCTTTGTTACAATAATTATCTCTAAGAACAGTTTTACCAAATTAGTCTGGTTGGCACTTACGTTACTGACGGTTTAACCATAATTGTCTTTGTATGTACTGACGTCCTCCTATCTGGTTCCATTAATTGCTCTGCATTGGGGTTTTCTCCTTTGCCACAGCAGAATCACCATGGATCTCGACCTCATCGTCATAAACTAACTGCTCTCTTTCTACAGTACCTGCTCTATGGGCCGAGTGGGTAGGACCGCCCCCTTGTCGTTCCTCCTCACTACCGTGCCCCATTACCTGCTGTTCCTCTACGTGGTGATCGTTTCTCCAATGGTCTCAAATGCAGCTCATTACTATGTCCTTCTACTGTCAATGGAGGAAATTCAAATGGGTTTGGAGGATACAATGAATTTGTTTTCAATTCTGCAATAGATTGTGTCTCAGTTACAAATGTCTCCGCCGTGAAAAATTATCTGTTTGCTAGTTTTTCAGTCTATGTTTGTATCTGCTATGGGCCCAGTTAATCACTATGTGTAAAGCCATATTATTAAACAGACCAATTATGTCCAAATATGTCTCTCTCACTTTCTAGTGTTGCTGCAAAATATGCATATTATGCATGAAGGACAGGGTGCCCTGGAATGGGTTCACCCCAAGAGAGGGGCCCAAGCCCTTGAAAGCATCGCGGTTTCAGTGGCATCCGGTGAGCTCTCACTGGCCCTTGAAAATCCAGGGAGCTGGAGTAAATCTCCTGCTGAGCCATACCTATATCTACTAATAGGCGGGAGTTGATGCGATGTGATTTCTGCCCAGTGCTCTGAATATCAAAGTGAAGAAATTCAATGAAGCGCGGGTAAATGACGGGAGTAACTATGACTCTCTTAAGTCGGTACTGGGTCTTGACCAGGCAACATACCTCTGTGGGAAAGAGGTGGGGAGCATAGTTCCAACTCAACCTCCTCGTGGTTCCTGCTGGTAACTTGCTCCAGACCACGGTGAGCAAGGCCACTACAGTGTTGGCAAATCCGACTCTCCCACAGGTAGTGAGCCTGCCTACCTGTGGTACTTAAGGCAAACAAAATTGAGTGATAAAAACAGTGGACACGGCAGGATGACGCTTTCTGCATTACCAAAATGCGTTATAGATGGACGTCAAGAGTCTTCATCTATTAGAGCAAGGCCTCACTTGATTTCAAACACCGCCCTGAAGTTTGTGTCTGTGGGAACACAGAATATGAGGATGTGTGTCGCACATGCTCAGCTTCAGGACGAAGGCCGGGACAAGGGTTGGATGTCCATCCAACCTTGCATGAGGATGTACCTTGTACATTTGAAGTCTCAGCAAGATTGAACGCGACATACCCACAGTCGAGACTCATTTCCGTCACCGTCTGGACTCCAATTACGGATTCTTGGGCGTGACGGAGGCGGGAATTGATGGTAAGGAGGCCTGTCCAGAGGAAATTGATCCAGTTGAGATTGTTTCCCCGAGGCCTCTTTCTGACGAAGATGAGGTTAGTACTACCCTTGAGGGCGATACCATCTTGGCTCTCCAGCATTCCATCAGTGCGCTGGCATTGATGGGTGCTCAAACGACAGGGAGCCAAGAAGTTACCATCCGACTTCCAGCGTCCGACTTCGTCTGTGAGATTTGCAGGGAGCACTTTAACGCCCAGAGTGCAATACAGAAGCACTTCAGTTGCTACACAGGTGGCTTCCTTTGCACTCAGCCAGGAGGAGGAGGTGGTAAGATCTACAAGAAAAATTTTCCCTGTGAAAATTTTTTCCACCACGTGAAAACTAGTTTTCAACACCAGAGCAAGAAGTTTACAACTCGCTGTTGTTTTTATTCTGTCAACAGTGGTTCCAGCTTACATTGCTGCGCAAAAAGAGGAAGCTGGGGGAGGACGACGCCTCCGACGACAGATTTTTCATCTCCACCATGGGGAAACCCATTTATAATGCTTCAAACGACTTGGAACGGTTGCACAACAAGTTAGTTAAACATAACTATTTCAACAATATTCTATATATAATGCAAACAGTATGATAATACTCTTTATACATAATGGACATGGGATGCTTTACATTTACCCATTTTAGAATATTTTTGAAGTTCATGTAAGGGTCTTATTTTTTTTCTTTTTTCAATGCTCTGAACATTTTTTGTACTGTACTGTTTGTATTAATATATATCTACACTTGTGTTGTACGTACAACTGTCCCAAAGTTACCAGCCAGATGGCATGTTGAGTGTTTGAGACAGCCACCAAGATGGACATGGCAGACGCTGACAAGTCCTTGGTGGCCGACTACCTCATGCACTCGACGGTCAGGATCTCTCCTGCTCCAACGGCCGGCTGGTGACACTAAGGAAGTACCTCATATACCTAGTGCACACTGAGACGTGAAATTATTTATTGCTCATGCTCCATATGATAATGATATACTTAACCCTCTCCTTTTTTTGTTCTAGTTCTGGTACCCAAACTCCTGGTTTGACTCAAGGAGAAGTGGCACACCGGTGTAACAGAATGGACGAGCAGACGCCGTATGAATTCATGAAGCCATACTCCGTCACCCTAAATGGCTGTGCTCCCAAGCGGAATATCCGAAAGCAGGGGTGCACGAGCGCCATTGTTATGACCCGTGGCGCCACAATCAGCTGGAGCTTAGGGTGCAGCAAGAGAAATTGCTCAGCAGGTGGAGGCAAGCCAGTGAGGTGTCATCAGTACTAGACATGGGGGGGAAAAGGGGCTAGGCGTGGTAAGCACACGACCATTTTCCAAAGGGGAGGTGGTCTGTCATTACCAAATCCGGTCTCCCGGACAGAGGGACTCCTTGTGCACCAAACCACAGACCAAAACGAAACTGGCTACATGTTTTTTTTTTTTTTTAGACAAAAAAGACCAGGCAAAGGAGTTGTCACTGAGTGGGTTCAAAGTTGGCTGGCAACAATAGTGAACTTTTCCATTATCTGCTTCCTCATGAATCTCCCTGGCTGTACGTTGACAAACACTGTGTAAATAAAAGAAAATGGTGCTTAAAACGCAATATGGCACTTGAGTATTTGTCAGCTGCTTAAAAAACACATTCGATTGGTGCATATACAGTGTATATAGGTGCACTAAAGCACAGAAGTGCAGGAAGAGAAATAAAAAAGACTGATTTTTCATTTTGAGACCCCCAACAACTAAGTTCTCGGTTTTGCACTGTGGAAATGAAAGGTGTGCGCGTAGATTCATTCTGAAAACAGTACAACTCACTAGAATGATATGTCATCTCAGTGATTCAGTCTTCACCATAATGAATTTTACAGTACAGAGATCTCAGAAGTTACATGTGAGTGTAATACACTCACCAACAGAGAAATGATAATGTCTGCATGTTGGTTGATTCTAATACCAATGCCCTTCGCTAACATGATGATATCTCGCAGTGACTGAATCTTCATTCTAAAAGTATATGCTCAATTTCACAGCACAAAGAGTTGTGTGTGAAAAACATTCTACAATAGTCACCTTTTTCACTTTCTGCTTCCTCATACATTTCCCAGATTATTTAATGACAAACATTATGTCAATGAAAGGAAATGTTGTTTTAAAGGCGATTGTAAGCTGCACTTATGCGTTTGTAAGCTGCACTGAAAACAGTTTGGCGCTATCCTGTGCTGTACATACATACACTAAGTCTCAGAAGTGAATGGAAGACTAATGAAAAAGTTTGTCATTTCAGTGAATGCCAACTGCACCTAATGTCCATACACATTGAAGAATAGAATTTCTAAGCTTGCAGAACCGCAAGGAAGACAGTTCTGTGTTTTGCTCTGAACAATAGTCATGAAGTGAAGATTTAGTATTCTGAGACTGGCAACACCTTAGTTCTCCGTTTGGCTCTTTGAGAATGTAAGAAATGTGTGCTGGTTCATTCTGAAAACAGTAGAACTTGTTAGAATGATATGTCATCTCACAGTGATTGAATCTTCACCATAAGGAATTTTACAGTGCAGAGATCTCAGAAGTTACATGCGAGTGTAACACACTCACCAACAGACAAATGATAATCTCTGCATGTAGGTTGATTCTGATACCAGCACCATTCGCTAACATGAAGACATCTCACAGTTACTGAATTTTCATTCTAAAAGTATACGCTCAATTTCACAGCACAAAGAGCTGCGTGTGAAAAGCATTCTTTTTCACTTTCTGCTTCCTCATATTATTTCCCAGATTGTTTAATGACAAAAATTATGTCAATGAAAGGAAATGTTGTTTTAAAGGCGATCTGGCACTTATTCGTTTGTAAGGTGCATTGAAAATACTATCCTGTGTTGTACATGCATGCACTAAGTCTAAGAAGTGCATGGAAGACTAATGAAAAAGTTCATCATTTCAGCGGATGCTAATTGCACATGCAAGACTAGCTTTTAACCCAGGTCAAGAAGTAGTATACTTCAGTGTATTAGAAATATAATGTAAGTATACAAATGTTATTATAAGTATACTTTTACTTTTTGTGCTTAAAGTATATTTAACATGTACTTTTAAAAAGTGTACTTCATCATAGATGTCATTAAGTTCAACTTCAATGTACTAAAAATAAATACATTACTTCTGCAATATTTAAAGTGTACTGTACTTATTGGAACTGTACTGTATTGTAAGTGTGTTGTAAATTGTACATAAGTGTACTTTTAAAAAGTATACTAAATTGCAAATACTTACAGTGGTAATTTAGTGTAGTCATGAAAATTATAATTATTTTCAAGCCCTCTGTAATACACTCTTAGTGTGCTTTATTAAAGTGTACCTTAATTTCACTTCATCAGAAGTGTATTTACGCATACTTGCAAACAGTACACTTCAATGTTAGTTCATTTCAAGCTGTACTTCAGTGTACTTTGAAAAAGTATACAAAAATTTGCAAATGCTTATAGTGGTAATTTAGTGTACTTATGAAATTCATCTGACTAAAAGTGTATTGTATTGTACTTACATGAAGAGTACTGGGGCAGCCTATAGTCAAGTGGCTAAGGTACATGACTGGGACCCTTGAGGACCCTTTACCCCACATTGCTCCCAGGGGGGCTTGGCCCTTGGTTAGCCTAATCAACTGTAAGTTGCCTTGGATAAAAGCATCAGCAAAAAAATGACTGGAATGTATTCTAAGTTAAAGTTGTACTTCAGTTCACTTCAAATACATGTACTTCATTTCAGATACTACAAATAATACAGACTACTTATTGTATATGACTACTTATTGTATATAACAAGTGTACTTTATTTGCATGCTTGGATATCATACTATTAGTACACTTATGTACAAATAATATGATATTTACTTTAATGAAGTGCTTTAAAGGTACACTTCAAAATATTTTTTTCATTTTTCATCTTTCAAAATGTTTATTTCAGTAAATTGCGAATAGTGCACTTTGTTTCTACCACTGGGAAGTGTATAGGTCTAGACTGTTACCATCCTGTATTATTAGCTTTATTAGCTAGAGTTAATTTCACTGGTGATGTTGTGGCCACCTGATTTTAAAAAAATCGCATGTTGAGAAGTTAGGGGAAATTCCGGGAGAAATATTTAAAGGAAGAAAAAAAAACAGCACAACATAATTAGTAACCTTTTTCACCCACACAACCACTGCAGCACATGCTGATGAATCCCTTGATTTGGAAACGGAGAGGCAAGTCGAAACAGCCTTTGGGCATCACTAAAAACTTTAGGGTACATGTTTACTTATTGTATTATTTTCCCCATTGTAGGCTATTAATTCATAACTTTTGAAATTAATCCGTTATCCGGTTAATTAGATCGAGCCTAGTCATACTCAGTTCTCAGAAAAGGGTGAGGCCTTCCTTGATGCCCAGTCAAATCCGTCTCGTTCAATGTTGTTTGGTAGAGGAATAACATATACCTTCTCCCTTCACTTAATCATGACAAATTTGCATGTCAGCGACTCTGGATGTTTGGCATACACTTTGTTGCACTCAGATACTTCGTACATAAAGCTTGATGCCATATTAAGTGTTGTTCTCTGCACAGCTTCCTTCCAGACTTCAGACGCTCCTTGACCAAAACACAGTGTATTGCACCAGAAATGACCAAGCTCAGAATCCTGACAAGTGTCCCATTCTGCAACTCTACAACAGAATTGTTTCTTTTCTGAAGGCGGCTGTTGGTGTCAGAGTCATACAGTTTTCCATTCACAATGAAATGGTTGTAGTAGGCAGCTTGTCTTATGTGACACCTAGTAGTTCATCTATTGCAAGCATGTGTAACACCAAAACATCTGTCAGTAAAAAAACTCTGACATGGGCACTGATTTGAACTGATTTGTCAGTTGAACACTTGCTGCCTTGTAGTTCAGAGATCTTTAGTTGTTCCATTGAAATATTTGAACAGGGTACCATTAAAAGATTCAAAGGAAATGTGGATGTAGCCCACAGAGGTCCCCAGTTCCACATTAAATGAAACATTAGCTGTGCCATATAACCCCTCAAATCTGACAAGTTTTTTCAATGCCTCATCGGCTATTGCCACATCACCCTCTCTGATCCTTTCTTGCAGGAGATGACACATGGCAAAAACCAAAAGGAAAAGGTGGTTCCAGTATTTTCTGGGGAGGATCCCATTCAGGCATAGCATAGAACAAAAGAAATGACCTCCACTCAGACAGAACTTCCAGAACTTCCTTTCTTTGATAGATCGTGGTACTCTTGTGATCTCGGCAGGTGGCAAGATTGCGTTAAGTTCTTTGTTGATCAGCTCAGTTTTGGTGCCTATGTACCACTCGTTTTCATGGTTTGTGGAATCCAGCCACAGAGTAGCCAGCTGTCTAGTAACCCCAAAACATACACTGTGCTGGTATTCAGGAACAAAGCCTTGGACCATTTGAAATTTGTCCAATTTCATGAGTTGACTTGGGCCTTTCACTCCCATGACAGGCAGCTGAGATGTTGCACTCATGGCACTGTTGAAAATGCTCAGCTTGAGTATGAAGACGGGGCTCGGGACTAACATATGGATAAGGACCCCCACCTCTTTGATAACAGGAGTCACAACCATAAATTCCGTTAAACTGCTTCGTATTTCGGAGAAGTGGCCTGGCAACTGAATCCGAACTACATATGAGGGCACGCACCTCTGAAGTGCAATCATCTGCCCAGGTGATGCCGTGAGTTTGAAGTTCCTGAAGTTCTTTTACAAATGGAATGAGGAGAGTCTGGAGGTTGGGCTTGCTCTCTCCAAACCAAAGGCAAGGAACAAAGATGTTGTTCTTCCAATCTGAAGGCTGTAACTCAATGATCTGGCACTGAACAGGCCATATTTGGAACTTAGAACTTTTAAAAACAGGGATCCCATCACAGTTCCAAAGCAGCAAGGATAAACTGACAACCAAAAAATATAAACCCTTTTTTAGGCTAATGTTCACATCAAATCCCGACTGACACAGAGCTCATTGTGCCAAACCACATTCCTTTGTTCCAATATAGTTAAAACAGTGATGGCAGTAAAAATGGGACTCATACTCTCCATATTGACCATATGATTTATGGAAGAGATTCAAGGTGGCTGGCATTAATCTGGGGAAATGTTTGTTAAAAATCTGCAGCAGATGGTCCAGAGCAATCCCGGTCAGGTTATGCCTCAGGACACAGGACATCAGAAGGATCAGACTTTTACCTTCACTGATAGGTGCTCCAGGGTACAAAAGGCCATCTCCACAATTTCCATCCTAAAAAAATTGGGAGACTTAGATTAATAATCATACAGTTATTTGACCCAACATTCTCAATAGTGCATGTTCAAATTGGTCATATATTAGATTTCTTGTCAGGTTTCTAAACATGTAAAAATGTCCTGTATAAATCACACTGACAGTAAAGTTGCTCCTAGCTGGACTAAATTTAATACATGATTAAAGGAAAATACAAATGGTTTGAATACATGTGGATTATTAACTAAATACAATGATTAAACATGAAATACCCTTGTGTGCATGAGTGTGAACCTTTGGGATTCAGCAGCTGCTGACTTCAACTAAACTTTTTCCAGACCTTTCCTAGAGTTGAGTATTAGTCTGTCACATGTGCTTTGATGGGAATTTTTTAGTTTTCATCATTGAAATCCCTGAATTTACTGATATTTTAGGGATTACTTGTGTGAACAGTTCACTATAGGTTTGATTGTTGTTTGGGTTCCTGTTCTGAAAAACACATTTATCATAGTATTTTATTTGCCCTTTGATTCTTATTGTAGCCTACTGAGAGAAGTGAAAGCCCCTCTGACAGAAGAATGAAGCATTCAGTGACAAAGTGGTCTTTACAATGAAGAGATTTTTAGACAATGCGTGCATCAAGCCTAGGGTTCTAAATAGCAAATCATTCCTTTCAGAGGAAATTCCTGGTTATCTCGCAAAGGTGAACTGTTATTGTAATCTCACCTGTGACAGATTTGGGGTAGGTCTCTCAGCCCCCTGTCCCCGGTCCTCCTGTACCCACAGCAGCATCTCCAGCAGCTGACCCATTCTGAAGTTGGTACAAAGTGTGTAGCAAGTTAGTCACTGAACCTAAAGCACGCATTAAATGAGCGAAATTCTACCATGTACTCAGGTAGGGTACCCAGGGTTCAATGCTAAAATCTTTATCATGTCAGTGAGTCAATTATCAACTTGTCCCAACTCAACCAATTTTTATTGTCCACTTCAAACATTGTTATTAATCAACCAACTATAACCAAAGAATTGCAGTCATTTTCATATTGAGTGTGATCTTAAAGCAATCTACACTGCAAATGCTTGTACTTGAATTCATGCCAATAATTACAGCCTTTTATCTTACTTTTTAAATTGTATTATTTTTAACACTGGCCCGATTGTGACAGTGTAACTCTGATTACTGTCCCAGCTCTTTACTGGCCCCAGACCACTGTTATTGTTGAGCCATGATTATCTTCTGCATATCTGGGACCATCTCATCCTACCTGTGATGGATTTCCGTTGGGTCCCTCTGCCCCCTGTCCCAGCCTGGCCTGGTGTCCTCCTACATCTTCAGCACCAGCTCCAGCTGTCCCATTCTGACATTTGGACAATGTGAGTAGCCAATTAGTTACTAACCTGTAGGAGTCAGTTCCTCTAAATAAGACTGGAATAACAAGAAACTGACATTGTGAACAATTGTGTATTATCTGTGTTCTGACCTGTGTTTCACTTCTGCCCATTCTGTCTTTATGCATTATCAGTGTTCTGACCTGACTGTCTTCTCTCTTTCGTTTTCCTGCTGTTGGTTGCAGTAGTTGCAATGGATCATCATTATGGTGAACTGGAGGCTGTAGGCAAAGTTTTTATCATCAACACTTTCATAGTGTAAAAGCAGACTAGTTAATTTTGAGAATTTCTTTTTTTTAGGCTGAAATTTATTAACTTAGCAAGCATGCCCATCACACCTTGTGTAACCTAATCATGAACCAATTGATTGCCATCCCTGGCTTGGGGATGTTTTTCTTCATATTCATAAAAACACATTAGTCTGTAGCGATCTAACCACACAATTTAGCCAATATTATGCCAATACTAAAAATTAAACTCTACATCGTTAGCATCATCTATAATCTACTTCTCTTTGGTGTTGTGCTGACATTCTGTTAGGGACTTCAACATCACCGCTGTCAAGGTACTGCTTGTACAGCTTACGTCCTCTGCCCTTTGAAAAACGGTACCTTTAAAAACGGTAAAAACGGTTTCCCAAACGGTTAAAAAACGGTATTAAAAACCCACCTTATTGTTTTTTTCTGATCATCATTTAAATAAAATAGCCTGCTGTAACATTAATTTTCTGCATTGTATTTCACTGTCCCAAGTTCATTACATGCAGTGGTGTTTAAGTTTACGTCCTCTGCCCTTTGTCTGAAACAAAAGACAATTTCAAGACAGTATAGATCACACATGGGCAACTTACGGCACGCGGGCCGGGTCTGGCCCGAGGACCGACTCGGTCCGGTCCTCAACGTCTTCAAAGAAAAAAAACACACAAAAAAAGGCAGCAACATGCAATCTGTAGGAAAATAACTAAAATGAGTTTGTACTGCTATTTCAATCATTTCCACCAGAGAACGCCATCTTAGATTTGATAATGCCGCTCACTGATTCTTACTTGCTGCTTCAAAAAAAAAACAAGGGAAAAAAGGGAAAAACGATGAACGCTCCAAAAAAGAAAAAGATTGACTCTGAATGTCGTATTTTTAATCAAGAGTGGACATCTAAATATTTTGTCACCAGTGTTGGAACAAAGGTAGTATGCTTGATATGTGAAGAGACTGTATCTGCGTTCAAGGAATACAATATCAAGAGACATTTTACTACCAAGCATAATAATTATGCCACAAACCTGTCGTCATGGGAGAGAGAAGAAAAAGCCCTGAAATTGTCTTCCAACCTAACTGCAATGGACATGTTTTTTGTCAAGCTATGTCTGTGAATTTATTTTTGTTCCGTTCAAGTGATGCAGGCATGTACTTTAACGCACTATTAAAGTTTGATAATTGTAAAGCAGTCTGCCTTGAGTCCATATGTATAACATAATGCAATGTGTTTCATCAGTGACCTATACATGCAGTGGTGCATCAGACAAGTGGCAAGATGGAAGCTAATTTAAAAGTTAATACTGAATTTAAGTGGATTGTGTTATGTAAGTAATACATTCAACCTAAGACTACAGACTGATACATCAGTTTAAAAAAAATGTAACAGAAATTTTCTGTTTGTTAAGCTGGCAAATAGCCTGTTTATAATCAACCTGTTATATCTACCAAATCCATGTAGTTTAACGTAATTCAGCACTATGTGTTGGTGTTTCAGTTCAATTTTCAAATGTGCGGCCCTTCGCTTGCTTGATCTCTATCCATGTGGCCCTCTGGAAAAAACTGTTGCCCACCTCTGGTATAGATTGAGAAGCTAGAATAATAATAATTATTATTATTATTATTATTATATCCCACCCTAACCAGCAGATATATTAACTTCCATTCTTTAAAAAATAAATAAATTCAAAAATAAAAAAATATACCATAGCATAGTTGTTATTACCTTCATGTGTCTGTATTCTGTTGATCTTGGTATTTTTTGGTTATTGATGTCCGATAAATAGGATTTGTACTTTGTACTGGTGACATATTTCAATAATTATTGCTGACTAGCTCCAACAACTAGCTCCCAGATCTATCAATTGAACCAGATCAAGGGTTATAACCAAGATTTGAACTGAGTAATAATGGATCCAGCCAGCGGCTCTGCGGTAAGTTCCAACATTCAATCGGCGATTATTATTTGAAATTAAGCACCCAGACTCCGGGAGATATCAGTTATGTCTCAAGATCAAATAATGTTTGGATTGTTCTATTTTCAAGAGGGGTCCGTTACAGCAGAAAATACATCCATCTTACGGGATGTATACAGGAATGCAAATATTACATGTGGGGAACAAAGGTTTGCGATTAGGCTCATTCCCTAGAAGAGTTTTATCAATTAAGTTACTGAGGGTGTGATGACTATAAGAGTTGCTTACCTGGGTAAAGGCAGGTGATCTGTCCAATGGGGGAAGCGTCATGGATTTCCAGCTGAGACCGACTGAAGAAAATCCATATCCTATTATCAGGATAGAAGGACACGGTGATTAATCTCGCTCTGTGATAAAGGTATAGTTTGAATGTTGTTGCAGTATGGTATTATTGAGCCCGATTGCATAGAACTTTTATCTCGTCATGGTTTTAATTCTTTGCTACTTTTTAGGTTGACTGCGGTTGGGGTAGACGAGCAGAAACTGGCTCAGCGCTTAAATGGGAATGTTTACGCCTTGACTGTATTAAGGATTCTCCGGTTTTATTGCAAACGTTCTTATTGTTGGTTTGGATACTTCCGTTGCTTTTGCCTGTGGGTGAACTCAGCTGGGTGGAAGACGTGGCCGCTGTGATCAGCCTTGTAATCTATATGCTTGTGCCATCTGATTCGGGTCTGCAGTAATCTTTGATCGGCGAACCTCTAAAGTATGATATGGCAATGTTGAATCGTGGATTTGTATGTTGGTTAACAATGTGGCTGGCTACATGCAATACTCATATTTTTGTTTTCCTTTCTTAAAGGAATTGTGGCAGCCACTGTTTCCAGAGTTATTTGTTTGTAAATGTTGTTGAGATTCGCTCCTCTCCTGTTCTTTTCCTTGCTATTCCGAAAAGACGTGGGCTACATGGCTGTGCTTGCCGGCTATTTGTACGGGGGATCGGGGTCTGGTCTTGATGCAGGCTCCTTTTGGCCACTGGGTGTTTGGGTGCGTAGCGTGCGACACTGGCGTCCCTAACGGTTAATGGTGATAGTGGGTGCAGTAACCTTAAAGTTACGTGTGCTACTGTATGACTTTGTAATTGCATCCGGTTGCATGTGCATGTGGTGCGTCTGTTTTTCTCACCTTCTTCCAGGAACCGGTGGTGGAAACGGGGCTGACGCTGCAGAGACGGACCGGGTCATCCCAAAAAAGAGGGAAATGGCGTAATGATTTGTCTTTCTAATGAACGCTTTCGATTTTAACATTCTTGTAATAAAGATTATTGGTATCTTTCTAATTCATGTCTTGGAGACTCGTTGTTCTCCGCGGGGGAAATAGTTCATCTTGGTATTGTATTTAAATCATGGTGTTCCTTCTGCACCTCAATCAGAAGGTGGCGTAGTCAATCAGTTGCAGTCACTACATACAGCTACCTACAGGGAGGACATCGAGTCGGAGGAAGGCTGGATAGAGGTGATTTGGCCTGCTAAAAGGAGACCACAAGAGCCGAAGCCAGTTGCAGCCAACGTGCTATTCATGGGAAGTAAGTTCCAAAACGGTAGTGAAATGATTCTGAAATACTCTTTTTAACGTTAGCTAACTTTGGCTATAGTCTCTAGAAATGTAACGTTACTGATAATAACCTAGTAGAAAGCGTTGCTGTTATCCTAGCTAACTAGTTAACGTTAGCTAACTCAACGTTGAGTTGGGTTAAGGCGCGTTTATACTCAGTCCTCGACTGAAATTGCAGAATGTTAATGAACGCTCTAATGTCTCCCGACGTTGACGATTGTCCTCGTTCACAAAAAGTATAAACACACCTCAGCACATCCACAATGGTGGAAGAGGCTACACCAGTTAATCCCGTTTTGTCGTTAGTGTCGGTTATACCAAAGAGCAGCTCTGACTTATAATTGCTAAGTAAGTAAACTTAGTTTGTTGCTATCGCTAGAGAGCTTAGCCAGTTATCTGGCTATTCACATTACAACCCAGCTAACCAAGTTACCACGACGTCCAGTTTTGGGAGCGAGGTACCAAGTGACCACTTACGTCGTACCGACGTCTTCTCCTGAGGTCTCCAACGTTGTGGGTAAGTCCTGGCGACGTTGTGAGAACTTCGTGTGTTCGTGATTTGCAAGTCTTTTCAGCAATGTGTTATGCTTTTTTTTATTTTTTATTTTTTGTACCCATTAACAGGCTTAATAGATATTTGTACTGGAATTTCCTTTGACAGCTTCTATCATCAGTCATTTTAGATATTACATTTAGTCGGTTTAACTAGCTATAATGTTAAATATCCACTACTTAATGTTGAATAAAATAGAATATTGACAAACTGTGGTGGGTTCACATGTAAAAAGCACAAGTATTTAAATAAGTAACTCTGTGCATCCATGGTTTGTTTGCTTTGAAATATGGTGAACAAAATAAAATTGTGAAATACATTAATAATATTAAGCAGAGAGAAAACGAATACAAATTAATATAGCTATGTAAGGATCTATGGGTTTATGCAGACCAAAAAAAAAAAAAACACCTCAATTTTTGTATTAACCTGCATTGGTAATAGAACATTCTTTTATGAAGCAACTGAGCTGCCTGGTTGAGCATGTTTTTCAGGACTTTCTGCACAAACACTTTTCGAAACAAAACATTTAGTTTGAAAAATTGTACTAAATTTTTGTATAAAATGTTGCATGTTGTGATATGGTTATGCTAAACTTCACTTCCAAGTTTTTAAGCCATCTTAAATGTGTATTTCAGTGGAAACCATATGTGTATATCAAAACCATTTGAACATCATATTAAACGGTCTTGGCTGATATTCAGGTAAAGAAAAGTATGGTGTGTATGAATGAATCTGACGTTTGTGTAATAGGATGTTGATGAACAAAGAATGCAATAGACAGATATAAATGAACAAGAATATTTATAAATTTTAATTTGATTTAACTTGATAGCCCTTCTTCTAAATTCATTTTGTGGGATCCATTTTGTTATTGTATTTTTTTTGTACTTGTGTTTGTATTTTGCTGTCTTGTAGTTGCTAATCAGAAAAGAACTACATGGAATACTGAGCATAGGGACAGGTTTGGGGTAAACATGGCATAGTGCTTTTTTTTTCCCTCCTTTGCAACTTCTAACACTTCACAGCTAACTCCCTCAGTCAGAATAAATGAGTTATCTTAGCTCTTTGTGGAGATCTTGATTTGTTCTGTTTTCTTGATTTCCAGATTCTCCTCCTCCAGTCTCTTTGCCAGTTGAACTAGTGACTTTCTCCCAGACCATACTTTTTCTTGATGGTTTGAAGGTAGTTTTCAAACATGAATGCACTGCAGTTATCCAGGCTGTCAAAATGTGCAGCATCAGTTGCTATGTACAACATGCTGTGTGTGTTGTACACAAAGAACTCCTTGCCATAGAGTTCTTGCCCTTTTGAAACAAAGTAATGCAGCAGGTCATTCGCATAACTTGAGTGCTCTTTCACAAGGCTTGGACACACCAAGATGGCCATGGCAACACTAAAGGACATAAAGTGCAAGTATGTCTCATCCTGCAGAACTCCCTTCAACACAAGCTTTCCCGTGTAGAGGAAAAACTGACAAAACTCAGTTGCTTCCCACCTGTCCAGCTCCTCAAGACCTCTGGGTTTTCGGGCAGCGATCGTTGACATGCTGTTTTTAAGGGCAAGTAATCTGCAGCTGACTTCTTTTGCTTGTGTAGCTGAAATCCACATCCCTTTTTCTCCTCTTGTCCAGATCAGCAGTAGCTTTGTCATCACACCCAGACAGGCCTGATGCATGTAATCAATTGGAAAACATTCCACCATATCTATGGGCAGCTTGGCCATGGGTGTCTCTGCATGGTGGTGATCATGCTGAATCCAGCAGGACCGCACAAAGGATAGGCCACATGCATGTTAGGAGCTCACATGCTGAGCTCCTAAACAGTGGTAATCCATCAACATTCAATGACAAATCAAGTGAATGGAGGTCAGCTGTCTTTCCCTGTGGATACTTCTCCAGTGTCTCCTGTCATTTGTGTTGTAGAGGAAAGCAGATGTACTTTATCCCTGACATTTGTTTGATTTCTGTGTTTCAAGGGAGATGTGTTTTCAAGTAGAAGAGTGCAGGCGCAGGATGGCAGTTCACTGTGTCCATACTTTTGCAGTAATTTTGTCAACAGCACTGTTTCACCTGGTACTGATTGGTCCGAACGGCTAGTTCCTCTGCCAATGAAATACCCTCAGTGTCTTCCTCTTCAAGGTCTGAGCTGTAGCTATCATAAAACCTATTAATGGCTTTCCATGTGCTCTCTCCTGACTCCTCAACTGTGTTTTCACATGGTGAATCAACAAACTATTCATCCATGTCAGAGTAAGTGTCTTCCGCCATTTCAACATCTGTTTCAATCAAATGTTCCTCTCGCTGAGTTGGATCATGAGGAAAGACCTCTCGTTCAGACTGAGTAGAAGCTCTGCCCATTTTTTTTGCAAAGTACGTTTGGCAGACCTCCAAGCCTTTAAGTATTTGTTTGATCTCTCTTTTATCACTCATCCTAAGACAAACACAAATACTTCCAATGAATGACTTCTCTTTATTTTTTTTATTAGATAAAGCAGTACGGTTAGCTTGCTAACCATATGAAATATGGTATGTAGCGAGAGGTTTTTTCATTTCTTTTTTTTAAACGCAAAAACAATCCCCAACCACTTTTCAAACCCTCCCTGCAAAATTGATTAATATAGAAAATGTGCTAAATGAAATGAAACATGCATGTAATTTTTTTTTTTAAATGGTGTTATATTTTAATTGAAATTTGTGTAGGTACAGTGTGCTTTGAGTTACATCATGATGCGTTTAAGAACTTCTCGAAAAAAACAGTGTTAGGTGAAAATCACTAGATTGCATTGAGTTGCATGATGATGCATTCAAATGCTGCTCAGAAGAAAATGTACTTGGCGGAGATAATTTCATACTTAAGACATTCATATTACATTAAATCATGTATTTCATATAATTGTGAGATAAGTCTGTGCAGAAAATAGGCATGCAAGAAAAAATAATCTGAATTATTGTATAATGTGTATGCAATTAATACAATTATTTTGACCATGAAAGTAAAAAACCACACAAAACAAGCAGTGTTCAAAAAGGAAGAAATATATTATATCTATAATTCTGATTCCTTTCTTGCTCCATTAACTAAAATGTAATGGAAATATAAATATTCACAAATACTCACCTGGTGTCTAAAATGAAAATGACATTTTGGTAAACAAAACAAGCTAATTGAAGTCACTGCTAATGCAGCTCATTTTGAAAATGTTTTATTTTCACATAACTGCAAAATTGAGCTTTTTGGAGTGCAAACACAAAATAGTTTAATATGATACATTTTACTCTTTGTTTATTATACTTCTGTTTCTATTACTGACTTTTAAGCTACAATGTACTTTATTGTTACATTCATTGTTTTTATTGTAATACCTCAAGAGAAGGCCGCCTGGCCCAAATGTTATAAAATGTTTTGTTACTATATTGTAGGTAGTCACTGTCTGCTATTGTCTAACTGATTATTCCGTTTTTTTTTTTTCAGGTTTCTACTGGAAGAGGCATGCAGTGGCTATGTAGGTTTTGCACTTTTGTCTCTCCCAAACGAGGCCAGTTATTAAAACATTACAGATTAAAGCATGGTGGCTTCACAAGAACCTCCCCAATACCATTTCTGTGGGATCATGTGGAGGGCTTCCAGAGTTTAGACAGATTAAGAAAATGCTTGTGCTTCACACAGATATTGTTTTCCTGTGCAAACCAATGATTGCTTGGTATCATGAGCACCTGCGTGCTTATGAATTGACCCAAAGCAGCACAGGCTTGGTTGCCACTCAGTTAGCAAGTTAAATGATGTTTATCTTTTGTCAGCATACCAAGTCAGAGGTACATTGTTTGTTTCTTTGAAACATTACATTGTATGCTAACTGCACTGCCATTGCTCTGTTCATTTCAGAACCATGGAACAGAAGTGGCCAATCAGAGTTGTCATCACTGACGGTGACATTCAAAGAATCCGCCTTGGTGAAAAACCAAACAACCTGGAGTCTTTTTTTTGGCTCACTTGAGAGATAAATTGGCACTACCATATGACTTCAGATTACAGTTTGAAGACCCACTGTTTAACGATGCCCTTTGCAACCTGACAGATGTCAGTCTTGAATCCTTCTCTCCAGCCTCCATCACACTGACCTCACCAAGCTCATCTGATACAGAAATACTGTTTCCAATCAGAGAGAGATCTCAATTGATGAGGCAGGATCCTTGGCCTTCCACATTTGATATTCCAGAATTCTCTGTGGATGTAAATTTCAGACTGAGACAGGGAGACCTTGCCTACACGAAGGATGGAACTCGGATGGAAGTTCCTCGGGACATGAAACATGTGATCTTACAGAGACTTGCAGAAACAATGTACAGCTACACAGCATATCCCATGGAGGAACACTGTCAACAAGTAGTCTCTGCTCTGATTGCAAGATTCAAGATGGGGAATTACCGGACCAAAATGAGAAGATATGGAATGGCTGTCACAGTGAATGGCAACAAACGGAAGAGGGATGTCCCCGATGGAGAGCCATCCTGTAGTAACATCAAAAAGGCGAAAAGAAGCGAAACAAACTTTTTGCCAAATTTTCCCGATGGTGAAAATGCAGATACCCTTGATGCAGTCAGAAGACAGCTTGAAGTTGAAGCAAAGAAACGGCTTCCAGATGCAGCTGATATCAACAAAATGGTGGATCAAACATTTTTCTTCCTGTCAAAAGGATGATGGAACGTTGGCCAGTGCTGTTTACAGAAAGTCAGGTATAGCCCACTTATACTGCACTATATTGAACCACACCACATGTAATAAGTATTATCATGGTAGATTATCCTGTGGTTTCATTAGATAATTTTAATGATTAATTATTTAGTCTACATTTAAAAACATCACTAAATAGGCCAGTCTTTGAATACATGATGCTTAGATGGTATTGGCCTGATTTGTTTTCTGTCTACATTTGTCAGTTCAACCACAGTATTTAACACTTCAAATGTTATTAAGGCTATTATCTACATCACATTATACTCCTCATCAAACAAGATAAAGAAGATTTGATCAGAACTCAGTCTTAACTTTTTGGGAAAACAGTGTAACAGCACATGAGGCTCCCACATACATCTCAAGTTTATCGTCTTGGCATTTTGGTTGTTGGCCTAACACATCATCCATCTGTTCTCGATCTTTGCAATCTTGTTATGACTTCAGAGATTTATTTAACAGACAAATGGATTATTGACATTAAATGACTATCTTGATGGAGGAAACAATCCTTTGCATTTGTTTTTTTTGTTTATTTTTGTAAGGTGTTTGCTGAGTTTCATTGAGTGGCGAGTAAGAACCTCAGGAAGAACTTTTATGAAGCTCTAGACCACCACTGCCCTCGTCTCATTGACATGTTCAAGTCCAAAAAAGGAGATGTAGGCAGATCACTTGATCGCCTCCTTCAGAACCAAGTAAGTGTTGTTTCAGATTCCTCATTGTTAGAACCTTATATTCGTGTGCTTGATTGCTTTAACTAGGCCTGCAGCTGCTACTACTGCTTCTATTCCTGCAAGCAATTCTCTATGCACTTGAAATGTTGTGTCTTAACTTGAGCATACAAATATATTTTTTCTGATGATTACCTTTTTCTTGTCTTCATTTTTTCTGTTAGACACAAGACATCACCGCAAGACGGACCGCTGTGCTGCAATGTCTGCCCCTGTACCTTGGAGATGATTCCACTGATTTCTTCCTCCGCTGCTCAGTAAGTGCAGTCATAATGATCACACAATCTTAGGATATTGTCAGACTCAAGCCAAATCTGAGATTTTCCAGATGAAGTTTCCAAAATTAAGTTGTTTAGCGGTATGTGTCCTATTGCCATTAAGGTAGGAATGGATTTCATTTAGATTGCAGCAATAGAGAGTAGAGATAGATGGCTTCGTACTGAAACACTTGCATTTCCACAGTTCTGCTGTCCATATGCTTTCATAAGAGCTGCAAGATAATATTCCAGAGTGCTGGTCTTTCCTGTGACTTTTAACTGTAATTCCTACACTCAGTTTGATTTCAGGAGTGAAAATACTACAACGCTGGGTTGTAATATCCTACCTAATTTTATTTGTTTGTGTTCTTTTATTCTTGAATACAGGATTCGGATTCAACTGACTTGCCACAGGTACCTGTTGGGGTCCTTGAAGTGATAACAGAAGACACACCTCCACAGTTAAGCAGCATAGCGCTTATCCTGGAGGGAAACGTCATCATGGATGACATTCCCACCCACCCTCATGCAGTTTGTTTTTTGTTCGGCTTGATCTATGCTCTTCATGTGGATTATCCCAAAGGAATGAAAAATACTTTTGAATTCATTCAAAAGGTACTTTGAGCATTGGTGACCAAAAGCTAAATCCAAAATTGCAGTCATTAAATGCTCACAAAATGCTCTTTTGTGGTAAGTGGAAGAGTAGTGAATGGGCTGAACAATTTCATGAAAATTTTTTTTGTTTTTTGTTTTATTTTACTGAAATTAATATGATCTTTTGTTTACACCTTTTGTTTACCTCTTGCAAGAGGCACAGGTCTCTCTTTTTCTTGTGTTATTTTTATATTTGAAGTTGCAGTTTCGAACTGTTGTCTACTTCTTCTGATTCATAAACACCTAGCTTTTTTTACTGCAATGTTCATTACTACCGGAACAGGTGTTTTGTCAAACTTCTTAGTAATTTGAGTTTTAGGCGCAGCGGTTTTTGTGATGGTGTAACTGCACCAACCTGTGCCCCTTATACGGCCTGGGACCTCCTATTTCCTTTTCCGTCGGCAATATGACGTTTCACCCCCTTATTTGTTACAACGCTGTCACATGATCACACATGATCCTGGACAATTATGCGCGTGCGTACGTTTAAATACACCTATGTTAATTGCTTAAGTAGCTTAAGAGCTATCAAATTTTTCGACGTAGGTATCGGTGGGTAACTGGCTACCTAGCAGCTGTGAATTACAGCTAGCTAATGTGAGGTAGCTAGGTCGATCCACAAATAACATACCTATCCAGACAATTAAGATTGTGTAAAGTTCGGCAAATAGCTATTACTATCATACATCATTTTCAACTCAGTTGTAGTGAGTAAGAAAATATAACGCTAAGTATGACTGTAAGCATATTATTTTATCACTCAAGTAACCAATGGCCTAGCAGCATTTAGGTAGCCAGCAATCGTGGTTTAATTAGATTGCAAGCAAGTAACTACCTGACATTCAGCAAGCTAACTAGTGATGCTATGTACCTAACATTTTAGATTTGCTAGCATGAATGTAAGATGTCACAAGGACAAGAGTCCTGATACAATGTTAACTTTTTAGCAGAGAAGGAAAGGCAAGTAAAATTAAATTGCATCTATTATCAAGTAAAGGTTTGATTTAAGGTGGTTTTGAACGCGCTGTTTGGGAATAAGGCAGCAGCGTTCCCCTTAGCAAGCTACATCAGTTATCAAATTTTGTCTTTGTAGTCACAGCAGACAGGTAAAGGGATGGCACTGTATCAATGTGGAATTTGATGTTGAGAATGACAGACATTCTGATAATCAATAAACTGACTTTACACACATAATTTCTGTCCTCACCCTAAATAAGGATGAAGTGCTGAGCGCACTCTGGGAAGTTGCTTGATAGCTCGGCAAGTAGCCTAGCTATTGAAATGTTATTATTGTTAACCTAAATTATAGACAGGTTAAATGAAAGCCACAATAAGTAAATAGTCGTCCCACACAAATATGATGCTAAGCTGTCTATTAACTCAAAATAGCAAGCAAGACGATGACCTATTAGCAATAGGTTACCTGGCCTAATTTTCTAGCAAAAATCGATAACCTCAATTGACGACAATCATAGGATTCTGATCCAACAGGTACATGTCATATACATTTCATGTGCATGGAATTGAAATATTATTAATAGGCCTATATAATGTGTATAAATGTATATATGTTATTGTGTACTGTATAAATTAACCATAAAACACTTAACCGTTAGCTACATTGCTAATTTTTTTAACTATCGTGTCACCATGCAGGCCTTAGTTAACTAGCTTTAGCTAAGCTAAACTAAACATGTAGCTTTCTGAGTTATAAAAACTTCCTAACTAAGGTTATAAAGTTATAAAAACTTCCTAACCTGAATAAGCTGAATAAGCACACATGTACGCAAGGGTCAAAGTGCACGAACATGTCATAGCGTTATATCAAATAAGGGGGTGAAACGTCATATTGCTGACAGAAACAGAAATGGGGGGTCGTAGGCCGTCCAAGGGGCGCAGGCGGTGCAGTTCGGTGTAACTGCACCGCCTGCGCCCCTTGCATGGCCTGCGACCCTCTATTTCCTTTTCCGTCGGCAATATGACATTCCACCCCCTTATTTGTTATAACGCTGTCACAGGATCACACATGACCGTGGACAATTATGCGCATGCGTACATTTAAATACACATACGTTAATTGCTTAATTAGCTTAAGAGCTATCAAATTTTCTGACGTAGGCATCGCTGGGTAACTGGCTACCTAACAGCTGTGCAAAGGGTGCAGGCGGTGCAGTTACATTGGCACACTGATACAGATTGCTTTTTACCCCAAGATTAAATCCTTTTGCTAATTGTTGTACTCTGACATGACACGAATCAGAGTTACAAATGAAATTTACGGACGGATTTGTGAACAATCTTCTTCTAATGGAATACCTACGCATACTACAAATATCACATGCCAGTATTGCATGTTTACTGTTGTTTAGAGTTTGGCAGAAAAAAAACAATTTACTCTACTTCTGTTTTGTTTCAAATTCTGGATCATAACATTATTATTTTTTTTCCTTTTCCCAACTCTATGTTTTACTGGCATGTCATTTTGATTATTTTGTAGTGGTACAATCACACATTTCTCACATTTGAGTTACAAGGGCCTGTATATTATTGCTGTTGCTCCTCCATTTGTGGTATAGCTGACTGACACTGCGCTTTGCTGCATCAGGTCTGCTGGTTGGCCATTTTAGAATTCTTGCGACTTCTCACCAGAAGCTACAATCTTGGGTTCTGTTTACCCGTTTTACTGTATTAATAGCGATTGCAATTTCGTTGAAATTTAAAGACATTTTCTTTTCCCCCGTCTTGCACACCCATACAATTTTGAACCTACAATACATATATTTTGCAAATCAGACACTTTACCTCCTGCTTTTCATTTTTCATATAAAGTTTCCTGCTTATGCAGCTCACCTGCAGCATGTGCTTTCTCCACCCTGGGAACACCGGCTACCTTACCTGCAGCATGTGCTGTCTCCATCCTGGGAACACCTGCTACCTTACCTGCAGCATGTACTGTCTCCACCCTGGGAACACCGGCTACCTTACCTGCAGCATGTGCTGTCTCCATCCTGGGAACACCTGCTACCTTACCTGCAGCATGTACTGTCTCCACCCTGGGAACACCGGCTACCTTACCTGCAGCATGTGCTGTCTCCATCCTGGGAACACCTGCTACCTTACCTGCAGCATGTGCTGTCTCCACCCTGGGAACACCTGCTACCTTACCTGCAGCATGTGCTGTCTCCACCCTGGGAACACCTGCTACCTTACCTTTCCCCTTCCTCCCTTTATTTATATTTGATTTGTGTTTTTTTTTGGTTGCACTTTGCTCACGGTCAACTTGGCAGTGCCAGCGTCTTTGCAGTATATGCCTTGGGGTAGCATATCACATCCACAACATGGATGTTGGAAACACTGGCACCTGTCAGACCCTGCAACTGTCATAAATAATTAGACAATGCATTATGAATTTGTTTGGGAGGATTGCTGCCTCAGCATCTGCACTTATGCAAAAAACTTTAATTTTATGTCCACTTATTTAGTAGATGGTATAATGCAACATGGCTTAAAAACTGCACACAAAGAAATCAGGCAAAGAGCAGAGCCAAGTCCAGGTTTTCAGTGTCACAACCAGCTGTAGCAGGCACTGAATAAATTTGCAACATAATATCAGGTTACATGATACAAGTAGTTGTATGAACATAAAATGAATCTAAAAGGAGATAGGGGTTTACGTACAAAACATTTTCATCTGTATCATGTGCCATATACTGTCGACAGATTCTTTTTTAACAGCAGAAATACAAAGCATGTGTTGATTGTTTAAACAAAATACAGTTGAAACTGTAGAGTAATATGTCGTTACTTTGCTGTCCTGATGCTTGTGAGGATTCTGTGCACAATCATGGCTCAAATTACAGCCTATTCAAAACAAAATGAAACTGCTTACCCTGCGGAACTCCCCAAAAAGTCGTTCTCCCTCAGTCTGCTTCCGGCGGTGTGCATCTGCCTGCTGCAAATGGTCTCCACCCACAGGTGCCTGGGGTTCAGAACAAAGCAGAAATACTTACTCTGCAGAAGTCCTTAAAGAGATATTCACCTTCAGTACTTCTTTAGTTGTGAACATCTGATTTTAGCAATCTATCCCTACTTACTGGTCTATGGGATGAAGTAAACACTTGGGGTGAAGTGGTCTCCAGCTGTATATATGATGAACACCAGATTAACTGGGCAAGGATGGGCATGCCAGCACCATCACTGAGGTGTACCCCATCCCAGTACCACAGATCCAGATTAGATATTGGGAAATGTTCAGCAACAGACAGGTACCGCACACCTAGTTTTGCTGCAACCCGGTGGTATTCATCACGAAGAAGTTTTTGATACTCTTCATCCTCAGACAGCCTAGGTGGGAAGTCTAAAATGAAGAACTGAAAGCACAAAAATATTTTCTTACTTTCTAAACTTACTCTTATTGTTGTTATTCTCCCATGTTGAAACAAGGCATTACATTCATAAATTAGGCTTGCACTACAGCTATTTATGCACCACTAGCATTTGATACGTGGCCATCCACAGTGTCTTAAAAGGGTCAGCCATTGATTTGAAAATGACAGATTCTCCAATAAAGCCTACAGCTAACAGACCTTTAATAGAACTTAACTGATTATGATAATCGTAGTCCTGTTAACAGAGGTAATCTACCTTTGTCCAAGAACGCACAACACTTTGGACAAGGTCCTGAAACTCTTTGCCTGCCTCCTCAATTGTGCAGCTAGTGGTGAGGTTGTTCCCTGGGGCCAGAAGACAGATAATGTCTAGTGAAAAAGGCATTGGCCCACCAGACAGTTCTGCCTTGATGTCAGTTGCACTTGCCCCAGGAGTGCAGCTATAGGCAAAAGATAGACAGCCCTTTGGCATCTGGTATGATCATTTTATGGGCGCGACCTGTGATCCGAGATCGAGGCCAGGAATGAACTCGATGACGGAACCCGGTCCCATAGCAAGCAGTGGTCATTGTCGCTAAAAGAAGAAGGGGTGAAAGAAGTTGTGATTAAAATCCTTTCACAAAGTGTGTTCAAAAAAGCTTTAATGTGTGCAAGTGCAATGACGTGGAATGATTGGCGTTAAACATTCATCAGTGGTTTTTACCTTCCACTTTAATTCATGATTTGAAATGTCATTTTTAACATTTTCTGTTTAATTACTGCTAAGTGATAGCTACATTTGCTAAATTAGGCTACTACACGTGGCCGGTTTGACGGTCAGTTAAAACAGGCTATATCTTTGATATATAGTGATATATCTGTAAAAAGTTTTTATTCATTGGAAAGGCAGGCGTACATGAAGGGGGCGTAGTGAGTAGTGGGAGTACAATTTTTTTTTTTTTTTTCGATCATTGACTTTTTTCGATCATTGACAAATAGGCTAGGACAATAGCTCAGCCCACGTGTTTCACGGACCGTTACAACGGACAAAAAGTGGGGAGGGGAGTCAGTGCAGTGGTCCAAGACAATTTCTGAAGAAGCACCTACAGAATAAAAAAATAAATATTATGCTTAATATTTTTATTGCTGTTTTAAAGTAATTTTATTGTTTTATATATCCAAAAGGAAGGGTCATTTTGGAGGGTGTTAAAAAGGGCAAACCCCAAGAGTCTGCCTCTGACCTGCTGCTCAAAAGAATATATGTATATATAATTTATGAATTAATTCATGGAAATTTAATAAAAATGTAAGAAAATAGACATTTATTGCTTATGTTTCATTCTCTTTGATTCAGAACTGATTTTTTGCACAACTGCACTGAATACCCATCTCTCCCTACCTCTGTTTACAACAGTGTTTCTCAACCTTTCTTGAACAAACGCCCCCTGACCTCATCATGACACCCCTTACCCCCCCCCCCCCCCCCCCCCCACAACCAACACACGACACACAAAGACAGGGATATGATGTATAGATGAAAGTACATGCAATAGAAATCAGTGTGTAGGGTAGATCATTTGACCATGACAGAAACATCTTTACAATGAATAACTCAAACTATAAAACCTTGGTCAAAATGATTGTCAAAATGTTGGAATATGGGTGATGTATTCTGTTTTATATATTTGTATTTATGTTTGAATATGATTAGGCTGCATGACATTTATGCTTCCTATCAGAGAATGCAGTCATTCCACAAGAACTGTCAATATTGCTAACTGATCTTGTGTTTTGGTTTTTCAGTTTCCCTGTCCATGTGCTTTTGTTTTCATTCCCCTGTGTTCTGTGAGGTTTGTCTCTGTTTCGTTTGATCAGTTACGCTACAAGCCTTTTGTTCCTGTTCTGCCTGCCCGTTTTCTGATTTTTGGATTGTGTTCTTGCCTCGGTTGCTGTGTCTGCCTGGTTGCCTTTTTTTTCCGACTTCGTCTTTGACTCTGCTTTTGGAATTGTGCCAGTAAACTTCGGTTATTTTACTCCTGTCTGCGTTTGAGTTCACTCTGCACGCTGACAAGAAGATTGTTCATAAGCCTATTTTAAAACACTTCCCTCTTTTTTTTAAGCATACATACCATTCCACGCCTAACAGGAAATGTCTTTTGGGGGAAAAAAAACAATACTTGTGAATTGAAGTTGTTGTAATTGTATGTATTTGCAAATTCACAGAAAAACAATCAGGTAAAGTAGATGGACATTAACCAATCACTTGAACAAAAGAACAAGATATGGAAACCTAAATGGCCGGTTTCTAGACCAATGAAAAGCAGCGGCGGCTTGCATATTAAATTGGGTCTACAAATCCAAATTTTTAGAAAATCAACTGTCATTTCATTAAGATCAAGGGAGAAGACGGTTAGCCCACTTGAAAACATCAAGCGTTTTCACACTGAAATGTATTGAATCAAAAAAAAAAAAACACCAACTGAAGCACATTAGTGTGAGCCCTGTGCTTGGTGGTTTGCTGCCAACTTTTTTACTGCTGGACACAGGGACGTCAGCTTAAGCCTGAGCGCACCGGAGCTAACCAAATCTAAACGGTTGCGGTACTTTGTCTGCATGTGCAGAGCTTGGCTGAAGCCCTGCTCAACGAGGTACGACGTGGGGAAAGCAAGGAGGAGAAGACGAGTCTTCTCCCACAACAAAGGGAAACGCAGACCGTGCGTGGCCCACATTACACGCCAGCCAGAGGTTTGAAAAGTTGCCTTGACTTCCACATCATTTTGGAGGTCAATGAGACTTTCCTGGAGAGTGGTCTCGCTGCTGGACGCAGCCACTTGAAATGGCTCCACCACCCAGTCAGGGATTTCTAGTCGGTCGAGGTCCTTGAAACGGACCTCCATGTCCGCCCTGACTGCCCTCAAGTGGTCGGTGTAGCGGAGCAGGTGATTATCAGTCAGCTCCTCCAACATCTGAATGTAAGTACAGAAAGACGAACGTTATTTCATTGAATTTATGTTTAGGCAGCCGCTGTCAAATAACAATTGGCTAATAATAATAGTACTAGCAATAATAGGAAGAATACCTTGGTCAGCTGAGGGAAATGATTAAGTTGATGTCTACTCATGTTCTCCTTGTACAGCTCCAGCTTGGTGAGGAAGCTGCGGATGGTGGCCTTGGAATGGACCAGTGTCACGCCATTTCCCTGGAGCTTTAGTGTCACCGCGTTCATCTTTTCAAAGAAATCTGCCAGGTAAAAGATGTCACAGCGGCAGGACCACAACATGTCTTTGAGACCTGCGTCGGCACCCTCAAGAAACTCCAGGACGGTTGTGAACAATTCACATAGCCGAGCGAGACAGTTCCCCTTGCCAGCGCACCTCAGTGTGGAGCAGCAGGCACTGAAAGGCTTCGTCATTCTCTCCGCACAGCTGCCTGAAGAGCCGGTCATTCAATGCATGGGCCTTAATTTTGTTTATTGCTTTGACGGCTATGTTTAGTGACTGGTGGAGTGAAGGACTGATTTTTTGGGCCACTAGGTTATGACGGTGCAGTACACAGTGGACTGTCAGCACTTGGGGCGCACGCTCCTTCAACAAAGTGGCGAAACCGCGGTACCTGCCAACCATGGCGGGAGCACCATCTGTGGCGCAGGCGAGGATGTTGGTGATTGGAATGGACTTCTCCTGCAGGTACTCGTCCAGGGCGTCGAAGATCGTCTCCCCTCAGGTATCAGTAGAGAGGTACTTCCCGAATAAGAAGTCCTCAGCCACATCGCTTACCGATAAATAACGGACATAGGCCATCAACAGAACATTGTTGTCCCCCGTTGTGGTTTCATCCAGCTGTATACTAAATGGCTGTTCACGCAGTGTGGTACACAACTGCTGCTCTGTATCCAGCGCCATCTCTTTAACCCTCCGTGCCACACTATCGTTGCTGAGAGGGATGGCCTTCAACACTGGCGCTGGGTCTCTCTCCATGACAGTGGAGATGGCCTCTTTAATCGCTGGGACAACCAGCCTCTCCCCCACTGTAAATGGCAACCCAGACTTGGCTATGAGGAGAGAGATGTTGTAGGAGGCCACTAACCCGCTCTCTGTCTGGTTTACCTTCCTAGCGAACAGACTGGAAATCGTTCATCTTGAATGCTGCTCCTTGAGGGCCTGGAAATACGCTGCACCCTTAGACGCCTTATCAGGGTGTATTTTATTAAGGTGCTCCTTTAAACGTGAGGGTTTCATTGCCTCGTTGGAGAAAACCTGCTCGCAAAGCAGGCACATCGGGAGCTGTGTATTTGTGGGTGAGGGAATGAAACCATAACTCATGTACTCGACATTGTACTGCCTGCACTTCTTCTTGTTTTCAGCCATGTTTGATTGTGTTCTGTGATATTAAACGTTGAATATGTAACTGTGCTTGTATACATTTTGATTGGACACGGAATCTTAACCCGCGAAGCTGGGATCGAGGCTACTTTCAGAGCCATCAGGAGCCGTTTTTTCTGCTGCTCTAACAGCTGAATGCAGATGTTGCTAAGGGATTTGTTTTTGGGCGTTGCTATGGTGCTCATTTGCCGGTAGTTTTGGAGGACAAGTCAGAGCGTCAGCAGCATTGAAATAGACATTTAAGGCTGGTTCATACTCTGTCAGGCGACCGTTGCTGCAACCAACGATATCACCGGTCGCAACTACATTCGGTTCATACTTCGGTTTTTCTTTTCGGTTGTTCAGTGTTGACCGTGACCTAACAAACCTACTTACTTAGTCATTCACTGTAAATGAGTGCTAACCTCTTGCCACACCCCCGGTATTTAAAAGTGGAATTTATGTTGTTAACGCCAGCTCGTTTCTGAAATTCCAGGCTAACGTCGTGGTAGAAAAATGAAACGAGAAACCAATGTAAGATTTTATTGATTTTAAAGATAGTTACAGTGATTAGTCTGCAGCATGACACGATGAGGCCAAGTATGTAGCGTATCTGCTAGACCGCTTTATTATTTTCAACCTACTTATCTGCATTTCATGGGGTGCTGGTAAATACATAGATTTCCAATTTAGCCTAGCCCATATTGCTGTGACATACATGATTATAGTTGTCTGTAGTGAATGGTTACCATTAAACATTTGTAACGAGCTCACAAACTCGTTAAGCGTTTTTCTTACCATTTTACAATAATAAAATATCTTTATTTTATAAACACACTAACTTGCATTTGTACCCCCAAACAAACCGAGAGTGATTACTGTGGCCTCTTCCTCCATTATTGATGAGTGTCAAATGTCGTTAGAATGTCGCTGAAGTGTGTTTATATTTTCGTGAACGTCAACGTTGGGCGACATTAGAACGTTCATGAACATTGTGCAATTTCAGTCGAGCAACGGTTGCCCGATGGAGAATGAACCAGCTTAAAAGTTATGATGAATAACTGTGGTTAACGCCCCCCATTTGTGCCTGAGCGCCCCCTTCTCAGCTGCCAAGTTCCCAGCGCCCCCCGACGTTGTTCGAACACCCCCGTTGAGAAACACTAGTTTACAAGGTAGCTATGTTAGCTGTAGGCCTGGCAACCAAATAAGTTATTAGTGAAATTATAAATGATGGACAAGACCAGGGTGGGAAATTATCACTATCCACCAGCCAAATACTGGTAAAATATGAAAGTGGCTAGTAGATTTGGCTAGTGGATGTTCACATTTGATAAAGTCAATTTCCTACCTTGGGACAAAACATTCCAAAATATGAACATCCAATACATTTAAAAAAACAATAGTAAAAACAAGAGGAACAATGAAAAATTACCTGAGGTCTGTTGAGTCCGTGAGAACTGTCGTCGTACTTGTATGAAGTTTGCATGTGGTCTCTGTTGTAGAACAGCAGGTGCAGAGAGCATCCAGATGTGAAACAAAGAATGCTAGTATGTGTGTGTTTTTATAGGGATCACATATAAAGTCACGCCCCTTTATATGGACTGGAAAACGTCAGATGTCAATTGAACGGACCGAAGGCCTGAATGACATACCTGATCACAGCAAAGAGCAGAAGAACACAACAATATGGATATTCAGTGAAACAAAAAACAACAGCAATAACCATAAACCATCGCATGTTTAATTACATGAAAGGCAATTATTGGCCAGTGCACCAGAATCTGTTTTTATTTCAGATTATTTATTTATTTATTCATTCATTCACGAATTAATTCATTTTTTTACAAAACATGAAATCAAGAGATTAAACATCAAACTAAGAAGTAAAAAGAGGAAATGTTAAATAGTCCTACAAAAACAAGAGTGTAAAAATAGCAGCATATAGCAAAATGTCTCTCAAACTAATGCTGTGGGAATAAGTGTTAGCCTATCGTTATAAATATTTCAACTGTATTAGGGCTGAAGTGCTTGGAAAAAGCTGGTGAAGGACAAAGAGAGAAGATGTGCTGTGGAGGACAGAGTTCCAGGGTACACATGTTGACTGTGGGATCACTTCCCCTCAGCATCCTTGGAATCTAAAAACCAAATGAAGAAGTTAGTGATCTTCATTGGGAGAAAAGTGTCTGACCTTTCAATATTAACCCAGTTTAATTCTGTATGGAGAAAGATTGTAGTGTTTTTTTTTTTCTGGAGGGCCATTTTTGTATGGATATGCCCCATTCACACGCCTTTTGCCACAGGAAGTGACCAGCAAACTTTTCTGTGACGTAGGTTCAGGTCCAGTGTTTGTTTCATTTCATAGCAGTGTGTGTAAGCTTTCAATATGACCCCACACTTTCATTGAGTGAGTTTCTACCGTTTTTTTTCTGGAGGGCCATTTTTGTATGGACACGCCCCATTCTCACGCCTTTCGCTACATGAAGTGGCCAGCAAACTTTTCTATGACGCAGGTTCGGGTCCAGGGTTAGTTTAAATTTATAGCAGTACGTGTAAGCTTTCAATATTACCCCGCTTTCATTGAACGAGTTTCAACAGTTTTTTTTCTGGAGGACCATTTTTGTATGGATACGCCCCATTCAGGTGCCTTTTGCCACAGGAAGTGGCCAGCAAACTTTTCTATGACGTAGACTCAGGTCTAGGGTTAGTGTTATTTTATAGCAGAGTGTGTAAGCTTTCAATATCACCCCACTTTCATTGAGTGAGTTTCTATGTTTTTTTTTTCTTTTCTGGAGGGCCATTTTTGTATGGATACGCCCCATTCTGCAGCCGTTCACCACAAAAGGCCATTAAACTTTTCCATGACAGATATCTGGTCTCTATTTCTGTTGATTTACAATTTAGGTCTTCGATTTATTCAGTTTTACTTCACTTTTATCATGGTAGTTTGTGATACCAAACACTTCAAGGTCTCTTCAATTTTAGTGCATAAGGAAGACATATATTCATTTTTAATCAAATCTGTCTTCAATATATGCCTTGTGGTTTTTAATTAGTATGCATTTTGTGTAAATGTGTACATATTGGCATCCATTTTGTTCCAAACTGCTGTAAAAAATAAGAATTGTACTGAAAACGTTTGAACTTTTATTTTGACATTCTTACTTGTTTCCGAAACTGGAAGTTATTTTCTGAAATTCGCTGGCTTCACGCAGCTGCAGGCGGTCAGTTACACTGGTTTTAACGACGTGTTCGTTGCCATAGCTATTCTTCAGTGTGCATCATGTCGGCGTTGTGGTAACAAGGTGACCTGGAGGCTCCGGATAAGTAACTTTCTATTCTTTGTTATACTCTGTTTCTTAGTTTTAGCAAAGTTTGTGTCTGTAGTCAATTGGCTGTCAGTTTGTTTAGTGCTAATTGTAGAGTTTCACCTGCATGTTTGAAGCGGTAGCAGCGGGTTGTTAATTTGTTATCAATTAGCATTTATCACCTAAGCCAGAGGCTGCCGGTGTAACTGCCCCGCTTGCGCCCCTTGCACGGCCTGCGACCCCCTATTTGCTTTTCCTTCGGCAATATGACGTTTCACCCCCTTATTTGTTATAACACTATGACATGTTCCTGCACTTTGACCCTTGCGTACGTGTGTGCTTATTCAGGTCTTACCTTCATATTGTTAAAAACTCCTAGCTAAGGAAGTTTTTATAACTCAGTAAGCTATATGTTTAGTTTAGCTTAGCTAAAGCTAGTTAACTAAGGCATGCATGGTGACACTATAGGTAAGGAAATTAGCAATGTAGCTAACGGTTAAGTGTTTTATGGTTCATTTATACAGTACACAATAACCTAAGTTCATGCATTTGTGTATCCTTGTCATATGTCATATCTATTTGTCATCCATATGATTCATTTATCAATTATTAGTTTTATGAATCCACACATACACTCTCTAAGACAAGAAGGAAAAAATATGGTTTGTGCTTTAAGTGTCCTCTGTTTTGAATAGGCCCCCTTTAAAGTTCTACCTTTGAGGTTCAGTGGTTTTCTCCTCCTTGTTTCAATATATATCGACATTTTTCATTTAGGCCTCCTGGTGTTATGGTTGCTAATATGGTGATCCACCATTGTTCCGCTGCTCACCTTTTCGCCCTGGTCCACAGAGGATTTTTGTGAGATTGCCCTCCATTTTTCCATTATGGTAATTGCTGGAAATGTTTGTTCTTTGGATTGTTCCTAAATCTTTTGGTTGCTGAACTTGGAACTCACCAGTATATCCTGTAAATTTTTCTTTTATATGCAGATATAACTCTAAAATCCTTTAATGGGGAGAATACAGATTGGGTGTTACTAAAATGAGTTTTAAACATAGATTGTATATTCCTATTTTGGTGTGAATACAATGCAATAAAAGTAATTATTTTGGTTGTTTCTCCCTTTTGGATCTGACCGGAGTTTGGGTTCGGATCAGGCTTAAGAACGGAATTGCAACCAGGACTAGTGTTGGAGTTGGGACTGGAATAAAAACCGAAGTTCAGTCTATGTTTACCATATGGGTTAGGGTTTAGGTCAAGACCAAGGCCCGGGCCGGGATTCGAGTTTGGAATGGGGTTTGGACAAGGGTCAAGGTTAGGGTCTAGGCCAGGATCAAGGCCAGGGTTATGGTAAGGGTCAAGGTTCAGGTTAGTGTGACCAGCAGGGTTAGGGCCAGGGCTAAGGTCAGGGTCAAGGCCAGGGCCAAGATCCAGGTTAGGGTTAGGGTCAGGGTTAAGGCCAGAACCAAGGTCAGGGCTAGGGTTAGGGTAAGTGTCAGGGTTAGGGCCAGGGCTAAGGTTAGAGCCAGGGTCAGTTCCTGGGTCCCAATTTTGGTTGTGATACAGGTTCAGTGACTCCCTCTCCTTACCCGCAATTTGGCTGTTCCACATCCTGCCTGTAGCCTGAGTCTGTCCGATGAGTTCTTGCACCAACATAGGATGTGTCACAGGCTCATGCATTGTGGCTTAATACCCATGAGGCGCAATCTTTTTCAAAGTATTATTTTTAATAGATCTCAAAAACCTCTTAGAACAACCTTGTTTTTTGTAAAGCGTCAAACAATGTTGCAACAGCCATATTAAAATCATGTTCCTTACTGCAAATTCTATAAAATATGATTGTTTGTGACTTTACAATTCCACTGAAGGCATGTTTAGGATGGAAACATTTTTGTGTAAGAGAGCATGAGTATCAGTTTCTTTGAGATACACTTTAGTCTGTGGTTTCTTGAGCCCTCCTCCATCACATTCCTTAAAAAAAAAAAAAAAAAAACTGTTCAAGAAATTCATGTCACATCTGTTGTATGTTTGACTTTAATGGATAGGTGATGCATGTTTAATATTGAAATAAAATCCCTAAAAAGAGTAATATCATACGTACAAATTACAAATATATCGTCCAAAAATCTATAATAAACCATCAGCTTGTAAGGGCATTTGGCAAGGGTGGTCCTCTCCCACTCGGCCATATAGATATCTGCATAAGCAGGTGCAAATTGTTTTTACCCATTGCTGTGCCCTCAATCTGTACATAGAATTGTGAATTAAAGACAAAGTCATTACTGGTTAAATTAATTTCCAACAATTGCAATATTTTCTCCTCTGGTCCAGTAGAGTCAGGGAATCTCGAAGACTGTCCTCACTGCTTCCATTCCTGTTGGTGTATTGATGTTAGTGTATAGGCTATCAATGTCAATAGTAAATGAAGCAGCACAAGAGGGAACAGTCAAGGGCAAAACCTTTGAAATAAAGTCATACGTATCCTTAATATAGCTTTCATGTGTCTGTGAAAGAGGTTTTAAATAATAGTCAATGTATTGGGCCACATATGATTCACAACTGCAGTCTGAGACTATTGGTCTGCCCGGGGGGACTTCATTAGGAACTGTCCAAGTCTTAGGGTCCTTTTGTATTTTATGCAGTGTTACAAGCAAGCATAAGAGGTAAACTAGAAGCCAAACAAGGCTGTAGGCATCTGTTTGTGAGGGGTTAAGAAGTGCACTCAGGGGAAAACTTCTCATGCCATACCCCAACATTTCCTCTCTGGCATGCTTCTCTTCGACCCATGAAAGATATCCCAAAGAATTATCCTGGACTTGAAATGGCAGCCAACAAAGACAAAGGTGCGTACCGGGTCCAGGATGCCACAATACCCACAGCAAGTTATTTCTCACGTGTCCTCCGACAACTCCAGCGTATAGTCTTCCACTTTGGCCGGCCAGCTCAGTCTGCGTTTCCTTTGAGTGTTTAAGTGGTTTTCTAAAAGTTAGCTGCAGTCCTTCTTCCTGTGTTTGGTCTCCAAGTTGTGGTGTACGAGTGCTGGCAACTCTCTGCTCTCTCGAGACAGTCTTTACCAACAATCTTTATTTGCTAGCACTCAATCACTCTGCTCCCTTCCCATGAGGCCCAACCAAACAATTAAAGGGACAGGTGTACCTTTTCCAAGACTCCATCTCAAGCCCAAGGATAATTACTCCTACAAGGATAATATTCTAAAACTAACCACAACATAAATATTTATAGGAGGAAACCCTAAATGTGCACACAAGGATGCAGAGCGGCGGCCATGGCCATAACGGCAGTAACTCTAAAAAATCCTATCCCTGGGTGAATCTGGGCCGAATAAATAATTCCTTTGTTTACAAATTAATGAATTTCTTGTTGCATATGTTTTGTATTATGCGTCTGATCTGTACTTGTGTCTGAGTGTGTAAACTACATGGAATAGGTCTGTATTTTTTGAGTTGCCTAGTTGTTAATTGGCTTCATGCATAGATTTATACTTATCCAGAATAACAATTTTAAAACCTTTATCTGCTGGTTTCATTAAAATGTCATGGTTATTCTTCAGTTCCCACATCACATTTCCTTCTGCATTACTTATTCTTACCTTTCAGGAGGTGGATGGCTAGGAGAGCCGACAGAAGGGGTCACTACACGAGAACTCAGGCTTTGTTCTTTGCTCAGAGATCCAGACTGGCCGCGTTCATCCAAGATGGCACGAACAACACATCTCGCGACCGCACACCCAGTATCACCATCAGAACGGGCATGAAACAGGGTGACCTGATGTCCCCGTTGTTGTTTCACCTGGCCATGGACTCGCTCCTTAATTTGGAAAGCCAGGGGCGAGGCTTTCCGACAACAGAAGGCAGTATCGCAGCACTCGCGTTTGCTGATGACCTGGTGGTATTGAGCGATAGTTGGGATGGTATGGGTTATAACATAATGATCCTGGAGAAGTTTTGCATGTTGACAGGCCTGAGCGTTCAGGCGAAGAAGTGTCACGGCTTCCTGCTAACACCTACGCACGACTCTTAAACAGTGAACCACTGTGGTCCATGGAAGATTCAGGGGGCTGATCTTCACATGATATCTCCGGAGGAGTCGGAGAGATACCTGGGCGTCGGAATCACACCTTGGGTAAGTATCTCTAAGCCTGACATGGAAGGTCAACTGCATCATTGGATCCAGTGTATCGATGAGGCACCACTAAAGCCCTCCCAGAAGCTGGTGATCCTCAAAAACCACGCCATCCCCAGACTCACATACAGGTTGGACCACGCGAATGCTACCATCACGAGCTTGACCAAGCTGGTACTGTACAGTCAGCTCTGGAGATACCAGCAAGTTGCCGGGTCGGACGATGCCACGATCCGCAACCTGATGTTATCAAACAAGTCAAACGAGTCAAGGGTTCGGGAAGCTTTGGATCAAGGCTGGTGGGTCTCTGGATAAATACGCCAGACCTTGCCCATCCCACACCACAAGATCCTGAGATCACGATGGCTGAGCTCCAGACTCCTGGCCGAATCGGCAAGCCATACTATCCAGTCCCTAGCGACTGGAGAAAGGAGATCAGTCGGTGGACTCAGATGCCTGTGCAGGGCAAGGGTATCGAATGCTTTGAAGGTGATAAGATAAGCAACACCTTGCTGCAATCCCATCAGAGATTTTGAGAGCGCCATTTTATCGCCGCCCTCCTACTGAGAGCGAATTTGTACCCGACCCGAGAAACCCTCAATCGAGGGCGTAAGGACGCCCACATAATGTGCAGGAAATGCTCCGCCAGGGTCGAATGCATTTCTCACATTCTTGGACAGTGTCCTGCTGTCAAGGAGACGAGGATTGCACGGCACAACAAGATCTGTGCCGAGCTTGTCGAAACGGCCAAGAGGCTGGAATGGGAATTGTATCAAGAGCCGCATCTGAGGACGCAGGAGGGGGTCCTGAGAAAGCCGGACTTGATACTGGTGAAACATCCTGTCGCACTCGTTCTCGATGTGATGGTCCGATTTGAGTATGACGTAGTGTGTCTCACTAAGGGTGAATCCAAAAAGGTTGACCATTACTCGGGACTGTGCGAGCCGATCAAGGACTTGACGAAGGCGCACACTATGCAGTTCTTTGGCTTTCCCATCGGTGCCAGAGGAAGGTGGCACAGCGAGAACACCGATGTGCTAGTCAAGTTGGGCCTGAGTAAACCCCGAGCCGAGTCTCTTGCGAAGCATTTATCCAGGCGGACATTGTTCCTTGCTGTATTCCTTGGACATACTGGCAATGTTCACTGGTAATAATGCAGTGTGGGAGACTCGAGAGACATCCTAAAGCCTACCAGCGTGCACGCCTGGTACCGTTGCGTGACGATTACATCCTCTGTACGTCTTTGGAAGCTGGACTAAAGTGAAGGGCAAGATTTCCACATGCCAAAGGGAGGGGGCCGAGCGCCAGGTCTTGGCTTCCTCTTGGATTTGTCCCGACAGTGGGACTACCTGTTCACGTGTATGCATATTCCTCGCGTGAGGCTCGACGGGCAGACGGGCCTCCCCAACTCCCCATTCACCGTCGTGGTCCTTGAGGTAATGGGGATAAGGAGGCCCAAAACCCGTCTGCCTGGCAGGGCTGCAGCACGTGGCACCACGGTCCGCTAGCTCCCTAGCAGTTCTTGACTCCATTTGACACGCTAACTAACGCGGAAAAGGGTGGAAGTTCAGCGATGGCCTGTCGGGCACAAACGGTACTGGGTCATGGACCTAGGCAACATACCTCTGTGGGTAAAGAGGTGGGGAGCATAGTTTCAACTCAACCTCCTCGTGCTTCCTGCCGGTAACTTGCTCTTGACCACGATGAACAAGGCTGATAGAGTGTTGGTAAATCCGACTCCCCCACACCTGAAGTTTGTGCGCTCCCTAGAATGCACCAGGGAGTATTACCACAAGCTGGATGATGCCAAGCTCTGCAAGCAGTTGGTGCAGAACTATATGAAGAGACTGAAGAGGTTGGTTGTGTTTGGTGGTGGTGGTTTGTGATATGCTTTGAATTGCTTTGAACAATAACATCCATGGTAATGAATGCATTTTTCAAAAGGTTAATTATTTATTTCACATTCATTTCAGTAGCCTCACTGTTCACAAAACCCTTCCTTGTCTTTTTTGTGTTGGTGCAGGAGTGGGCACAGCGTACACTGGTCAATGGCAACGGTGGCCACACGGTTATTGTAGTCATGGGGCACAAGACGGCTGCTACACAGGTGGCTTCCTTTGCACTCAGCCAGGAGGAGGAGGTGGTAAGATTTACAAGAAAAATTTTCCCTGTGAAAATTTTTTCCACCATGTGCAAACTAGTTTTCAACACCAGAGCAAGAAGTTAACGACTCGCTGTTGTTTTTATTCTGTCAACAGTGGTTCCAGGTGTACTTTGAAGATGTCCAGCTTACATTGTTGGGCAAAAAGGGGAAGCTGGGGGAGGACAACGCTTCTGGTGACAGATTTTTCATCTCTGCGATGGGGAAACCCATTTATAATGCTTCAAACGACTTGAAACGACTTAACAAGTTAGTTAAACATAACTATTTCAACAATATTTTATATATAATGCAAACAGTATGATAATGCACTGCATAGCAAGTACCTACTACATAATGGACATGGGATGCTTTACAGTTACCCATCTTTAGAATATTTTTGAAGTTTATGTAAGGGTCTCATTTTTTTCTCCTTTTTAAGTGCTCTGAACATTTTTTGTACAGTACTGTTTGTATGAATATACATCTACACTTGTGTTGTAGGTACAACTGTCCCAAAGTTACCAGCCAGATGGCATGTTGAGTGTTTGAGACGGCCACCAAGAAGGATATGGCAGACACTGACAAGTCCTTGGTGGCCGACTACCTCATGCACTCAACGGCCACGGCTGAGAAGAATTATAGAATGTGGGAGCCGGGAAACATCACCAGAGGATCTCTCCTGCTCCGACGGCTGGCTGGTGACACCAAGGAAGTACCTCATATACCTAGTGCACACTGAGATGTGAAATTATTTATTGCTCATGCTCCATATGATAATGATATACTTAACCCTCTCCTTTTTTGTTGTAGTTCTGGTAACAAGACTCCTGGCTTGGCTCAAGGAGAAGCGTCAGTTGCACACCGGTGTAACAGAATGGACGAGCAGACGCCGTATGACTTCATGAAGCTATACCACGTCACCCTGAACGGCTGCGCTTCCAAGCAGAAAATCCGGGAGCAGGGGTGCACGGGTGCCATTGTTATGACCAGTGGCGCCATGAGCAGCTGGAGCTTAGGGTGCAGCAAAAGAAATTGCTCAGCAGGTGGAAGCAAGCCAGTGAGGTGTCATCAGCGCTGAACAACACAGCCATCAGAAAATGTGTCAAGTTCCAAAAGTGGTAAGGGCCATGCATCAAGGACATGGGGGAAAAGGGGCTAGGTGAGGTAACCATGCGACCATTTTCCAAAGGGGAGGTGGTCTGTAATTACCAAATCCGGTCTCCTGGGCAGAGGGACTTCTTGTGCACCAAACCACAGACCAAAATGAAACTGGCTACATGTTTTTTTTTTTTTTTTTTTTCCCCAAAAAAGGCCAGGCCAAAGTGCATGGATGCACATCAGTCCCACTGCCAGTGCCACACAGACGGGACCACAATGGGAAGGCACATTAACCACTCTGCAAGGTGAGCCAACATCACACTCAGGCTTTTCACCATAGAGGAGGACGGAGAGAAAAAAGACATTTTGTTGTTCATCGCCACAAAAGACATTACATTACATTATTGTCATTTAGCTGACGCTTTTATCCAAAGCGACTTACAGTTGATTAGACTAACCAATTCTTTTTGACTATGGTGTTGCCAGAGGGTCATTTGCTGGGGAGGGGCTGGATTTGCATTTCTTATAAGTGAATGAATGTATGTCCGTATTGTCTGTAATAAACTTATGCTCTTCTTACACCTCTTTCTTCTTCTTGTGTTGTTGATAAACGGACAATTGTTTCCAGTAATGGACACTCAGTCACACTTCATCTACAGCATTAATCATTCAATTACCCTGAAATTCTCAGAAGTTGAGAATTACCACCAATGTGTTTGCACAATTTGTAGAAGCAACATGCCTCTACAAACTGGGCTTAGATAGGCTTTAAGAACTTGAACGAAAGGAAACACTGCTGACACTTTTTAAATGCACACACATAGCACTGATGTCATTCATTTCACCTCTCTGCTTTTCATTTTTAAGCATATTTCAAATTGTACAAGAACATACGATACATAGGAGAAAATGTGTGTACACTGTATGTGAAAATATGGAGACATTTAAGACTGTGTTGCTGTGACACAATGGCAGACAGCTCACCTTGTAGAGCACATACCGCATAAGGCTGTGTTCCTACCTCAGTACACTGCTCCTAGTATCCGTCTCCAAAGAGAAAGGCAACACAGGCTCCACAACAAACGACTCTGATGCGACAGTATTGTACAGAAGTTTCTCTGGCACCTAGTACACCTGCAGTACCACACCTTCCTTTTTTGCCTTTGATTCTGCCTTTTTCTCCTGGAAAGCTGTACTTTTGACAAAGCAGTGTTGTAGAAACATTGGAGCAGTTGTCTTAAGGATATGTAGCACATCCCCCAGCATGGCACTCCTCTGGACCTTCACCTCCATTCCCCCTGCTGCCTCCCAGGTATACCAGGTGACCTTGGCCTGCTTTTCCTCCTGTAGATTTGTAAGGATGTGCATTTCCAACAGCTTTCCATTGCTGTAATGCTCTTCACAGGCATTAAGCAAAGGGTACCCGTACCCATTAAGCACATGTGCCCTTAAAGCCCACTTTCAACTTTGAAGTCAAATAAAAAAGAGAACAATGTTTTGTGCTACTCATTATTTTAAACAACCCAGAAATTTGTTACTTCCATATCATTTTTTATTGCACACCAATCATATTTTCCAATGTTGAGTTAGCCCTGCCTATGTGCATGCTGTCTCAGGGGACCTCACATGACATCACCAAAAAAACTTTGGTGTTTCCGGACCCTTCAGATATCACTTTTCTGCTATTTTCAGCCACATCTTTGAGAAGTACATTTACATTATGCAAAATGAGAGATTAATGTTTTGATTTTTGTGTATTGTGGCGGAGCAAGAGGAGGTGCCCCCCCTCCAGCGCCGCAGTGCCCACCGGCTGTCGTCTCAAACCGCCACTGGGAAGACAGCAACAGCATGCAGGACAGCGCTGGGCGTGCAGCAAAAGCGCCAGCACCCTGGAGAGCGGCGTCGGGCTGCAGACAACCCCAACAAGAAACACCTGCAGCCCTTCAGCAATCAACACAGCTGCCGCTGCTCCAGGGTGATTGCGGGGCTACTTAAGTCGCCGCGGTCCCATGGACGAGGAGATAGACCGTCTCCACTCTTGGGGCTCTAACTGGCTGTGTTTTCTGTTTTTCAGACTCTGGCTAAAAGACGAAGGAATTTCCAGGTTCGCAGAGGACGAATTCCTGCCTGCCGGTCCTTCGCCAGTGTTGTTATTTGTAGTTTGTTTTTTTCGTGTATTGCTGGCTGTATTGACGGTCGCAGTGTTTTTCGTTATTAAAACAGGCTACGCTCCTAGCAACCTTACTCGCTCTTGTGCTTGTGCGTCATTGTGCCGCCCCACCTTGCTGAGCCTCCCCGTTCAGCGTCACAGTATTAAGAAATGGTACTTCATCATTTTATGGTATTTTCCTTCATATGAAAAGATGGGTCTTATGAGCTGGCACACAGAGCTAATATCAAGGTCAAACCATTAGCTTCATTTAGAGATACATTACCAAAGAATCAAGCATGTCAAGAATGTAAACAATGTTTTCCGATTCATTTTACATTGGTCTACAAATAAATACATCATAAATTGTTTTGGAGAGCGGAATATTTTCAAAAATTATCTTTTGTTGGTGTGTTTAAATGGTACAGCACTACAAAAAGCATGCGCTGTACCAAACTAACTTTGAATGAGATTAACTTAATATTTTTGTATGCGGGCAAAATAAGAAATAATATGCTGCGTAGGTACATTATATTTAGGCTCCATGCATGATTTTGTAAATATATCTTTCATTTACCAAGGGCCACCGTCTTTTTTCACCATTAGTCACTGCGGAACCATTTAAGCCCAGTGTGCTCCATTTAAGCCCACCTCCATGTGTTTCAATATGGAGTCCCTCTAATTACCAACTTAGATCAATTTGCACTGTACTCTTGTCTGAAAGCATTTGAAGAGATAATAACAATTGTTTGTATTCTTTTACCTTACTGGCCTAATTTGCAATTATTTTTAGATTTACACACTGTTTAGAACTATTATATTGAATATAGGCATCAGCTAATGTGTATCATCATTTGTTTTCAGTGAGAAAAATGACAGCACCTGTCCAAAAATCATACAGGCATTTTACCTTTACCATGAGGGCACAATTCATTCTACCTTTGCTGGCGAAGGTTGAAGAAGGAAAATGTGCTCAAGGCCTCCACAGGGTTTGGTCCATGCAAACCCTTCTAGCACTTGAGACTTTTACCCCCTCTAGCACTTTAGTACCCTCGTCCCGAAAAATGCACTTTGTGTTGTAAATTGCTCAGGATAAGAGTGTCTGCTAAATGGCTGTAATGTAATGTAATGTAAAAGAATTTGAACGCAGGTTCATCCTTTGCCAGGCTAACCTGGAGGGCGCTGGCCCTTTTTATCTCACCAATCATAAGGAAATAGAGACCCTCCACAAAGCAAACTAAAAGCAATGAAATCACCTAACTAAAACAATTATTGCATGAACTGGAATTATAATCTATCCCTTGTTAATGAGTTGTTCTGCATTAAATATGTTTTTGATGTTGTTGAGGGTTATTGGTGGAAGAGAGAGAGAGAGCCAAAAAGCATTAGTAAAGGGAGAGGGGGTGTTTTTTTTTTTCATTTTTTAATACTTAACATGTTACTGAATAAATATGTCACTATTTTTAATTCATTGAGAACAATATTTTTTTTATATTTTGTCAATAAATCATGATGTGGGCTTATTTGGAACACACATGGGCTTTAATGGTGCCACAGTGCCAATTAAGCCCATGCCAGATTTCTGACTTACTTGTAAAATTATCTAAATTTTAACATTCTAAAATGTACATGAACTTATGAATACGTTTTAAAATGACAGATTAATCTTGCATTTTACCTAAAGATCTCCCTTATAAATCAGTTCAATATCTAAGAAAAATACCTGAAAACAGATTTTGATGGGTTTAATGGGTACACTTACCCTACATTCTGGTTTGTCAGCACAGCAGACCATGGCCTCAACAAATTCCCACATGCTATGAAATGCCTTCCCAGGGGTAAGACGTCGCAGACAATCCAGAAGTATTTTTGTGTTTTCATGGTATTTGCAACGGCTTACATTTCTAGGTGTAATTGTAGGGCAAACTGGAGGCATAAACAAATTGTTCATCATGTATAAATCAAGTTTTGATAAGACTGTGCTGAATAACTTTAAAAATACCTAGCCAGAAATCCATAGGATGAAATTATACTATATATATGAATATATTTGATTTTATTACATTATTCAGTCTTCAAAAACTAAGCAGTGTGCCTGGAATGTTGTGAGTCTACTTCATATCTAGCCAGCTAGGCTACAAGTTATAGGGATATAAGAAAAATGTACGTATATGCCTGAATAATTTTGTCATTAAATAATTTTCTTTCAAAGTAGTTTTCTCACTGTCCTCAATTTAAGGATCCTTTATCGATGCATTTTCATTGAATTACCTGTTCGGAAGGAGGAGCTGGAAATGTCCCGTGTTGGACGTAATTGGGGTATCATTTTAGAAATGAAAGCCGCTTACATCGCCTGGGGAATTTTACCACATATTTACCGCCGCTTTTAACCAGCGTGAGATGGTATTAGACAGGAGACGTGGGGAGATGCATTAAACCAATAAACATTGTCTCCAGAGATAATTGCAAGATTTAATACTTGAAGTACCGTATTTTCCGGACTATAAGTCGCAGTTTTTTTCATAGTTTGGCCGGGGGTGCGACTTATACTCTGGAGCGACTTATGTGTGAAATTATTAACACATTATTACCGGTATATCATTTCACATGTTATTTTCACACTAAACCGCAAGAGGGCGCTCTAGGCCTGTGTTGATAATTTCAACATTGGCGGTAACTTATAAAAACAACTGAGAAGGGCTTAACAAAAATGGCACCGAAAAGAAAATCATATTCTGCAGATTACAAGCTGCAAGTAGTAAAATATGCAGCCGAAAACGGTAATCGAGCAGCAGAAAGAAAGTTTGGAGTTAGCGAGAAACTTGTAAGGGACTGGCGAAAAGCGGAGGTTACTCTTACTGAAATGAAGAAAACAAAAAAAGCCAATCGCGGGCTAAAAGCTAGGTGGCCACAGCTAGAGGAACGAGTTCGCACATGGGTGCTTGAACAACGTGCTGCCGGGAGAGGCTTGTCAACAGTGCATTTGCGTCTCCACGCCCAGGTATTTGCCAAGGAGATGAATATAAATGACTTTGCAGGAGGACCTTCTTGGTGTTATTGCTTCATGCAACGCAGTCGCCTCTCTATCAGAGCAAGGACAACGATGTCCCAAAAACTGCCAGCAGACTTCCAAGTCAAGGTCGACAGTTTCCGTGAGTTCATTGAGAAGCATGTAAGTGAGCACAACGTGACACCGGATCATATTATTAACATGGACGAGGTCCCCCTCACGTTTGACATTCCCATGGGCCGAAGTGTTGCAGAGAAAGGGCAAAAGAGTGTGAATATAGTAACAACTGGTCATGAGAAATCACACTTCACAGTGGTGCTGGCATGTTGTGGAGATGGATCAAAATTGCCACCAATGGTCATTTTCAAACGAAAAACTATGCCAAAAATCCAATCCCCCTCAGTTGCAGTTGCCATGAATGAGAAAGGGTGGATGGATCAAGAAATGATGAACTTATGGCTTACAAAGTGCTAGACTAAGCGTCCGGATGGCTTCTTTAGAGCACGCAAAGCTCTGCTTGTGATGGATAGCATGCGAACGCACATCACGCCACAGTTCAAAAATAAATTAAAAATTTTCAACTCCATACCTGCCATCATCCCTGGAGGCTTAACCAAAATACTCCAGCCACTTGATATCTCCGTGAATAGGAGCTTTAAGGCAGTCTTGCGTAACCTGTGGGAGCAGTGGATGATGGATGGAGAGCACAGCTTCACGGCAACCGGGAGAATGCGCCGTGCAACTTTCCTGGAAGTCATTGGATGGATCAACAAAGCATGGGCTTCAGTGACAACCGAAACCATTCTGTCAGGATTCAGAAAGGCTGGAATAATTGGAACTGCAACTGACGATGAGTCTGACGTAAGCGACGTAGAAGAGGAAGCGCCGCATCTTCTACCTCGGGAGTTAGCGGAGTTGTTTAAAAGTGACACCGAGGATGAAGATTTCATTGGATTTAGTTATTTAGAGTGACACGGATGGTTTGGTAAACTTGTTAGCATGTTATTTATGCTATAGTTATCTGAATAACTCTTAATATGTTATGTTAACATACCAGGCACGTTCTCAGTTCGTTGTTTATGTGTCATGTAACGTTAGCATACCGTACAATTATTCAGCCTGTTGTTGCCTCTATTCTATTTTTATTTTAAATTGCCTTTCAAGATGACATGTCTGTTCTTGGTGTTGGATTTTATCAAATAAATTTCCCCCAAAAATGCGACTTATACTCCAGTGCGACTTTTATATTTATTTTCCTTCTTTATTATGCATTTTATGGCTGGTGCGACTTGTACTCTGGAGCGACTTATAGTCCGGAAAATACGGTATTCAAACTCTGTAATGAAACTTCGTCGGTCGAATAATGCTGGTTTGTCCGTGAAATAGTTTTCCTTTGAGTGTCTATAATGTCACCACTCTGTTTTCATAAGAAATAAAGAACAATGATTTATTTCTGCCCAAATGTGAGAGTAGTATGCTTGAATTGTTCCAAAGGCCGAAAATAATGTGTACCTTAACATAAACAAACCTTGATAAACAGAAAGAAGACATTTAAGTTTTAATGATTCTCCTCTTATATGAAATGTTTATAATAATGCTATGAAGTGTCCGTCAAGGTCATGTCCATAAAGTAAAAATTGTTTGAACAAACCGAAAAAAATGGACACGGTGTCACATATCACCTAAGTGGAAATTATCTTTACATAGTAAGTTTTGATACCATATCGCATGAAATGAATTTTTATGAGAACTTTCCCCTTAAAACGTTACGGACAAGACGGTTGCCATTTCAGACCATGCCTCAATAGGAAGCATATTGTAATACTGTAAACCAAAATTCAAGGCTCTTAAATTTGTTTCATAATGCTTCAGTAATGTATTAAATTTGAAATAAATTCTGGAGGAAGTTAGTTGGAAAAAAAAAACGAACTGTACCACTTGCGAAAGTCCTGAAATGAGGTTGACTGAAAATCCTGAATAGAGAGACTTGTATCCTACATTTTGATGGCAATAAAATTCAACCTAACAAAACAATAGCCAAATTAAGTCTGAATTTTAAAAATATACACCTTAAGTTTAAATGTGAAAGCAACTTTGTCTGGTAATAAGTACTTTTAGTTTTTACACCCTGGTTGACATTACTATGGACTTGCTCATTTTCTTTATATCATTTGTCGTCAATGCAATCATGCCTGGCAATTTACAATAACTGGTCTTTAGTTCACAAATCAAGAAATTCTTCAGATGGGGTCTTTAAAAAGTCACTCACAGTGGTAGCCATACCCAATCATATATCACAAAAAGCTGGTTTAAATATACAAAAAGGACCATGCTCTACTCCTGATTAAACAAATGAAACTAAACTAACAAAGGCCAATCACGCGGTGCACAACAGGAGATATAACCGGGACAGAGCTTCCCAGAACACTATCTATCCAGTCCCTATAACCTATAATAATCTAGCTGTCCCTGACCCAGCCTAGTCTTCGCCAACTTTTTGGGCTATGAGTAACACTCAGTCCCCCATATTCACCGGCAAAAATCAAAAAACTAAAATAACAAAGCGACGAGCCACACAGGACTCGCCCGGCGACTACCCTACCAAATCTGTCACCGCTGTACACCGTGCGACCGACACCCACCATCCTCGGTCTAATGTCCCAACAGCGAGTAGAACAAAATGTTTCCAGCCTGGGCCAGACCCTGAAAAAATTACTCCCCTCTTCACCACAGCACACAAACACTACCAGACAACAATGCCTGCACAATTCAAAGATTATTCAATACACCACCTATCCAGCATATGACCAAACAAACGAGAACAATACAAAAGTGCAAAACAAGCACCCCAACCAAAGACTCCCAAACACAGATTTCCCCATGTATCTCCCAACAGCGCTAACAAATCACCAATTACCCAAACAAAAGAGCACCACTAGGCATTCAAACTTCAAAGACATCCTCCATCCAAACAAAATGCTAGCCAAAAGGAATATTACAAAACAAACAACATACCTAAAAATCCATCCAGGCTTCACAAAGCTACAAAGCGCAACCAAACCACTCCCAGGTGGGCCCCCATTTTTATCACAACCCAGCTCGTCAGGCCATGAGAACAGAGGGAGATCACACAGGGAATTACAGAGCAAATTTATATTTGTTAATTAAACCTAACCACATACAAAAATGAAAAGGAAAAAAAAAAATGTGTGGACATCTGTAAACTATCTGTTGTGTATGCATGTGCATGACTGAGTGAAAAGTGTCAAAACAAGTGTTGTTCAATGCAAAACCAACAAGCAAACACGTGCATGCAGAGGGCCAGCAAGCAGCAGGGGTGTGCAGAGAGGTCATTATTCGTACCTGTATCTGCATTCGTTTAACCCCAAAGTTATCTGTATCTGCATTTGGATAGAAACTGGAAGTGGGTGTGGTCTTAACAGGACATTACTATTGATTACGACTGTGTAGTTTGTTCATCTTTCCTCTCTTTGTGGAGGCATCTGTCAGCCTTTTACAGCCTTAATGTGTCTTTTAAATTGCACCTCTATTTCCTTTTAATGAATGAGAATAATGTTGTCATACTAAAGCCATGTTTGCGATTGATTGACCTTGAAATATTAAAATTTAAGTTACTGACATTGTAGCAGACTGAGTAGCTACTATTGTTGCTGCTAAGTTCTTTAGAGCACTAACATTGATATTGTTTTCTCCATGAATCATTCAGTACATACATTTTTTGCTCTCTATTAACAGTAGTTTAATTACATGATATGTCTCATGAGTAGGCTGCTTGCATACAGGCTTTTTGATTGCTTGTATCTGACTGGCATCAAGTCAATTTCTTTTTTATTTTGTACGACAAAATGATTAAACATTGGCTAAATTACCGAAGATGGCTACATAGCTGGTTATGGTACAGACACATGGTACAGTTATTGTTATTCAGCTGATTAGCTTACCTGTCAAGTTGTATATTTCTGCCTCGATCTTTTGGTCATTAAAGATATAACCTAAATATTAAACTATGGTTTATTGTTTGCTGTCATGATAGTGAAGAAACATTATTGTTAATGATCTCTCTGTCTCCCCCTCCCCCTCTCCCTCCCCTTTCTCCCTCGTCCCTCTCCCTCACCGAAGGAAAAATTCCAGGAGTTCCAGAGGGGACGCACCAAGCAAATATGAACGTGGATTTAAACTAAACAATCCAGTATGACTGTTAAAATTCTGAGTATTTAAAATTACTTTGGACTCATATTATGGTAGAGTGATGGTTTTTTGACTCACCAGCCACACTTCTTCTTTCTCAATACTTTGTTTCTTGGCTTTTTGGTCATTTTGAATAAACAGCAAAGACTCCTGGAATCCCTTCCCTCGGGGGAAGACTCACCAGTCATGCTTAATACTGGGCCATCTCCTAATGACAGGCTTGACCCTCGACCCACCAACGGGGTCACAGTTGAGGAGCAAGAGCCTCCTCCTCATTTGGAGGTTTGCTCACCTTTATGTTTCATTGTTGCTGTTTTTCAGATTTTGTTTTTGGGGTTAGTAGCTCATCATACAACAAAATAAAATGAAATAAAGCCTGCAAGCATTAGGCCAAACCGGGCTAGCAAGTGAAAAATAAAGCTCCCTCCCAAAACAAGGCTAGAGATTGTTCTCAATAAGCCTAAATCAAACCAAACGAACAAATAAAAGCCAAGAATACTCAGTAAGAGCCCGAAGGCTAGAGATTCAAGCTAAAGAGATTTTTAATGATTCAGTCTGCTGGGAGCAGAAGAAAGATCAGACTACCCCCAGGTATGCAATTCCCTTACTCTTTTAAGCCCAAAAGAAAGGGCGTCATCACACCCTGATTGGCCAAGAGGGGAAATGCACCAAGCTGGGTCCATTTATCAATTAGGGGCCAGTCTCCATACCCTGAGCAACAGGTGCTCCAAATAACTCTCCAGTCAAATGAGGGAAAGAAATTTCAACATGCTGCACAATGAAACGGGGGGGAAAAAAAACCAGTGAGAATGAAAATAAAACATTAAAGAGCATTGACAGCAAGTACCAGAAAATAGGTGACTGCTACACACTGAAAAAAAGGGGACTGGCCAATTGTTGATGCTTATTGTCTCGCGTGATGTTATATCCCACGCAATGGTGCATGGGGCACAAAGCCTTTTGAGAAGAAGACCGACCTATTCTGTTATCCATTGCCCAGCTCTGCTCAGTAAGTATGGATGGCTGTAATAAATATTATGAATGCTGTCTAATGTAACCATATGTCGTATAATGTCATATAACATAAATTACATTAATTGCCCGGAGGTTAATTTGTCTTGCACTGTCAAATCAACTGTCAAATTTTCTTCTTGTGTTCAAGTGCATTCCCTCTGTTAAAACTCCCACACAGACACCATTACAATTCCTATTTAATTTAACAGAGACCGCAACACCCGTTTTTGTTTGTGATTCAATGTATTGGTGCACCGATTTTAATAGCTAGATAGTATAGAATGAATTTGCGTTAAATAATCTGGGATCCACAGCAGAGCGTGTAGGATTGTAGCTAACATTATCAGCTAAATTAGCATTTGTTAGCACGTAGCATTTCGGCTTCAGTCAATGAGGAGTGCCATGCTGCAGTCATTTGACGGTTGGAGAGTTACTTTATGGGGCGTCTGTAGTGAAAGGTAGGCTATCTGGTTAATTTGTAGTGTTCAAAGTTAAGGACATTGTTGGGTGATAGATAATGTTGAGTTACCCGTGTGAAACAGGGAAATTCTGTAGGTTCTGGTGTTACTACCAGGCCCCAGTCATTTTTCGCAACTGTTCTTTTGCGACTATGATTGTCCCACAAACTATTTGACAATGGTGACCCATCTTTAGTTAATTCAGTGTGTAGTGTGTAGCTTTTGTTTATGAGTCACAGTTGGATGGGGTGTTGTTTTTTTCTTTTTTCTGTTTTTCTTAACGTAGTTGCCCTTTATGCTGCTGCAGATTGCCATTTAACATGCAAAGTCCCTCCACTGTGAATTAAGTTCAAGGGTGAGTATTTATCTTTTGAAAATAACGGGATTAGAAGTGTCTCCACCAAGTTATATTTACAAAAAACTAAAATTAAACTAATGCAGTGAATTGTGTGTGTTTGGTGTGGCAGATTTGGGATAGCAAGATGGCTCTAGTGACCATTCCAGCAGCGATGCTGCCTCAGGCATACCTGCTACAGATGGCAAAGACAACAAGCACTCATGGTCATATCTAAAAATAATACTGTCAAAACTCAGAGTGACCCAGACACAGACAGAGATAATAATAAAACGTAGTTTATTAGCAGCCCAAAAAGATTCACAAAACCAAAATCAGAGTCCAAGTCCAGGCAAAAGGTCAAAACCATATGGGCTAAGCAGAGGTACAAAATCACAATCCAAGGGAGAGGTCAGATAACAGGTAAAAGGGTCAAAAACAGGTAGACTCGGCAAAGGTACAAAATCACAGGACAGGAATCAAAAAACCAGGGAACAGACAGGGTAATAACAGGTAAGCAGGCAGGATACAAAGGCTTGAAGTGCAACAGATACAAAGAAAACTGAGACAAACTCGCAACGAACAAAAGACAAGGCAGGATTTAAATACACAAACTAACAAGCAATGAGACACAGGTGTAACAGCAGGGCAGGTGAAACACATGATTAATCAACAGCATATGGAACAAGGTGGGCAGAAAAAACAGAACGAAAACAAAAGCACATAGAAAGGGAACAGAGAACAAAATATGGAAACGACCAAACAAAACTGACAGTAACAGAAACAATAAACCAGATCACACCACATTACTGACAAAATACGTTTCAAAGTACTTAGACTTTTATTCAGGTGATGCATGACTTTTGGATTATACAACACTGGGTTTAGTCCTTCCTTGTGTTGTCTCTTGGACTTTCCCTCTTTTATTATTGATTGATGTTTTGATATTTCATTTTTGAGCTTCTCATGTATTTTTGAATTTTAAACACCTCATCGGACATTAACTCTTGTTTTCTGTTACTCTATTGAAGTGGATGGTGCTGCAAATGTGGCTGAATATTGCTGTGAATGTGGCATTGTAAGGCCTGCCCCTCTGTTTTACCAGGTAAGCCCCAAGTATTAAAACATTAGAGTAAAACCTAGATATTATGGAAGTGATAATTGTTTTCCATGCTTACATGAAAGCTGCCCATGCACTTCAAGAACATGGAATGCACTTTTAATTCATTTTAATAGATTTCATGTGACTAAAACCAGTCATGATCAATCAGAGAGCTATAAATTTACTTGCCACTTACATTTGCAGCAGCTTTGTTGAAGGTAGAACATTTTACCCATGTACCAAGTACAGCAATCAATGATTTTTTGCTACCACTTGACTAGCTCTAATACCCCTCATTAATAGTCAGGTAACAGAACAACCTTTTATTTGTTTACATTATTCTCTTGAGGTTCATTTGACCACTTTTTTATACTGAAAACGAGGGGTATGCTGTTAAAAGTAAGGCCCAAGGGGCCACAACAAAAACTTTAAAACCAATCTTTTCATGGATAAGGGAGCCTAACAAGGTAACCAAGAGGTAAGAAACAAATTGGATGATAAATAATTGTTTTTAGGGTATTTTATGACTGATTTAAGACACGGGTCGAAACCGACCCGTTAACATAAGAGATAGTAACAGAAAGCTAACACTAGAGGAAGGTTAAGATTATCTATTGGTCTGTGTGACAGAGTTACTGTCCACCGATGCCCTATTCCGGATTCAAAAGACTCACGGACATTTAAGCTTGGTGAACAAACTTTTATTTTAGCACGGGGCTCACAGGGGGAATGGGGCTGTGCGGTATGTAAGGGGAAACAAAACACATTATGATTAAGTTTTTGTTGCTGCTTAAGGTGGACAACTAAGTTGCAATGGACTTGAACCATGTGTTGGTTTTAAACAAGGTAACCACTTGAGAACTGGTGAACTTGCCGCGCGGAGCGCCATGTTTTTGGTTCAAAGAAAAGACCCGACAGAAAGCAACAAAGGACAATTAACTGTTCGAGCTGTGTTGAGGAAAATGAGAGTGTACTGAGTTGATTAGTGAGAGGGGGATGCGGGGGTACGGAAACTATATGTATGTATTGTACATATGTAAATGGCATATATATTTTTTTTTTTTTACGAAAATGAATATTTGTGGTTTTGTGTAACGCATGTATAATTTTCTGTGAAATGGATATGTGTAGAATTATTATTATATATAATTGCGGATGAAAGTGGGTGGGACCAAGGTAGTGGTTCACTCCAGAGGGGATAAATGAGCCTGGGAGGTACCAGCAGGGGAGCTGGTGTACAGGTGAGCAGGAGTGTGAACCTGGTTAAGCTGCATAAGGAAATGCCAGTATTGGGCAGGAATATAATTGAGTTGTTTAATTCTGATCATTTTGAGTTTTGAATATTTTGGTTTTGGTAGAGATTCTTTTTTCACTTTTCTTTTTTTTCCTTTTTTTTCTTTTTGTGTCTCCGGATATAGGAGCCCTATCGGCACCTGCAGGGGTTGTTGGCTAAATAAATTGCCATCTTTTTGCACCGCTAAAATCCTGTTTCCTGTCATCATCTTCACGGCGAGGCGTAACCATCACAGTCTATGTTGATGACTTTGAGGTCTGCAACCCTCTAGGGACCTCCCGTAAAACCCACAAACTTTGTGCTGTGTATTGGGTGCTGACTAACCAACCCCCAGGGTCTCATTCCTCTTTGTCCTCCATTTATGTAGCAATTTTGTGCAAAACAGACAATGTTTAGTCCTATGGCTATGACAAGGTTTTAGAGCCACTTATACATGATCTCAAGTCTTTAGAATTTGATGGAGTTTTTGTCCCACAGCTGGGCAGAACGCTGAAAGGTACAGTGCAAACTATTGCTGCAGACAACTTAGGAGCTCATGGAATAGCAGGAGAATTTTACAGGCCCTTATGTATGTCGTTTTTGTACTGCAAGAACTTCAGACATTGCATCAAATGAGGTTAGATCAGGAGCCTTCAGCCTGAGAACTAAAGAAATACTCAAGACTCATGTCAGAGCTGCCCTAGAGAGTGGCAGTTGCTGTTTCGGGGTTAAAAGAGCTTGTCCCTTCACTACTTCACTCTCTCATTTTCATGTTGTCAGTGGCTACCCTGCTGACGTAGCCCATGATTTCAACAGGCATTGTCCCTGTTGAAATAGCACAGTGTCTCACATTACTAATATCAAAGAAGTATATCACCTTTCATGATATTAACAATTCTATTCTACATTTTCCATACAAGTGGACAGACAAAACAAATAAGCCTCATATTTTGCCACAAAATCTCTCAAGTAGGAAAACCACAGGTGGCAATGGCCACAGACTGGAGCTTGTTAAGATTTCTCTTGTTTCTAATTGGGCCTAAGATTCCTGACAATGAACCTGCCTGGCAGGTATTGTTGGACCTAAAACAGATTGTTGAGCTTGTGATTGCCCCAGTCCACAATGACGAGACTATTGCATTGTGGGTGTAATATGACAAAAACCATATGACAAAATTGATTAAATAAACATGACAAAGATGAGTCAGAAACAGAAATGATAAACCAAAGAGTAATACTGATAAATTAAAATAAATTAAAAGATTGGGGGATGAGGGAATAAAAATAGATGAATCCAAGTCAGCATATGCTTGAACAAATGTAATGTAAAGGTGGTAAGTAGGGAGAGTTGTCAGCCACCCCAGGTTTGCATTGAGAAAAATGGTCAAATGAGATTTTGATGATCACATGTTGCTTTTGAAATTATACTGATTCTGAACATTTTATTGTATATTTACTATTTTCCTTTGTTTATTTCTTTAACAGTGAAGTAAGACCATGACGACCTCAGCTATTCTCAGAGTAATCCAGGGGACAGATAGCTGTCAGAGGGCAGTGTTTCCTGCCTTCAACTGTCAGATTCAGATAAGCGGTCAGTGTAATATAATGTAACCGTTTCGGCTAAAGTTCATGGACACCCTTTTTGGCAACAAATTTAAGAACTTAACATCGATGGAAGAAATACAAGACAAAGCTACAGTGAAGGTCATATACACACTCTGCAATCCTCTCTATACTGATGTGGATCAGTGTGTGGACAGTAGGTGCTTTGTACCACCCAGTTATCCTGATGACACATTTTCCTTCTGATGACAGCACTGTGATTCTCTCATCTCCAGAGTCTACTTCTTCATGGTCTTCATGGCCAAATGCATTCTGTGTTCCCCGTTTTTCATTTGATGCAGAGCTGAAGCTTGAGAAGGCCCATGTAACTTTCAAAAAAAGAAGGGATGCTACTGATTTCATGATCCAAAGCTGAAGTCTGATATACTAGAGGCTGAGGAGATAGTTTAGCACAAAGTCTATGTCACAGACAGGGAGTTTGACCAAGTTGCTGAAGCACTCATCATGGCGAATCCATGTTTACAAGAAAAAGGCTCAGCCACTGGCTATGTGGGATGGAAAACCAGTCTTAAATACAAGTTGTCCAACTACGGCACTCATCTCCGGAATAAAATAGGATGTCCTGAAGTATGTGTAAATGCATTGAAACTAAAACCACATGGAAAGCGAAGTCCTGCCTTTGACGTTAAGAAACCAAAGAGAGGTGAAGTGGCTTACTGCCCCTCCCTTCCACTTGGAGAAAGCCAGCAGTCCTTGGAGCAGATAAGGGTTGAACTTCTTTAAGATATCAAGAAGCATAATAACAGAGAGACAGTTGGGGCTAAAATGGAGAAAACATTTGCATTTAGAAGACAAGAAGTAGTTCGGGAGGCTCCCATGATCAGTGATGTACAAGAGAGGTAGCCTGCTCTCTTTGATGTTATGGAGGTAAGTGGAAACAAATCAAGAATGGTGTAAGTTCTTGTGCTGTAGCAACTGTTAAACTAATTATTCGCCCCATGAGGACATGGTTCATAATATTCCATAAAAAATGGTTTCATGTTGTTTCAGGTGAATGCAGAACTCAAGCGTATCACAACCATGCCTCTGCAGCCAAGATTTTTATCATGACTGGACCTGCACTTAGCAAATCTGCTGAGGCTGTTCGCGAAGCAATCTGGGGAGCAGGGCAAGGAACTGAAAGACATGGTCGCCATGATGACGGTAAGAACTTTAAGTATATAGAGGCACATATTAAATTCAGCACATCAAAAGTTGATTGAAATATCTAGCATAAATTACATAAAGCACCACAGACCCCTCTTTTAATGGATTTTTTTCATTTTTGATAAAATGTTGTTTTAAATGAGAGCTTATTTGCTTTATTACCAGCTGATTTATAAAGGTTGTGAGAGCTCTGACAGTATCACGTCAAAAACGAGCAACTCATACTATCCCAAACTTCAGGTGGCTCAAGAAAATGTTTTTTACAAGCAACATATTATTTTAGCAGTTGTAGTGACGACAATTTCAAGATGAACAAAAAGCCAGAACAATTTAGGAGGTCTTCCAGCCCCACAACAATCCTTTGCTAGCTTTGTGTTAAATTTTGGTAATGCTTGTTTACTTCTTTTTATATTAATTTCTAATTATTTTTATTTTCTGTTGTTGTCTAATAATACTTTTTTTTAATGCCCCCACGCCGGCGAAAGCCAAACTAAAGACGAAGTGCAGATCATTACAGAGTGCCAAGTTTGCAGTTTGGAACATAATTTCACACAGTTTTCCCAAAAGTTATTTTAAAACATTAAAGTATATACTGTAGTTTTATTTGATATGCTATTTATGTATATAAAATCATACAAAACAATGAACATTGCGATAATGCGATTTTCCATTTGCGAACACTATAAAATATAAAATCTGCCTTTGTAGCTTAAAAATGCTATGTCTCATTGAGGTCTGAGTAAATAAAAATTATCCTATCCTTAAACTCTTTTCATTTCACCAGGACATGACTGAGGCCAACATAGACGGAACAACAGTAGGAAACTTCATGACCAGAGAGACTCCCAGCAGTGGGAGCACTGATGTGGGAGTAATCCTGGAGGGTGTGGTGGTCCTTACTGATCTTGAGAATGTGGCCCTTGTGACTGCAATGCTGTTTGTAATTTTTTATACCTTAAATATGAGGTGCCAATCAAAGCTTTGCTATACCTTCGAAGTCATTTAGAAGGTTATAATGGAGTTGGATCCAGTGGAACTATCCAGAAAGGCCCAAAGCCTTAAAACAAAGTGCATTGTTCTTGTTCTTACTTCACTGCTCTAGGAAAAGAAACGTTCAAGACTGCTGGACTTCTACTACTGGACTGAGTATTGTGGCTGACTGTCATCCCACCAGTCCAGGATTATGTTCATCTCTCTAAAGTTCTTTGCATATTTGATAACGTTCCATTTGCTGCCTTAAAGCAGTTACTGTAACTTTGCCCACTCTTTTGCATTATGGAGCAGACTGAGCAAGTCATTGCCTTCAGGAGAACATGCTATCTCACAAAAATCATCATTTAAGGCAGACAAGGTTGGCAATGTAGGTAACACAGCAGTATACAGAAAAACACTGCTCATTGTTAAAATACCCCAGCTTTCACTTGGGCACAAGGCAGGCTGAAAGGGGAAAACCCCAGCCTTGTCATCACCAGTGAAAGAGTAAAGCTGGTCCCGGACATTGACCTGGAGGACCACTCTCACATGAAGTCTAAACCAAGAGCTAACAGATACACTAGCACATTAGTCCAATAGTGGTAGGTACAGAACAACTGTTTCCATACATATTAAAATCAAGCACCTTGCAACCAATAGGAGTTGCTTGTTGTCAATTAGCTGGGTACACAGGTCCACCCTGCCTGGATATGAGAGACTCGTTGGGGCCATTCATTTTATTCCACAGGCTAATGTGCAACAATGTGTAAGTAGCACCAGTGTCCACCAGTGCTTTACCATGGCGCTGAAATACTGTAATTGGCACAACCAACTTCTTGAGACTAGTGGGTCAATGAGATGTAGAACTCGACACAGCAGAAGCTTTTCGTTTCTGGTGGCTCTTTGGTACAGGCTGACCAGCAATGGTAGCCATGGATCCTTTTTTTTTTTTTACCAGTTTTACTAGACTCTGTAGCCAGTTTTGACTCAGATTTTTGTTGTTTACTGTATTTTGGATGAACTGGGGAGGCCTGGAACTGAGTGCAGGACATTGGTGCATGGTCATCACGGCAATGCCAACACAAAACAGTGTCAGATGTCTTTACAGCCTTTTCATTTGCGCTATTAACTTTGTTGGTTTCATTCAGAGTCTTCCTGTACCTTTTCTGATTCTCGTAATCACTTTCGATTTCACCTCCAGTCTGCATCATCTCATCTATGGAGGAAACCCGACCATGGAGCTGACATGCCAGAAAGGGATTCATTGACTTCAAGATCGGTTTTAAAATCTCATCATCTGTGGCTGAAGAGTGCCAACGTTTAATGAGTGCTTGCAAGGAGAAGTTCCTCCAAAACATCAACATAGTCCTCAGGAAGGAAGACTGACAGGAAAACATTCTGAAATTCCTCCCATGTATGGATTTTGTCTCTAACAGTCTCCCACCAATCCTGTGCAGTTTTTTGGTAGAGGGGTTTACAGGAGATAGCCATTCATGTTATTCTGACCAAAACAGGACAAGTTGGATCGGTTGCGTAAAGTTGTGCATAATTAACTAATGAGGTCATTGGCTATGTAAAGTTGTGCATAATTAAACAAAACTTCCCCAAAGAAATCATTGGTTCCCTGGAATTCAAACTTCTGAAGCTAATTTAACGTGCGTTGTGGGGAATCCAACGGTCTCCAGACCGGAGGTGACAACTGGTTATCTTAAGGTGCACTTTGTCTCAGGCCAGACGTGCTGGCGTCACTTTGTATTGTAATATACATGCAAGTTCGATGTATCTAGCTAGATCAATCGCTGTGCCATGTGTTTCTTGATGAAACAACATGCGGCTAAAAAGAACCATCTCCCAACAGGCACCAAAGGCCATCTCATGGCAAGATCATGATAAAACATTGATAAATAAAAACATATCAATAAATAAAGACAAAGCATACAATAAAAAACAAATATAGTCAGAGTAAAACAAAACTTGTACAGCACAAAGAGGAAAAAACCTATACAGAATACTTTAAATGTATTTGTGATAAAAATTCTAAAATTTTTCCTGGAGGTACTTCAGTAAAAATATCTTTCAAAGATCTTTCAGAATAAAACCTTTGCCTAATGGCAGTAAAAGCAGAACAGTATACTAAAACATGTTTAAGAGTCAGAGGAGTCATACAAGAGTCACACACTGGTGGTTCTTCAGCCTTTAGTAAATGCACATGTGTAAGTCTTGAGTGACCTATTCGACATCTTTTATAAATAATTTGGTCCCATCGAGTTTTTAAAGAGAACACAGATTTCTGTCCAACAACAGGATGTATTTCATACAGTTTATTGTTTTCACTCTTGTCCCATTCCACCTGTCACTTGCTTGTAATGTAGGCATTCAGTAAAGGTCTAAGGTCTGATGGTGGGATTAGACATTGCCTGATTCTTGTTGATAGGGCTTAATTTGCAGCAGTATCGGCTTGTTCCTTGTCATGTAGTCCACTATGGCCTGGTACCCAACAAAAGAGGATCCTACAGCTCTGTTTCCATAAAGAATTGACTTTGGCTAAAATCTGAACTATATTCGGGTGATCTGTCTTCAAAGATTCCATTGCTTGAAGGCAAGATTTAGAATCTGTAAAAAAAAAGGTTCCATTGTTGTGAGTTTCCAATGTATTCCAAAGCTAAAAACAAAGTATGGGTTTCCACTGTAAAAACTGAACTGTGTCCTGGAATACGGGTGCCGTAATGCTGGTGTCCAATTACAACTAGAGCAGAGAAAGAATTTCCAACTTTAGATCCATCAGTATATACAGGTGTATGAAGAGGAAAGAGGCTTCTGACATCAAAAGCCTGTTGCTGGTAAACAAGTGAGTGAGTTCTTGTTTTTTTGTTGCATGTCAAATACAAGTTAATGTCAGGTTCTCTCACATCCCAAGGAGGAATTAAACAAAAATGTGTCTGGGTTGAAGTCTCAAGTTCAATATTCAGTGTCCCTAGATGAGGCATGATACGTAGCTCAAACGGAGGAATAGTCTTAGTTCTAACTCCATGCAAAGGTGAAAATTGGGGACGAAAAACTGGAAAATAGGCTGGATTGTGTCAATTTTTTTTTAAGCTTGACTGCGTGCTGAAGAGCTAGTTTCAAGCATCTGTTGTTCAGTGAGGGCTCATTAGCTTCTGTATACAGACTTTGCACAGGAGAAGTCCTGAATGCCCCCAAAGCGAGTCGCAATCCTTGATGATGTATGGTGTCCAACATCTGTGTATAAGACTGCCTGGCAGAGCCATATACTATGTTCCCGTAGTCTAACCGGAATCATACCAACGCTCTGTAAATGCTTAGGAGTACTGTACAGTCTGCACCCCAGTTTGTATTTCCCAGCACCTTCATAATGTCCAATGCTTTAAGACATCTGTTCTTCAAAAACTTCAGGTGTGGGTTTCCGGTGGCGAGCTACACAACATGACAGCATACTGACTGAGCTCCAGGTATAAGTCTTAAATTTATCTTAATTCAACAATATACCTTATATAACAAATATAGCTTGCTTTAGTAATGAATGGGAATAAAACTAAGAAAGCAGGATACAGATTACGAAACAATACTGATTAAGAAACTGAGAGGGAAGCTGAAGCCAGTGAAATCCCAGCAAGACAAGATGGAGGCTGCAAAGAAATCGAAACTTTGGACTCAATCCGCGAGGTGGTGAGTGAAGTTATGACTACGGGGACAGCAGCACTCCCGGCCGAACTGAAAAAAGACCTTTCAGACTTCTGTACGTGGAAGGATAAAATTACTTAGATGGCCAGCGTATGACCCTGAATTCAAACCAGCATCATAAGACCATAGGTAAAGACAATGGGAGGTTCTTCATACATTTATGGATGCTTACAACTCGGGGAACAACAAAGGTCTTATAAGTTATATCATGGCATCACTGAATACAGACACCATAGACAATGTAAAACAATGATGGGAAAAAGAGTTGAACATTGAGATAAGAGGACATATGGGTGGATGCCTGGGAAACATAGTCATCTTCCACCAACTCTTGGACATATAGAGATTTCTGTTGGAAATTTTCATTGCTCCCAAGAGGAAGTCCAAACAGACTGGTACACAAGTGGGCTGTTGGAGAGAATGTGGAGGGGCCATGGCTGATCATGCCCATATCTTTTGGTCCTGCCCCTCCATCCAGATTTTCTGGAAGGAAGTGGCAAAGATTATTTCAAAGGTTCTGTGCTTTAATATCTGTATATCATTCACAACCCTTTATCTTGGAAATATCCCAGAGGGACTGAGCAAAGATGACATTTATCTTCTAAAGTTCTTGCTGGCTGCGAGCAAAAAGGCTATCACAAAATGCTGGCTCCACAGAAACTGCCCCACTATAGGTATTTTTGTTAATACTGTAAAACATCTACATGTCTTAGAGCAAATGACTTATTCCATACAGCTCCAAGAAGATTTGGGTGAAAAACAGTGGCAAAAATAGCGTGCTTATTTAGCCAATGAGACTGACGATTTATAATTATTGTATGTATGTGTGGTATTTTGTCTTGGATTAGGCAAATTTGCCTTGGTTTATGGATCACCCCTGGACCTCATATTTGTTGTTTTTTTTTTTTCGGGGCTTGGTATTTGTCTTCTGTTTTGCTCTTTTTAGTTCTGTATTTAAAGCCTGAATAACATCTATAAATTAAAAGTAAAAAAAAAAATAAAATTTCAAAAAACTTCAGGTGTGAAATAAAACACAATTTGTAGTCAAAAGATAAGATCACATCAATGAACACCTCCGGGTTGTGATGTAAAGATTGCAACAAGCAAAAATGTAGCAAATTGTTTTTGCTTTAGGAAATTTGAACCCATTTTTCTCAGATTCCAACTTGCTTGGATTTGGCTTGGGATAGTCTGAGTATTTACATTCTTTTTTGTTAGAGACGAACTCCTACTACTACTGATAGATTTTGGTTTATCTTGAGTCACCCAGGTCAAGTCTGTCTGGCAACCAACAGTTTGCATGGATGGTTTCCATCCATTATTCTCTTCAAATGTGTCACACCTTGATCAGTCAGTTCTGAGGCCATTTCAGCCTCACCCATGCCCTCTAACTCTCTGGTGTGGATTACTCCTTTACTGCTGTTCAGAGTCGGATGGTAAAAGGCCATCATACCTACACCAGCCAACACTTGGCATGCAACAAATTCTCAGCTTGGGCTTTCCTTAAGCATTCAACCAAGATCTGGCCAGACCTCAACTTCTTCACATTCTTGATTGTCCCTGCTACACCTGAAATGGCGTTCTGTATAACAAAATGAGATAGTTTGGTAAGGGGCATATCAGGTGTTAGAGATTCCAAAAGAATGAACCATCTCCAGTTATCGTGTTTTGTACCCATTAAGCCCACCAAAATCTGTTTTCAGGAATTTTGACCTGATTTAACCTTGATATTGACCTGATTTATAAGGCAGATCTGTTTGTAAAATGCAAGATTAATCTCTCATTTGAAAATGTATTCATTAGTTCATGTGCATTGTAAAATGTAAAATAAAGATAATTTTTCAAATAAGTCAAAAGTCTGACTTGGGTTTAATTGGTACTGTGGCACCATTTAAACCTGTGTGTGTTCCAAATGCGCCAACATCATGACTTATTGACAAAATATAAATATCATTTTCAAAGAATTAAAAAGAGCAACATATTTATTCAATAACATGTTAAGTATTTTAAAAAATGCAAAAAAAACACCCCCTCTCCCTTTAATAATGCTTATTGGCTCTCCTTCTTCCACCACCTGAACCAATAACCCTCATCCATTTTGGGTTAAGTACCTTGCTCAAGGGTACAACAGCAGTGCCCTTCCTGGGACTTGAACCTGCAAGCTTGGGGTTCTAATCACAGCTGCATAACACACTGCTACATACATCTGTAATTAAAATTTCATTTAAATACTTACATTATATTGTAATACCATTAAGAAACACCAATTTACCTGGAGATCATAAATCCTGAAGAGTTCACATAGTAGCTCTGATTTTTTTCCTGTGAGAGCAGCTTTCGGCCAGAACAATGTGTGAAGACGGTGGGGGGATTTTGGTATAACTCTGCAAAGATTTGGTTCTTCAGGTTGATGTCTGTAATTCTATGAAACTCTGCACATATCTGCTCAAAATTAGACACAAAAAGTGTTTCAAAACGTGAAAAATGGAAAGCAATCACTATGCTACAGTGTCATTATACATGACAAAACTTTGTGCTGTGAAATCCATCTCAGTCAGATTTGGGAAGTGAAGTTCATAAGACATACGTTTTCCTGTGATTCTTTTTGAAGGGCAGGCCAGCGTTCCAGGAATTCGCCAATAGGTGGATCATCATTGACAATTTCTTTGCGTTGCATCAGCTTTGCAATCAGGGGAAGGTTCCTTATAGTCTTCTTAACTTCATCTACAAGTGGGATCATGAATCTTTCTAGACTTTAAACTATTCTTCCAACCGTACCATCCTGTCTGAGATCCTGGCTCTTTTAGACAAGGATGCTTTGTGACAAGTGCTTCAGCTACCACTGAAACTTCCATATCATTAGGGTAAGCTTTGAAGCTATGTATCTTAGCAGCAAGTGCCTCAAGAATATCATGCTTTTGGCCTCTAGATAGCTTGAGACTTTTCCCTTTCTTCTCAAATATTGCATTTCCTTCACCTAGAATGAATTCCACCTCGTAGGAAAAAGCAGGTACTGGGAACAAAGTGGGCCATCTTTCAGCCCTGTCTAGAGTTGAGGCATGAGAAAAGATTACTGTGTCATCTGATGCAACAGAACTGGCATCACTCTCTGACCTTACCAATTTCAGGACAGCCTTTTGAGGAAGCTCTCAATGGCTACAAGGGAACATAACTGCCTATCAAAGTCTGGATCTTCGTATGATAGGCTAAAGTCAAAGTCAAGGCTAAACTTCTCTTTTATCATTGTTTTAAGCTCATCCACAGATTCTGGACATGAGAAAAGTGTCAACTTCTTGACAATGTCTGTGGATGTATGGACATGAAGAAAGAACCTTTGAGTTGCCATTATCTAATGTTTAAAAAGAGACATGAAGAATAGAAGAATAAAAAGATATGCAATGTCGCAACATTTCATTCAAGTTTACAAAGTAAAAATCAAGTACTTTCAGTTAGCACTTGGCTGAAAAAATAATTGATTGAAAAACCAAAAACTGAATAACCCATTCAAGTACAAAAATATTGACAAACTATTATTTTTAACAGTAAAATCAAAATTTGCATTGAACCTGACAATTTCCATATTGCATGCAAAAACGTAACATTCCGTCACTAAAATAAATCTCTTTTGGGTCAACATCAAAGTGCCCATCAATATAGTATGCTGTGAGACTTAGTGTCTTTGAACTCCGACAGCTGATGTACAGAGAAGGTGCCCGAGACGACGAGCTCTTATGATCTCAAATGCTCACCATACCAGCATTCATAGTTCTGACAAAGAAAGGAAGCAGAGTTACTCACAAGCAGTATCTGTTCAATTCGCTTATATTTTAGAAGTCCTCCACTATGGCCTGGAGAAAAAAAACATCTCTTTTGCATACTCAGTGCCATTTATGGTGACCTTTAATGTACTGTATATGCTCTGACTGCCTGTCTGTGTCTGTATGAAGTCCTTTGCCACTTGTGGCAGAGTGGAAACTAGGACAGAGGTGATACTTGAGGCCTGTGTGTGAGGTCTAAAAAATGATGCTGCACTGAAGTGATAGGCCATCATGTGCTGATACCTGGTAGCGAGAGTTTAAGACATTCTTGAAATTCTGTGTCATGCAACGCTCTTCTGAAAAAGCTTTGCTTTCCCTCAAACCTCATTGTCCAGAGATGGACAAGTGGCCCAAACTGCTTGGTCAGTTCTGGGTAGTGTTCTACAAAAGGATGTTTGGGTTGGAGTTTAAAGGCTGGAAAAACCTCTTGAATGCCCTGTCTGTGGTCACTTATTTTGGATTGCATATACTCGATGGATTCATCTGTGAAAGACGAGGACAACACCAGATGCACAACTGCTTTAAGGTCCATCAATATGACCCATGCTGCATCTCCTTCAGGGATCTTATTACCTACCATCAGTGGTAGCAACCTCAGCAAAGTATCATTTTCATGCCCATTTCCTCCAATGGTCAGTTTGGCTGCAAAAGTCTTAGGGATTGGTTGAGGTTTATCAAGCCTATCATAGTGCTGATAAGGAAAATGTGTCTTGTTTATGTACTCAAGAGTAAAATGCTATTTATGGATCAGCTCACTAATACACAAAGCTAACTCTACAGGGACAACACCTTCAAAAAGGTTGTGCAATATGTCAGGAGGGAAACCAGTGATGGAATGAAAATGATGTGATTACCACATCTCTGCACATCTGCTACTTTGCACAGTAGAGCTAGCTGTATGACAAGTAGGCTAGACCTTCTGCAGTAGCACTCGCAAAAACATTACTCATCATGACAGCTTTCACGACCTCATTAAGAACGACATCACTGACAGGCTGATAATGCTGTTGTAACACCGTGACGATGGCATCTTGCACCAGAGGCTTAGACAGTGACAGTATTGGCCTCATATGTTCAACAATCTATTGTATAGCCATCTCTGACATATGGAGAACACTGTTCATTTTCAAGAAAAAAGAAGCCAGATTATTTCTCAAATGAAGTTGCAACTCACTTGTGTCACTGATGGGAGGATTAGACTCAGGAGGATTACACTCACAATATAGAACATGCGGTAACACTTTGCTTGAACTATGCGCCATAATGCCTGCATAACGGTGTCATATAAACGTTATGACACACACTGACATAACAGGTTATGTCATATCCTAAATTATCCTAGCAATGCTAGGATAATGGACGCGAGTGTGTGTGAGGTACAGTGCACGTTTGTGAACGACTGCTTTAAGAATTAAAACTATAGACCTTCTATGAACATTTGAGCATTCATTGCAAGATGACATTTTGACTTCTAGTTTGTGTATGTGGGTTTGAGCATGTAGGTTTGGGTATGACAGAGTATAGCACAGTGATATTATAGTTAATCTACATTTAAATTTAATGCAGCTCACAGTACTTTAATTGTAGTTGACGGTAGTACAGTTCATTCATTTATAAACCCTCTTGATATCATAAATTAATCTACCAAGGACACCTCCTCTATGACGGTTACCTAGCCAGTAATGCCATTCAATGAGGCACAAGTGTCTTTTCAATGATTTTGTTGACCTGTTTCCACGGCGCCGCCACGCCTGACACTTGTACGTTTGCCATGCCCTTTCAAGATGTTGGGTGTGGGCCCCTGTAGTTGGATTGATGAAGTTGCACTTGTGGCATATTGTAAAGTGCAGGTACCCATGCTGTGCAAGGACCCCATGGTATGCCCGCCACTCATCACTCAGCACTCTTGTGTCTGGCCGGACATATTTCCGAATTATTGGCCAGAGATGTCTTCTGGAGCGCCCTCTGACCAACCTCAGGATTGGTTTCCGTCTTCGGTGACAGACCTCCATAATTCCAAAAACCCATTTTTTATGCGTCGCCATGTGTTTCCAAAACGGCCACAGTTATACTGTAAAACATTTGAACAACCATTACTTTTGTCTCAGCTAGAGCTTTGCCTTAATGTTGAGTCCATAATAAAACCACAAGCATAATTTTTTAATAACCTTTTTAAACTATACAAGGATAGGAACACTGACACTGACAACATTGTCTGACAGTATTTTAACTTAACTAATGTGCAAAATGTTTATATCGAAGGGGCACAATATTAAATCCATTCTGTGGTCAGGCAACAAACCCAACAGGGCTTGTAAGAGCAACTTGCAAGGAAATTATTTTCAACAGAAAATATTATTTAAAAATGTTATATTAAAATAAATAAAACAATTTTTAACAATTTCAGACTGTGAATCAGTAATTTAGCTGGATATGCCACCAGAGAAATACCATCTTGTGGAATGCAGGAAAATAATGTGAGTTCAGATGAAATACAATATAAAAAAACAAGTCCATTTTCATTCTTCGAAAAATTCAGCTCACAAGCAATGATCCTGTGGGCCAAGCATCTATGGCCACAATGTTGCAAGTTTTTAAAGGAATGCTCATGTATAGGATAAGAAGCATGCAAAAGGTTAATTCTGGTCATCATAACCCATTAACCTGTGATGTCTGTTGCAGATTTCATAAGAAAAACAAAATGTATTTACACCCTCTCAGTGTAAAGACAGCATATACCTCTCATAGCATATAGCATTGTGTCTATCAAAAAATGTGTTTAGGGTGCAGATAGCATATGATATACTGTTAATCACCAATGTCTTTGGGCTCAAACTTAAAATGCTCAACATAAATCATTAATCACTTGATCAGGTGGAGCATTAAAGCAGGTGGGCAAGGTTCTATGCACTAAAAACGTAACAAATGAAATGGCTTCCTTTGCCCTCAATTTCAATATCTTCCTCAACATCTAGCCGAGATCCTTACTGCCTTAACAAACCTGTCAAACATATGCCTACTCATCAGTCATCTGGAAAAATGCCATGTTTGGAGGTCTTTGTTGGCATGCGGGATAAGTGGGATGTCCACGAAAAACACATCACACAAAGGCATTGCTCTTTATCTTCGGTTATAAGTTTACAAGTTTACATGCAAACATGATTTCTTTTATATATAAACAATTTCTTTGGCAGTTGTCCACTAAATAAATGTCTGCATTTATGGTGCATGCTACCTTATTTGTATGGCTTGATTGCTGGTTAACTTCATCGTACTTCATAGGTTCATAGCTGCAAAATGAGAGTAGCTTGTTTAAAAAAAAAAACCTAATCTAAAACAGATGTGGTAATAATGCATGTGTAGTGTGTACACATCTGAGGTTCTATATTGTAAATACAAATATGTACAGTCACAACAGGGTTCCGGTATCTCCTAAAAATCTGGCATGACAAACATAAAATCCTTACCTTTCTTTTGTGAGAGAACTGGCTCTCATCCAAAACAACAAAGTGATGTCTGCCTCTTCTCTTTAGTCTTGATAGACCTAGGCAGCAGACCTTCAAAATGGTGACAAATGCAACTGATCACCAAACAAATTTTGTATATTATGAAACACCCAATTTTCCCTCAAAATAAGAAAATACCTCTGTTATTTTTTTGGGCATTTTGGCCAGAGTGTGGGAGCTGGCTGCAAGCCCATCGTCAATTAGGTCCACATTCCTCAAACGGAGACCCTGTGAAAACCTGAAAATGGGTATATTAATTAATAGTACTGATTTTTACGTAATTAACTGATTAAAACACACATATCATGTCGACTCCAAATTTAGTAAGAGCATAGTTATGTTATTCTCGGTCTTTACAGGCAAAATGTTGGTGGTGCTTAATTTTACTCCTATGTTTTTAAAAGTAGTTGCTTACCCTATTGTCACATTGTTATTTATAAATAAGCCAGCAACTCTCATTTTGTAGACAAAAAAGCTGGGCACTTTTTCAGGTGGACCTGATCGCACCAGTAGCACAAGTCGTTCGTGCGCCTTTCTAAAGTAGCTTATTGTAGGGCTGACAGAAAGCATAACGTTTAATTAACAGCCAAATGCAGCATACTTGCACAAAACAATGATCTAATTAGAAAAAATATTAATTGTAGAACTGTATACTGACCTGTACATATACTGAAGCCAGGTCCGAAGAGGTCTATGTGAATTTTAGTTTTTTTAGCGAATGGTAGTGGTCGTTGTTCTGTGGTTTCTTCTTCGACAGACCCTAGAATATACAATCTTTTAAAACACTACGAAAATATATGTAAATTTATCTTGAAAATAATTAGCAGTTGTGGTAGTAGGCTAATAGTTATAGCCTGGTAGTAGTTGCAGCTGCAGTAATAGCAGTAATGCGTAGTACAAGTATAAAATGTGATTAAGATATTTTTATTTGATGAAAGTGTCAGTACACACCATCTAAATCAGGGGTGTCAAACTGCAGTCCTGGAGGGCCGCAGTGGTAGCTGGTTTTTGGTGTGTTTTAGCACTTAATTGATTAATTAAAATGACTGGTTGGCTAAAGAGTCCACACACCTGGTTTCCAAGGCCTAAAATGGCTGCCAATCGAAAGGAAAGAACAAAAACCCGCAGACACTGCGGCCCTCCAGGACTGGAGTTTGACACCCCTGATCTAAATCCATCGCAGGTGGGTTCTTTCTGCAATTTCATCGGTAAATTGCATTTTTTCCATCGCATATCTTGTTTCAGGATACCTTTTTTTGCATCCAGCACACCATTTTGCGTTTGTTGCATAAGCTGTTCTGTGCATTAGCATGCTGAATCAGTTCTTTCTTAATGCTCATTTTCATCAAGTGTAGCCTCTACTATAATCTATACAAAAATTAGGTAGGCTACTGTACAACTCTTAAGGACTGGCCAACGACTTTGGCGCCAAGCGTCACAGCTCTGTGAGCTTCTACTACTACATCCATTCATTCTCTCACCATTTGTATTTGCAACCTGAAACTCCGAACTGTAGGTGGCAGCAAACAACAGAGTGGTTGAACAACAGTGCCGCGCTGTTGGGTGAGTTCAGCGATCTCCATACTTCATGAAACGTCGAACTTCGGTAGGAGAACGTAAGGGACAATACATTTGGTAAGTATTTTATTCGCAGTAAATTTACAGCATGTTGTGATATTGGTCAATATGTGCTGCCAGAAAAATGCATTCATGTCAGTTATATTCCTATTACAGTGTTGTTGTGTTTCATCAGCAAACCATGTTCACGCGTGGCAGGAGGAAGAAGGGTGAAGCAGGCACTTCGTGCAGAGTAAGTAGAAAATAACGATAAATTGAAGAGGAATTAATTTCAAATATGCTTTCCAGCTATTAAAAATAGGCAGTGTCCCGAAGCATTTGGTACTGTGTTTAAATGTTTCAACAGGTCAGACAAACTTGTGGGGTACCGTTAGATAGCTTTTATATTTGTTGCTTGCTCGAAAATTTGTTTTTCTAAAGGGCATCCCCTACAAAAAAGTGGCTATCAAGCTAGAGTATTAATACTGTAAGTTTTTAAAATGTGAACATTTCAAAGACGTTCTTGTACAGTTGGAATGCCGTAAGTTAGCTATTTTGCAAACTTTTTGTAGTTGAACCAGCTAACGTCAGTTAGCTAGCCAAGACTGGGGTTTAATTAGCAAGGCCAAGCAGGCTGCTTTGATTAGTCAGCTGGCCAAGATGCCATCTGACTAGCTTGCTTCATTGTAATCCGCCAACGAATAGCAGTAAATAAGAAAAGGCCTATTAGTTTTAGCCTTTATGTTAACCATTTATTAAGAGCTTTCCCTCATGAGGAATCTAACCAATGGCTTTATTACTTTGTTAGTTACTCTGTTAGCTGGCTAATAAAGTAACGTGAGGCAATCATCGGTCGAACTAGCCAACATTAGCTACTAGATGTACAGTGGATGCCAGAATTAATGGCATCCCTGCCGAAGATGAATCAAAAAGGCTGTACAAAATGAACCACACACTTAATAAGCTATATTACTATGTTCAGACGTACTGGATAACTGTACTCTTTTATTCTAGTGAAATTGTTCAAGGAAAAAAGGTTTTATCACACAATTTTAATTGTCAAATAGTCTCATTTTCTCATATCAGATACTATCATTCTTTATGTAACAAAGTACTTTATTGTTTCAGACACTCAGTGTTGAAGAAGCAGTCGATCTGAATGAAACTCCAAAGAAGAAAGGTAATTTCCTATATGCTTCAAATGCCTAGTAATATTTGTTTTGTAAGTCTTATAGTATTGAAAATAATACGGGAGAGTGGGGTAGGTTGATCCAACTCCCCCCCCCCCCCCCCCCCCCCGTTTCAAGGCAGCAATGGGCATGACATGCCACATGACCGTACTTTTAGGAAGAGTGCTGTGATGGAGGGAAGCAAGTGGAAACAGTGATAATCACATTTTTACTGAAGTACCACTACCATAGTTTCTCTTTACTGAAAGTGATTTTTTTGAGTGTAAAGTTTCAATCGTCTTTTACCTGAAGAAATGTAGCCAAGTTTGAAAATATATTTCATATGTATTGGCATGTTATGAAGCTATAATAACATGTGAAATAATTTCCATTGGGTTAGCTCTGAGTTGCTATGTGGGGCAATTTTCTGAAAATGGAGGCTGTGGGGTAAAGTAAGCCAGAAGGCCAGGGGCAAGTTGAGCCAGTGGTTCAACGTACCCCACAAATAAATGACTGCAGGTACACTGGTTTCCCATAGTATTCTATAATGTTACCACACAAATAATTTAAGATTTGATATTTTGCACATTGCAGATGTGAAGTCATCAAGCCATGCAGTTCCATGGGCATGACATTTAACATTGGGTTGATTCTTTGCTGTAACAAAATTGTAATCCACATGTTTATATATTTTGTACTCTTTCTGTATTTAACTGAAATAGAGATTAGTGTGTCACCAACTGCACATATGAAGCTAGAGGAACTCAGAGCTCAGCTTGAAATTGAAAGAAACAAGAATATCATGCTTGAAACCATGGTGAAGAACTTGCAAGAGGACAAGGAATTTTTAAAACAGCAACTGGGTCGCTCAGGTATGCATGTATTGAAATGAAAGTGGAAAAATATGTGTGTTTTATCTTCATCGGTCAGTGTTTGTGTTTATATCCTCATCTGGTTTATCTAGGTGAAGTTTTGTGGATGCATGGCCGTAGAGCAGCTTAATAATTAATATGTAAATTCAGTAAACTTCAAATGTTTTAACTAACTAGCTATAAATGCACAACACTGTAGGCCAGCTAAATCAGCTGGTTTTCTCCTTTTGCGTTGGCAAGCTGAAAGAAAACATGGCCTGCGATATGCAATCTGAACCTCATTACCTTGCAGTGTAGATCAACCAATTTACAATATTTGTTAGCAATTTGACAAGTACAGTTTACTCAGTAGTTAATTGACTAGCTGGCCAGGTAGCTGGGTTTGCCTTTCTTAGGCTACCTCAAAATAATCACAATTAGCCAAGTAACTAGCAAATTATCTAGCAAAGCTGGCAACTAGTTGCCTAATATTCTCAATCAGCTTGCCATACAAATGTCACAAAGGCATGTTAAGTTGCTGTATTTACAGGGACAGAGACGGAAATGACTGCCAACTCGGAAGCAGAAGTATCAACATCCACAACACTGCTACAGTCCTCATCTTCCGAGTCCAGTTCTGAGGAGGAGAAGATTGTGGAAAAAAAAAAAGAAATCCATGAAAAAGAGGAAGGTGACCCCGGCCTGTAATCGCACAAGAGGTAATATGCCTTAGAAATTAAAACTCAGTGCTATCTATTTGACTTTCGGTCAACAACTTCCTGGAATTGACAGAGAGCGGAACTTGATTTTTTTAACTGTATTGCTTTGTAATTTATAGCTTTTGTATTGTGTAGCATCATCCCTTCACAATATTAGTTGAGAACAATCTATAAAGCAGGAAGAACACTATCTAAAAGAAGAAGCACAAAAACGGAGTGGTCACAGTCAAGCTTATCAGTCATCGTATTTTTTAAATGCCTTACGCATTTAGTGTGTGCACCATTATTATCTAAGGTTTGAGTTGGCAGATGTAGAAAATGTAAATATTGTAGCGTCTAATATGTGTAGCTACAGTAAATAGCTCAAAGGCATATGGAAAACTAAATACAGTATGTTAATGTCATTTTAAAACTTTGTTTGGTTAGGTTTTTCTGTGAATTCTCACAAATTTTCTGAAAATTTCAACTGATGTGGAATACTTTCTTATTGCAGCAAAACATGTACAGGCTGTCATCCGACGCTACAAAGCAGCACTGAAGCAGTACAGGAGAGGCAACTCCATGAGACGAGCATTCGAGAAAGTCGGAGTTGAAAGAAATACAATCTCGAGAACAGCACCAATTGCTGAGTTGTATTTAGTGGAACCTGATGTTTCAATAGTCTTCCACCATGGAATGAAAAGCAATGTAAATTAAGTGAATTTGCTGCACAATGCCACAACTCCATGACTCAAGAAATCATGGAGACTATAAAATCAAAAAAGTGCAGCTCAGAGCTGCTTCCAATTGTTTATAAGACAACATAGGCCAGATTTGTTTTTAGTTTAAATTGAGCACACCCATGCAACTCTTTTTATTCATCCCAGAGCGGAATAGGCTTTTTTAAATTTGAATTGGGTGTATGCCAAATACTGTGTTCACTTTTTTCTTGTATTCAGCGATATTAAGAGTTTTTGTGGGGTAGTTCCTCATTCAATGTTTTTTTCTGAGTGAAGTGAAAAAATATAGGGAAACTAGAAGCCCGAAATTGATTTTGCAGTCAATGCTCAAATGGTCATAGAATGTCTGGAGTTTAACTCCTAAAGCAGTCATACACAAACATGCATTGTATCTCACACACACACACTCACATCTGAACACTTGCACATGCCTTCACTTTTTTGTTTTCTGTGACTCTGTTAATTGAGATTTTGTGGGATAATTCCTGATGTATGTTTCTTGGAAGTTCAAGTGAAAAACATTGGGAAACTAAAAGTCAAAACGTCATCTTGCAATGAATGTTCAAATGTTCATAGAAGGTCTATAGTTTTAATTCTTAAAGCAGTCGTTCACAAACGTGCACTGTACCTCACACACACTCGCATCCAAACACTCGCACATGCATTCACAAACATACCCACTCCCAAAAAGCATACATGGTGCAATTGTGTTTTCTCTTGCACAGTCTCTTTGTCACCTTGAAAAAATGCTACAGTACATTTGTTATGTATCCTCTTTTTCTTTTGAATAATAGTGATATTTGAAAAGATGTTGCCATGTTGTTTTTCCCCCCCTCACTGTAATAGTGTCCATAATGTAATGTATGTTAAGAGCTGTTAATGAAGATATCATGTGACATGAAGATTGCTTTACTAGAATAGTATTGAATAGTTGATGAGAATGCAGAGATGAAAAGAGGTATTGCCTATGGCAGCTACATTGGCAGCTACAGTCTTAAGGAGTTTATGAAAGTATAATGACAGGGAAAACTAAGTCTCTTTACTTGAATTACACTGAAAAGCGACATGAAGCTGTCGTGTATGCGTATCGATAGATAGTGTTAGCATTGGCAGGTAAAGTCACTGTCATAAGGAGTTTATGAATGTACAATGACAGGAAAACCTAAGTCGCTTTACTTGAATTACACTGAAAAGCTACATGAAGCTGTCGTGTATGCGTCACGATAGATAGTGGTAGCATTAGCAGGTAAAGTCACTGTCGTAATGAGTTCATGAAAGTATCATGACTAGAAAACCAGTCACTAATTACACAGTAATGGTAAGTTTATCTGGAATGCTGTATACAGTATTGTAGAATAATTACATTATGGTTATATTAGCATTTGCTTCAGTTTTAAGTATTCGTGGAGGTGCAGCAGTAAGGGTAAGGTAGGACTGTATTACATCTATGTTTCAAAACAAGAAGATGTTGACTTGTGACAGGTACCTCAGTAATCCAGTCCTCTTGGGACAAAGGGTGGTTTGGATTACTGAAAGTGACGTCAACATACAATTTACAGAATTTTAATTTTAATCCTATATAGAGTGAAACCATTTATTATTGTGGCCTTGTTTTTTTTTTTTTTTTTTTTTTTTTTAAGTGTTTTAGCCACCAATAGTCATCCATTAGCAGGAGTTCCTGTGAACTAACATGGGCGCAAACCTTAAATACACATGTTTGCTGGTAGCTGATAGCTGCTGAAATATAATGCTATTCGTCTTTCACTCTCAAAAACTAAAATGTTAGAAATTGTAAGATGAAACGGCACACCCTTGGGGTATTCAAGACCAGGCTTGATACAGTACTAGGCGATATTGTAGGAAGCAGGGAAACGTCAGACCAAGATTTGATGAATGACCCATTCTTTAAACATTTTCTTACTTACTGTATGTCATATGACATTACATGCTATGATGGTAGCGTTAAAAAACTATTGTCATAACGTTATCTATACCATACCTTTTATGTCATTAGCTTTTAAGTCTTCTTTTCATATGTATTAACAGTTGTGTCATGACAGTATGAGGTTACATGCTGAAGGACGACTTGAACTGCTATGACAGATCTTGTTGTGACATAATTGTGTAGCCTTTAAGGCAAACAGTAATAATCTGTATGAGATGTAGTGTTACGACACTTGCCATAGACATTCTGTCATGACAGGTGACATGAAACATTCTATCACTTTTAGCATTGCTAGGATAATTTAGCATATGACATAACCTGTTATGTCAGAGTGTGTCATAACGTTTATCACGGCATGTGTCATGACAGTGTTCTTATACTTGTCATTAACATTAAGACACTGTTATAACATGCTATGACATGTGTTGTGACATGTGTATGACACCATTATGCAGGCATTATGGTGCATAGTTCAAGTAAAGTGTCACTGAACATGCTCCTGAGGATTCTGTGAGGGACCAGCTTCATCAGATTCAACTTTGCTCTTATTTTCTCTCCAGACAACCTCATCCTTAAAATCTGAGTCAACATAGTCAGGATGACTCCTATTTTTGTGAGCACTGAAAGAGGAATATACATTACTACAGTATTGACATTTCTTGAATGGGCATTCCACCATCTCATTTTGTTTTAAATGCGCCCTTAAATGACTAAGGCATGTGTTAAATGACTAAGGGGCTCCCTGAATCCAAACAATGGGCAGATAAAAGACACAAATCCCAACTGACTTTCACTTCCTACCACTGTCTGGGTATGTGAACATGTTAAGTGAATTTTTATTGCATTTACGGACAGAAATGTGCAGACACAATCAACATAGATGCATGGTAATAGATTGACTGATGACAAATGGTACAAACAACAGTGTTCACGCAACTGTGTCCTTGTATTAAAGAAAGAAACACAAAGTCTGCACCTCCAGGCCATTGTGTAATCTGACCCTTGTGCACAACATACCAGGTTGGGGGATCCTAGTTTCAGGCTTCGGTTTCAGTTTCAACCTGCAGAGAGAGCAGACTGACAAATTCACTTTCACAGCAGGGCGTAAAACATCATGAAAACATTTAAACACGAAACATGAAGCCTAACATCAGTTCCACACATCCCGCTAGCGAGCAAATTGGCTGCAATAACGCACCATAAACTATCCTAACTGTGCAAGCCCCCCGTCTATCTTATCATGTGAATATCTGCAAAACTGGGCTCTCTTTTCTGATAGCTTACCTAACACTGAGCATGAGTTATGAATGACATGTGTGAGCTAATTATATGACCTACGGTAGCATTCAAAGAAAAGAAAAAAGTTAGCTATGTACTTCAAAAACTGGGCCAATCTTGTTATTGAAATGTGTTTGGTTAGCCGACTGCAGTACTTTGGAGGTGGTGAACACCAACGAAATGTTGTTGAAATAGAGACAGCTCAAGCAATTAGAGCTGAATGACGTTGCACAATATGTCCGTTGTCACACTCAACCAATGTCAACAACATTGCTGTATCACATTTCATATGTTGTGTAGGTGCAACTTTTGTAGTTAGGTTTGCCTAACCAAATAGCACACTTGGTGAAAGTTCTTTGCAAACTGCCTGTAAAAAGCTGAACATGCTCAAAAACATGCAGGCTAACTCAACACTGGGTCGGGTATAGAGGTTTCCAAGGGTGAGAAAGTCAAAGTCTGTAAATTAAAATATACCCAGTGTTGAAGTGTTTGCTTAACAGTCTATTTGCAAATAGCTAGCTGTATGGTTAGCTGACGCTCTAATAACCATTATGTAGAATTTTCTTTAAAATTTTATTTTAGAACACACTAAAGGTTCATGCCACAAAGCTTCAGTCTTAGTCCAACAACAAAGGTAAACCCACGACATAAATATTTCTCAAATGGAAAAAAGGCCATTCACCACGAGCAGCCGAATTGAATTTCCCAGAACAGAACGGAAATAGTGGCGCATGTGATGTCACACGCACGTAGAGCTTTGCAGTTTAAAAAAATTAGTTGAATGAAGATTTAGTAATCGAACAAATAGAGTTATGTGAACTGAAAAATCACAAATTTGTTGAGAGAACAAAAAAACATGTGTTGAATCTACTTTTTGTTTTTGAGTAAAAATAACCCATATTTTTAGAGTAACTTTTACTGTTAGGGTTTTACAGTGTGATTGATGAGATAAAAAGGGCCAGCATCCTATAGGTTAGCCTGGCAAAGGATGAACAACACCTTTTACATTACATTACAGGCATTTAGCAGACACTCTTATCCAGAGCGACTTACAACACATAGTGCATTTTTCGGGACGAGGGTGTTAGTGCTATAAGTCTCAAGTGCCAGAAGGGTTAGGACTAAACCCTTTGGAGGCCTTGAGTGCAGTTTCCTTATTCAACCTTCTCCAGCAAAGGTAGAATGAATTGTGCCCTCATGGTAAAGGTAAAATGCCTGTAAGATTTTTGGACAGGTGCTGTCACTTTCCTCACTGAAAACAAATGATACACATTAGCTCATGTCAATATTCAATATAATAGTTCTAAACAGTGTGTAGTCCATAATGTATATAGGCCCATCTAAAAATAGTTATTTTGATATGGATATGTTGGATCATAGGATGGTAGAGTGGCGGTTTTTTGACTCACCAGTCATGCTTTTTTCTTTCCCCAAATACTTTGTTTGTTGGCTTTTTGGTCATTTTGTCTAAACAGCAAAGACTCATGGAATCCCATCCCTCCCTTCTTAATAAACAACATTCTCGGGGGAAGACTCACCAGTCATGCTTAATCCTGGGCCATCTCCTAATGAGAGGCTTCACCTTTGACCCACCAACGGGGTCACAGTTGAGGAGCAAGAGCCTCCTCCTCCCATTACATGTACCTCCTGCACAACCACAGGTATATCAGAGCTACCAGGACGCTCGTGTTCAAATTCAACAGTTGAATGTTTAAATGCGGTCATTGTAATGTCTGGACCTTTCAAAGACATGATGGAAGGTCACCGGTGATGGCTTAATACACAACACAAAACACCTTTCAGTTGCACAATTCAAGAATACACACTATATACTTTACCCTAAACACACTCACAAAATAGAAATCAGGAGATGGAACACAACACTAAATCTCTTCATCATAAGATCATGCTTTGTGCGACGTGTCCCTTTGTGGTCACCAATTATGTGGCAGTACTGATTCCTTTAAGCCTCAACTGATCAGGAAGAAGCCTTAGAACCAGTTTCCAAGCAAATAAAATAAAAAGGATAAGGGAGGATAAGTTGACTTGATAGTCAAATACCTTCTTAATCAGTAATAATGAAAAAATGCCTCTTCAATAACTAACAAATACCTCCTCGGTGTATAAGGGAACAGAAGTATCAGGTGTATGTAAAAATAAACCAAACAAACAAAATAAAATGAAATAAAGCCTGAAAGCGTTAGGCCAAAGTGAGGCAAACCGGGAGGATTTGCACGAATGCCTCTAACTGCTCAAATGCAGGCTAGCAAGCAAAAAATAAATCTCCCTCCCAAAACAAGGCTAGAGATTGTTCTCAATAAGCCTATATCAAACCAAATGAACAAATAAAAGCCAAGAATACTCAGTAAGAACCCAAAGGATAGGGATACAAGCTAAAGAGATTTGTAATGATTCAGTCTGCTGGGAGCAGAAGAAAGATCAGTAGCGATGGGCGAAATGAGACGGGGCTCCGAAGCTGCGTCGAATCATTCGAAGCAGCTGTGTTTCGGCACACTGCTCTGGAGCCCCAACCGAAGCACGCGCTTAACGTCATCACGTTTCCTACTTGACGTAACGGACAACTTCAAATGTGGAGCGTTTCCGACAGTTCACAGCGTCAGAAGAAAAGTTATGTTCCGTGTTTCATCAAAGACTCATGATTGTCAATGTTTATTTCTTGTCTTTCATGTTTGATGCAGTTTGCTCTTGTTTCGTAAATACCCCAGTGAGTACAGAAAAGGTGAATAGAATCACGAGAATAAAATCACGAAAATTATGTGTGGAGTTGGTGTTTAAATGTTACAGGCTATCAAACTGTCAAGCACACGCTGTCTGGAGTTCATAACCTTAATAATATTCAAAGGCTTCTGATGTAATTTGAAACATGGGCTACTATCTGAATAACTGCAAATGTTCGCCTTCCTGAAGATCGAATTCTTGTTAGGTTTTTTTTGTTCATCAATGGACCTCTCAAAGACTTTGAGTGAAATATCCCATAGAAGGCTAAACCCCAGCTAATAGTTGTTGGTTGTCAGAACATTGTCAGAACCTTAAATAAAATATTCCTAGAAACTTTGACCAATTTTCTTATTGTTCTTTGCACATTATTTACCTGGAATGTTTCCTCCTGGCCGTAACATAACTTGTTCCAAACCATGTGGAATGTTAGGATGTTAACGGCATGTTAACGGCATGTTGATAACATTATGTCAAACCCCACTGAAATATTACCTATATTTTCCCCTATCTAATGGGTCCATTTTCGATTAGCTGGGACCATGGTATTCTTGGAAGAAGACACTGCATTAGTAATAAAATAACGACAAATAACACACATAACCTTGAGATCTTCGTGAGAGTGTATAGTTTTCTGCAAAATTCGAAGTAATATCTGTTTCGGGAAATGAAATGTGTAATTCTGTAAGATAAAATTTGTACCACTTCCCTATAAACATATTTGTATATTTAAGAAGTTCACATAAATTGGATGACAGGACAATACTTTTGTGGGGAAAAAATATTTCTGACATCTAAATGCATAAACGAGAGGGGCAAACAACGTAATTGATACAAAAGTTTGGTTAACAGAGAAAGGCAACAAGGACACATGACCTATAGCAGAGCAGAATACTTGTGAATTGCAGTGAATTGGAAGCATACATCCTGCATGATATTCAAAACACTTCTTAAGGATTTTGCTAATAAGAGAATACGTTAAACACTTTAATTTGGTCAATCGAGCAGATTAATTAATTTTGTAATTATGCCTCAACAATTCAATTGCTCTTCATTAACAACAATTTGTCAGAAGGGGTATAAAAGAAGAAATGTGAGCACTTTTAGTCGAGAGAGAGAAAGAAAAGAAGGAGTTTATTTGTCCCTTTAAAAGGCATTTAAAAAGCAAATCGAACTAAAACTAAAGACAACACATGGCTGAGGGCAGACGAACAGGTCGGTCCCTTGTCTGGGATCATTTTGATCTGGTTACCCCGACTCGTGTGCTATGTACGCACTGCACAAAGGCCCTTGCATATGCCGGCAACACCTCATCAATGCTGAGGCATCTCCGTGCCAAGCATCCGGAGGTTCATGGTGTTCCTTCATCCACCGCTGACAACACTGGTGCTCGTGAGCCTACCGGACAAGGTGTGTATGATAAGATGCATATTTACAGACTTGTATGCCAAACAACAAAGATGATAATGATGCAATATCTAAAAAAAAAAAATCTACTTCTACATGTTAAAACTATGCAATACATGCTAAAATGTTAAAAACACTATACGTCAATACATATTATACAGGTTTGGTCATGACATGACAATAGTTACAAATCTAATGTTAAATGTATACACTGTAAAAATGTTAATGACCTATCACAAAGTGTAAAATGTTAAAAAACTAATTTACACTATACACATTAGAGAAAGGAAAAATGTAAAATGGTGAATTTAATCAAATTAAAATGCTAAAATGCTTTTTTTAAAAAAAAAAAAAAAAAGGCAGGATGTCCCGGCAGAGAGAGCTTGATGAGGCTCTGGTGGACATGGTCGTGAAGGACTCCCAGCCCTTCTCAGTTGTCGAAGACGAGGGCTTCAGGGCTTTTGTTAAAAAGCTCGACCCTACCTATGTCCTCCCCAGCCGGCAGTCTCTGAAGACCATGGTGACTGCCAAATTCCATGATAAAAAGGAGTGTGTCATTTCTGAGGTTTCCAAGGCTAATAACATCAGCCTAACTTCAGACATGTGGACCTCCATGAACATGGATGCATACTTGGCAGTTACCGGTCATTACATAACGGAAGAATTCCACCTTTCCACTGCGTTACTGGGAATGAACAAGTTTCCCCAAACCCACACCGCTGACAACATCAGTGACTTTCAGAGTTCACTAATAGCCAACTGGGGTATTCAGGGGAAAATAACAGCCTTTGTGACCGATAACGCAGCCAACATGGTGGCCTCTGTGTGGCAGCTGAAGATTGACCATCTTCCTTGTTTTGCCCACACCCTAAACTTGACTGTTCGCAGAGCCATTGATGCAACACCAGGGCTGGAGGACATCCGCTCTCGGGCATGTAGGATTGTGGCCTTCTTTAAGTCCAGCACCACAGCCAAGGAGAGGCTGGCAGAGGTCCAGGGTCAGCTCAACAGGCCCACAATGAAGCTGCTGCAAGAGGTGGAGACACGTTGGAACAGCACCTTCATCATGTTACAGCGTCTGTTTGAGCAGCGAGAGCCGGTGGCAGCGGCTCTCTGCACACTCACCACCGATGTCCCTCCCTTGGTGTCTGGTGATCATGAGGCCATCCATCAGTGCCTTGGTGTCCTTGAGCCCTTTAATCAGGCCACTGTGGAGCTTTCGGAGGAGAAGAGGGTCTCCGCCTCCAAGGTGATCCCCCTCATTCGAATGCTCCAGCGGAGGATGGCTGAAAAACAGGGCACCTTTGAGAATCCAATTGCTATCCAGCTGGTGTCCAACTTACAAAAGTTTCTCCAGACAAGGTACTGATAAGTGTCCAGGAATCATTTTGAAACTCTACACTTAAACATTACAATTTTAATGTACTAATTTAATGTATTTGATACATTGCTAGTGTTCAAGATTATTTGTTGTCTTTGACTGTCCTGAAAGACCAAATTCCTTTAGTGAAGTTGTTCTCTCTCTCTCTCTCTCTCTCTCAGGTGTGGAGCAGTGGAGACTCACCATGTCCTGGCAATCTCCACTCTACTGGACCCGAGGTTCAAACTGCTGGCCTTTGGCAACCAAGACCATGCCAAAGTGGCCACAAGGCATTTGACCTCAGAGTGTGCCTCTGTCATTCAGAGATCTGCTGCACACGGTTCCAGGGCCACATTGGATCCAGTGCCATCCACCTCCCAATCCACCTCCCAGTCAGCTGCTGCAACAGCAGGCACCTCCAGCTCCACAACACAGTCTGGAGAGAGCAGTCTCTGGTCCTCTTTTGATGCCTGTGTGAGAGACAGCCAAAGAGTTCAGAGCTGCACAGCTGATGCCACTGTTGAAGTCCAACGGTACCTCAGTGATGCGTACCTGGTCAGAACTGAGGATCCGCTGGAGTACTGGAGAAGGCACAGTGGCACATATCCTCACCTCTCAGTTCTGGCCCGGAAATATTTATGCATTCCTGCCACTTCCGTTCCTTGCGAGCGCATTTTCTCTAAAGCTGGGGAGGTGGTTACTAAAAAGAGGAATCGCCTTAGCCCTGGAACAGTCGAGAAAATTTTATTTTTGAATAAAAACCTTTAAGTTCATTCAAGCACATATTTTTGTCTGGTCCAAAAATCCTTGTTTTGACACTGTTTTAGACTGTGTCTAAACATTGCACCTTTAATTGAGGCTTTGAAACAATTAGGACTGTCTCCAAACACTGCCACATCATCAGCAGCTTTGAAACAATTAAAACTGCTTCGGAACACTGCACCGTTAAATGAGGCTTTGAAACAATTAGGATTGTTTCGATACACTGCCACATCATCAGCAGTTTTGAAACAATTAAAACTGCTTCGGAACAATGCACCATTAATTGAGGCTTTGAAACAATTAGGACTGTCTGGAAACACTGCCACGTCATCAGCAGCTTTGAAACAATTAGGACTGTTTCTAACAGCTGCACCGTTAATTGAGGCTTTGAAACAATTAGGACTCTGTCGAAACACTGCCACGTCATCAGCAGCTTTGAAACAATTAAAAGTGCTTCGGAACACTGCACCGTTAATTGAGGCTTTGAAACAATTAGGACTGTGTCGAAACGTCATGTGACACTTTGAAACAATTAGGACTGTTTCTAACAGCTGCACCGTTAATTGAGGCTTTGAAACAATTAGGACTGTGTCGAAACACTGCCACGTCATCAGCAGCTTTGAAACAATTAAAAGTGCTTCGGAACACTGCTCCATTAATTCAGGATTTGATACAATTAAGACTGTTTCCAAACACTGCCACGTTATCGGACGCTTATGTTATGTTGTAAACAATTAAGACTGTGTTAAAACCTTACCACAGCTGACACTTAGGAACAATCAAGCCTGTTTCCAAACGCTTTGGCCGCTGACTCTTAGGAACAAGGAACTGTTTCGAAACACTTGTGATGGGGACATCTGCTGGTGACATAAATGTATGTCAAAACAAGTAATCTGCAATAAGTCTGCATTGAAGAATTGGACATATGTAACGATATATCAGGATATAAAACAGTTCAAGCATCTTGTAGTTGCATAATCTCACGTGCATATATTTTACGACCCTCTTAAAAACAGATGATCCTCAATGGTCGAGCAAATATGACACATAACCTATGTTATCATGTCACTAATATAGCTTCCTCCTGCAAGTTACATGCTGCATAACAACCAGAAAATTATGAATGTATGTGGCCAACTTTAAAATACCGTTTAAAAGTCGTTGCTATTTAATAAAACGTATTATAGTGACATCTGGGGAAGTATATTATACTGGTTAATAACTCTAAACTAATATCCACTTCTTCAAAGCAGACTTATTGCAGGCTTAGAGTCAGCTACCACAGCATTTGGAAACAGTCTTGATTGTTCGTAAGAGTGAGCTATGTCAGTGTTCCGAAACAGTTCTAATTTTTTCAAAGCATCAAATGGCGTGGCAGTGTTTCAAGGCATTTTTAATTGTTTTATGCTTCAGATGACGTGCCAGTGTTTAATTGTTCCAAAGCGTCAGATAATGTTTCGAAATGATCTAAGTCAGTCCAATGCATTAGCATTGTCAATTGTTTCAATCACTTGTCCCTCTTTTATAGGTAAGCAGTTCATGTAGTGTAATGGTTAACGCTCTGAGCTGCTGTTTGTGAGGAAAAGCGAAGTTGCGTTGTTCGAACCTCAACAAACCTATTAACTTTTATCGCATAATATTTCTACAGCGGGCTATACCTTGTGAATGCGTGTGTATGGAGTAACTAAATAAAATATGATCCACCTAACCTACTGAGAGAAAGCCTACAGGCTGGTTTTAAAGTTTCTCTTGAGGGAATAATACGTTCGCTGATTTGTGTAGGCTACCAGCAAATGTTATCACAAGTGCTTTGAAAAAAGTACGTACAACTATTGTGACACATCAGCTAAATGAGTCAAGCCTTGAATAGACAGATTCTTCGGTTTTCTCTTTCGCTTCTCAGGGACAGCTTATTCGGTCCCTGTTATTCGCATGCTCTGCATTCTCAAATAAAGAGACTGACAAAGAAATTATGACAGATCCTTTTAATTGGTAATTCATTCTTGCGTTTGGAAAATGATCATGATGAAACACATGGTTTAACTTAGCTTACTCCTGTAGTCTAAATGTTCCGATGTATGGTTTGATGTAGCTAAACACTGACTTCGTCATTAGTTCAGGACATTTCACACAGATAATCACATCACAGCCTATGTTTCTCCTATCTGCATATTCAAGTAAGAAAAAGCGTAGTAAAGAGACTATTTATTTAGAAAATACATGTGGAAAGTGTAACTTCAAACAGCTACCCAGCCAGATTCGCACTTGCGAAGTGACGACAGACAGCCACGGACTCTTCTCAAAGAACCATAGCAAACTTCTGTTGTAGGGCTGTATTATGCGTATTTGATCATGGTGACGTAATACCCATCAGGGTGAAACGTCGGAGCATCGATACATTTTCGAAGCAATTGCTTCAATTGTGTCAATTGTTTCAAAAGCCTCGGTTTCGCCATCACTAAAGATCAGACTACCCCCAGGTGTGCAATTCCCTTACTCTTTTAAGCCCAAAAGAAAGGCCATCATCACACCCTGATTGGTCAAGAGGGGAAATGCACCAAGCTAGTTCCAATTATCAATTAGGAGCCAGCCTCCACACCGAGCAACAGGTGCTCCAAATAACTCTCCAATCAACTGAAGGAAAGGAATTTCAACATGCTGCACAATGAAATAAGGGGAAAAAAACCCAAAACAAGTGAGACTGTAAACACCACATTAAAGATCATTGACAGCAAGTACAAGAGAATAGGTGACTGTTACAAGTTGTATTTTTAGAAAAGACACAGATGTCAAAACAAGAACATGACAAGCTGAAAAAGTTTAGGTACTTAAGAACTTTCAGTTCTTGTAAAAATAGCCAAATAATAGGAGTGGCTACTCTGATTTCCAACTCTCAACTTTGATCTAAGTAAGGAAAAGGGAGACAAAGGCAGCAGATAAAATTATTAAAGGAAGGGCAGATAATGTTCACATTTGCTAATATATACACCCTGCTGGTGAGTGGTAGAAAATTCTTTAAATTCTTATTTGATACAATCATTTCTAAAAGTGATGGAATTTTAGTCTGTGCTGGAGATTGGAAGACAATTCTAAACTACTATATTGACACGACAAGTACGAAAACACAAATTTTAATATCGTTAATATGTTAAAGAGATGGGTATGTATGATGGCTGGAGGAACCTCCATGCGCTAAAAAAAGATTTTACTCACTATTCAGCTACTCACCAGGCGCACTCCAGAATGGACTATTTCCTAATGAACACTATATAGATAGACACAGGGTGAAACAACGCTCAATAGGTACAGCAGATATACCACAATGTAATTTATTTGACTATACACTTAAATAACATAAAAGAGTACATTATTGATACGAAATATTAGTATTTTAAACAAGGATGCTGTTGTAAAGCAAATTAAGAAATTAGTGACTGAATAAAAAAAAAGAATGGCCAAGTAGACCCAACCATTGTATGGGACACTGTTAAAGAAAGAGAGGGAGACTAATTTCAAGAACGGCATACTTAAAATGAAGAGGGCTAAATACGATAAATTAGAGAAAGCATTGAGAAAACTAGAGAAACAACAACAAAAAGATAAGGACAAAGGATTGACAAACCAGATAAAAGAACTTAAAAAACAAATAGAGAAAACCTTGAATGATAAATTGGAAAAGAAATTGAGATTCACAAAACAAACCATTTAGGAATCAGGCCCGGGAGCAACAAATATTTTCGCAAGACGTCTCAGGGCATATCAAATTATAAATCCAATTCACAAGATCAAAGACCCTTTAAATAATAAAATAGCCAATAAACCAGAAGAAATTCATAGAATCTTCAAAGATTACTACGAAACCTTATACTCACAGCCTAAGATTATTGATGAAGATAATATTAAACAATACTTATCGTTACACCTTCCCTCCATAGGAAAAATACAAAATGATGAATTAACCGCACCCATCACAAAAAAAAGAATTGGACATAGCAATTAGTCATCTGAAAACAAATAAATGCCCAGGGAGTGATGGTTTTCTGATTGAATGGTGCAAAATTTTTTAAAGATCTTGCCCATGTATTGCTAGAATCCGACAATTAAAGCTGTAGCACCACCATCATGGAAAGAGGCCGTCATAGAAGTCATCCCAAAAGAAGGTAAAAATAAAGAATGCTGTGAATTTTATCATCCAATTTCTACACTGAATGTAGGTTATAAATTGTTTACATCTGTAATCTCAAAAAGAATTGAACACCTTTTCCCCAATTTAATAAATAAAGATCAGATGAGGTTCATAAAAGGACAACTGACACAGGATAACATCAGACAAACCCCACACATTATAGAACAAGCTAATAAACAACATCTAAGTGCAGCTCTGGTCAGTCTCAAATCAGAAAAAGCGTTCGATAGTTGGCTGGCTTTTTCTGTATGGAGTGTAGGTAGAGATAGAGAGGTTGGGCTTTAATAATCAATTTGTTATGTTCATACACTCTTTATATAGAGACCCAATCACTGGAATAAAGATCAATAGCCATCTGATAGGCAGTTTTAAGCTCTTTAGAGGCACTCGCCTGTAGGGATAGACCGATTATCGGCCGGGCCCATTATCGCCGCCGATATTTGGCATTTTGACGCATATCGGCATCTGCCTTTTTTTTAATCCGACTGCCGATAAGAGATCAAATTAAAACTGGGTTATTTTGGCTCTGATGCAGCCGCGCCTCTCTACTGTCTCCAGCATTGTTCCACCCACAGCACCATATGATTGGTTACATGCAGAGCCACGGCATGGGTAACAGCCAATCAGCAGTAAAAGCTGTGCATGAACAGTGCTCACACACGGCAGAGAGGAGAAAAAGTTTTGCCGAGTGAAGAAGCTCCAGTGAGCAGATATACGGTCCAAAGGTAAGTTAAGGCAGCACTCCCCCCGAAATTGTAATAAAAATCCCAGTCCTCTACAACTCACAACTACTAGTGACGTTACTGTGAGCCCAATAACGTTATATAAACATAAGCGACAGCTCTGCTCGCTCAAAGTCCCTCCAGACGTGTCTGTTAATCACTTGCAACAAGGTTGCTGATAATACCGATATGGAAATAGTCCATGATAGTAGAAGTATGTATGTGTGAGTGAGAGAGAGAGTAAAAACCTAATGAACTCAATTCAGTCCAGTTTTATTGCAGGGAAGCACGTTGAGGTGAAGGCTGATTAGCTTTTAGCGTAATGTTAGCCCACCGGTCCGCTTTCTCCTCCTCTGGCTCTAGATGCTCAGCAGACTGTAGCAATGGGGAGAATATCTATTATGGTAGAGAATAGTGTGTGTTTGTGTGGAAGCCACAAGAGAAACTCTACAACTCACGACTACTAACGTTACTGTGAGGCCCAATACGTTTGCAGCAGCTGTCTGTTCCTATGATAAATACTGATTATTAAAGTGAAGATGCTGTAGGCTATTTAGTGTTTTTAACGGTTTAATGACTTGAAACAAGGTTGCTGATAATATTATCATATATTATCAGCAACCTTATTATTATCATATATATATTATATATAATATAATAGTAAGAAGTGTGTGTGTGTACGTGAGAGAGAGTAAAATTCAGTTAGTTTTATTGCAAGGAAGCACATTGAGGGGATGGCTAGAGAATAATGTGTGTGTGTAGGCCACATGAGAAAGTGCAGAAACTGACAGCAAAGCATCATCTGTCTGAGAGAAAACTGTAGGGCAATAATGGCTGTTCAACTACCAAGTTATTTTACTTCACCTTTTTCAGTGTTGATTGAGAGATCCCAAGCAGCAGAAAATGACATATTGTTAGATGAAGTGTGTCCTGAAGCTGTCTTTGATAGTTTCTTGTAGGGAGGAGCAGGATATTGCTGTTCAAGACTTAAGGCATAATGTAACTGCATCATAAAGCCTACATGAACTGTATGGTGTTCAGTGATGAATAGTCTCTCCTATTGCTATTGTACTATTTTTTCAGCTATAGTAACATTAATCGTTAGTAATGTAGCAGCCTAGTTTTGAATGACAGGGTCCCTGCTATCACATGTTGTTAAAATATAACATTTACATAATAAAATCAACTACAGGCTTCCCCAAATGCTGTAATAAATTAAGCATGATGAGTTGAGCATATGTCAGCATGTGGCCCCACTTTTAACTCTCTCTCTTTTTCAAACCCTTATTGCAGATGGATAGACTTAAGTTTAAAAGTGCAGTATGGAAGTATTATACTCAACCAACACCAGGGAAGGCAGTCTGTAATACATGCAATGAAGGTGTCAGCATGGGAGCAACAATGGGAAAAACCAAAAATACTTAACATGTGGTCCCATCTTAGGATTCATCACCCTGAGTTGTTTGAAACAGCACAGAAGAAATGGGAATCTGAATCTCATCAGGATGAGACAACTTCATCTCAGCCAACAATAGAGGACATGTTTCAGAAACAAAGAAAGTGGACAAACTCAGATGACAGGTCGAAACTAATGGACAAACTAGTCATAGAGATGATAGTCACTGACAACCAACCGTTCACGGTGGTATCTGATTTTGGCTTTAAGCACCTCATGGCTGCAGCAGAGCCACGATATGCACTGAAAAGTGACCAGTATTACCTAACTGAAAAGCTGCAAGAAGTTCACCACAAGGTTGTGGACAAGATCAAGCAATATTCTCGCGTGTCACGATAGAATAGCCGTTTATACCGATTCCGCCAATCAGAGCTTCAGTATTGTTTTCTCGGGCACTGATTGGCTGTTGTGTTCTTGAAGCATCTTGCCGCTTACCTTGCTCTGTCTCAGTTCCGTGTGTCTCCCTACAGTGTACGGTGTTCCGCATAACTTTGAATGTTTTTTGCTGTGTTTTTGTGTTTTATTGATGACCCTAAAGATGCCACCCAAACGCCCATAATCTAAGGCTGCTGTGTAAGTACATACTCTACTTTTAAAACTGTTTGTACAATTTTTGAGTTTTCATTGGTCCTGCTCTCTCTCAATATCTTTTATGTGTTTAAATGTGTTTCTATTGTTTTAAAAGAGTGTTTAAAGACCTTAAAATGCTTTTAAAAGTACTTATAACAAAAACTTATAACATGCGTAGGGTGCATTTAAATAGGGTATTTCTATTTCGCAGATTTTCACTTATCGTGGGTGGGTCTGGAATGTAACCCCCGAGATGGAAGGGGGTTTACTGTAGCTGTAACAAGCGCCACTGTGATTACTACAAGCACTTGAAACATTCTTGCAGGGTAGAGACAAGCCAGGTACAGAGAAGAGAGTCAAACTTTCAAATCTCTCTTCTTACACAGTCTCCACCCCTGTGTTCGTACCCATGTTGTGTTGTCCTCAAGGGATGAACAGTCGATGCATGAGATTAAAAGGGAAGCCAAGACCATTTGGGTCACCCTGCGTATCGCGCCTACAAATGAAAAAAAAAAAACTGTGGTTGACCAGAAGGTCCAGAGCAAATGTCAAGTCATTCCCTCAGAACTGAAGAGCTCCAAAAATATGCTAAGAAAACTTTCAGAGATTTACTGTAGTCCTTTTGCGTCAATAAACTGGAGAGAAGATAAGCCAGATGGATCCACAGGTACAGACACAGATGGGGAAGGAAGCTCAGAATAGTTTGACTGTAGCTCCACTGCTTACAAAGGAACATAAGTTCCCATATGCTCAACAGGGAAAGGAACCTGCAATCACATCTACAGGATGATCTTTGCAGGTGCATTGGGCACATATCCCTGGAGTTCTGCCCCATTATTGCATTTTTCACAATACCTCCTCATTGTGAGCAGCTGCTCACTGACCCAGTGGCATGTAAATCAGTAATTAGTTGGACTTCAGGAAGTACCAGTATTGTAAGACTGCTAAAATATAATCTCCTGGCTAGGATATCACACAAACTAGGATGAACTATAGAGATGAGATCATTATGTTTTTCTTCATGTTTCTTGATACATTCAAAAGGATAAACCCTCTCTGTCAGAATAGCACAAGGGTACCTGGGGGTAACTGTAGAAAAAGAAAAGATTCCTTTGGAAATATGGTCCTTTTCCTTTCTGAGTTGATGCAACAAATCCAAACTAAAGTTTTTGATTTCGTGAAGAAAGATATATGTATTACAATAGAGAAACTTGTGGGCCTCCTCTCCAAGTACAGAGACAAAAAGACACCAACTACCTAGTCACACAGACATTTAAACACAACACCCCAGCTCTGAAATGTGGGCAAATGGCTGAGACCAGATATTAGGTTGTTGACACCTTGAATATCTTTCCTGTTCACACAAGACCCCCCATCAATACAGAGAACAAGATCTGTATTGAAGCTGGGAAATGATTTTCACACCCTGCTCCCCTAGCACCCCAAAATGACATTATGCTAATGATCTGCCCTAGTGTTTAGTAGGTCTCATGTAAACAGCAACTTACAGCATGAAAAAGACACATGTTGTTTCCCAACAGTAACAGCCAGGAATCACCCTTCCACAGCAGCTCCTGTCTGAAGAGAGAGGAGCTACACAACTGAGTTATGTGTAGTTACACATAACTGCCCAGATGTCTACTGCTATGTTTGAACTGCCAAGATTTGCCTAACAAACAGATGAGTACTGTTACGTATACGTAGGAGCTGTTTAACATTTCTCTGCATGGAGCCATAAACACTAATTCTATTTACTCAAGGTCACATGGTCCACAGCACGACTCACCCCAGTGTCTGTAGTTCACAGTTTGGACTCTTCAGTCCAGCACAGAGCACCTTCACTCCTGAATCTCCCAGGTTATTGTAGCTGAGGTCCAGCTCTCTCAGGGGTGAGTCTGATGACTGGAGAGCTGAGGCCACAATTTCACAGGACTCCTCTGTAAGATCACAGCTGCCTAGTCTGAAAAAAAAGTTAAGATTGTATTGTTAACAGGAGTTCCATTAACCGAGAATTGCCCTTCATTCACAAATATTTAGAAGATACTTTGATGGAAAATTTCATGTGACATCCATCATTTTGAACGATAAAAAGAATTGCTGCAAATAGGTTAGACACCAACAGCAAAAAAATTAAACAAGAACAAAACCGAAGAACCAGAAAGTCATTGATATTAAAGGCTACTATGGCCTGCTTTCCCAGTTTTCAGGCATCAGTCACTTTCCGAGCTTGTTTACAAGCAGGTCTGCATTTCAGAACATTCACAGATACTTCTGTTCAAGTTACTGGCCTGAACTCACTGAATATTAGGGCTGAATGATTGGTTAAAAAATATATGGTTAAAATTATAATCCCAATTATATTTCTATATAATTATATAATTCTATATATTGTGATTACAATTATTCATCACAATTATCAGTCTATTTCAGAAAACAAAATAATTTTATTGCACTTTATGCATCTTAAAACATTCATCTTTTCTTTGGTTCTTGTAAATCAGTGCTCTAGTCATTTCTCAGAGTTCCAACAGCTAGAAAAGCTCTTTTTCAATTTGGCCCTAATATTTTAGTATTTAGTTGTATAAATAATAATGATTAACTGTTGTGAAACTAAAGTATTTCCAAATTCTGTGTTCATGTTGGTACCTTCAATGGGCCCTGGCTTCTCCTGCTCAGTAATTCTTTGGAATTGAGTGTTTTTTTTTCCCAGTACCTGGAAAGCCTTAGTCTACTTCACAAACCACAAATGGCATCCAAATTAAAATTCTGTTAAAGTTAACAATTTGGTGTAATACAAAACAGAATATTCAACATATATATCGTAAACAGAATAAGTTTGCTTGGTAGCTGGTACATAGCCTCATTCAGAATCTAATTCACAGAAAAGCTTCTCTGCTGAGTCTCTTACTGTGGCAGGAGAAGCAAACTAGTCCGCTTGTTTGAGCCAAACTGCCAATCAACTTGGCTGCTGGTGATGTCAGGTTTAATTAAAAGCGTTTCTTTGAATTCATATAGTTTTTGTACCTCCCTTTATAATCTTGTCCACATAATTTAGCCTACTGACACATAGGCTACGTTGATTTCAACTGGGACTTGATTTTTTCTTCCCTGGTTGTGTCAAGTGTCTACAACTGTGAATCTATTGCACACATGGGGAACTTAAGGCCCGCGGGCCGGATCCGGGCCGAGGACCGACTCGGTCCGGCCCACAACGTCTTCAAAGAAAAAAAACACAATAAAAGGCAGCAACAAGCAATCTGCAGGCAAATAACTACCATGAGTTTGTACTGCTATTTCAATAATTTCCACCAGAGGGCGCCGTCTTATATTTGATTATGCCACTCACTGACTCTTACTCGCTGCTTTAACTAAAAAAAAAAAAAAAACAAGGGAAAAAAGGGAAAAAAGATGAACGCTCCAAAAAAGAGAAAGATTGACTCTGAATGTCGTGTTTTTAATCAAGAGTGGACATCTAAATAATTTATCACCAGTGTTGGAACAAAGTTAGGATGCTTGATATGTGAAGAGACTGTATCTGTGTTCAAGGAATACAGTATTAAGAGACATTTTACTACCAAGCATAATAATTATGCCACAAACCTGTCGTCACAGGAGAGAGGAGAAAAAGCCCTGAAATTGTCTTCCAACCTAACTGCAAGGCAGAATATTTTCAAAAAGCAGTCAACCACACAAGAATCAGCAACAAAAGTGAGCTACATGCTGTCACACAAGTGAGTGCAGCACAGCAAGCCGTTCTCTGACGGTGAATTTGTGAAAGACTGTATGGTAGAGGCGGCTGGCATACTATGCCCTGACAATAAAACTAGGTTTGAAAATGTCAGTCTGTCTCAGCGCACAGTCACTCGTCGTGTGTTCAAGAGGGCAACTGACTTCACGTATTTTTCCATCGCTCTGGATGAGAGCACAGATATCAAAGATACCGCCCAACTCCTTATTTTCATTAGAGGGATCAACGACAAGTTTGAAATAGTTAGTGATTTGAGTAATAATAAGTAAATAATTTGTATTCATGATCATGGACATGTTTTTTGTCAAGCAATGTCTGTGAATTTATTTTTGTTCCATTCAGTGATGCAGGCATGTACTTTAACGCACTATTAAAGTTTGATAATTGTAAAGCAGTCTGCTTTGAGTCCATATATATAACATAATGCAATGTGTTTCATCAGTGACCTATATATGCAGTGGTGCATCAGACAAGTGGCAAGATGGAAGCTAATTTAAAAGTTAATACTGAAATTAAGTGGATTGTGTTATGTAAGTAATATATTCAACCTAAGACTACAACAGATTGATACATCAGTTTAAAAAAATGTAACAGAAATGTTCTGTTTGTTAAGCTGGCAAATAGCCTGTTTATAATCAATCTGTTATATCTACCAAATCCATGTTGTTTAACATAATTCAGCACTATGTGTTGGTGTTTCAGTTCAATTTTCAAATGTGCAGCCCTTGGCTTGCTTGATCTCTGTCCATGTGTCCCTCTGGAAAAAACTGTTGCCAACCTCTGACCTATTGGGACTCAACATGACACCGTGATGAAAGACTCTGGTACCTTTAGAAAGTAAACTCAATCATAGACGATCAGATGAAACTGCAGTAAAGTAAGTATGGTAACCATATATATACACACGTATGCAGTCAAATTTATGTTTTCACACTGTGGCCGCGTCCTCAGCCAAGTAGTGGTGAGACTGGAGTGATTGCCTTCAATGTCCGAGTTTAGCCTGCTACATTGAAAGCTCCAACAAACTTCTCCTCAAAAGAAAGAAGCCCGGAATTCCAATCGGTGACAACGAAATATGCAACAACTGACAACCATTCCTAAATATTTGTGCTAAAACAGGATAAATATTGCTAGCTTGGCAGCGTCACAGCCTCCCTGGGCAGAGATACTGCAAGCCTGATCTTGCTCTGGTTTTCTTTCCATTCGTTAGCGCTAGCTAAATTGCTAAGTTATCCCCTGAACCTTCCAGAGTGGCGTGCAGCTGATACGTTCAGCTTGCTTTCATACAATAGGAAAGAAAACAGGACTGATGTTACCTCCGCCGCTTGTACCCGACGCTGGAGCTTCTCATTCCGCGGGCAGCTCGCTCATGTTGCCGGGGACAGATAGCCTGGTCTTGGGATTGCGAAGGTAAGCGTTCCCTGCCCACAGCAACCGGCGTTTTCTAAAAGACCCCGACAGCTTCGGCTGCGTGCCATGATGTCGTACAATTTGGTTTCCTAAAGATAAACAAGAAAAAGAAAAACAATATTCGAGTGGAGTGTACGAGTTTGTGAAATCCGCTTTCAGCATTTGTCAGACGCCGCCAAACTGCGCGCACTAACCTCACTGGAAATAGCGTCGTTCCTCTCTTTTCAGAGGGGTTTACTGTATTAAGAGGCAAGCTCGACATAGCCAAGCTTTCTTTGTGTGAACTGGCTCTACAAACCCTAAACTATCAGAGATAATTGAACATTCGCTAAGTCCCCCCCAGTTACAATTGCTTCGCATGTCAAGCTTTCGCAGGTGGCGAACACACACACCCACGTCGACCAGATGCATAGCAATGATACGTATAGAGCAGGAGTCGCCAACATGTTGCCCGTAGGCACCTGGTCGCCCACAGGGCATGTTTCAAAAAATAGCACTGGTCACCATGGAGCTCCGTCTAAAAATTGTATTTGCATTGATGTAGATGTGAAAATGACAATATTGAATTTAAAAAAAAAAAATAAAATGTTTTATGCATATATGAACTCATAGTTATAGTTCAATATCGCGCACAAGACACACCTTCGTCTCACTCTTTGCTGAGACCAGCTAGCGGGCGCAGCTACAGTGGAAAGCGAAATGCGGTTTTTACCCACAAAAAAATGAAGAAAAAATGGCAGAAAAGCGAAAGAAAACGTACCATTTTTACAGTGATTGGGGGGAAGAGTTCTTTTTAACGACAGTGAAAGAAAAGTGTGTATGTCTCATTAGCGGGGCGACGGCAAAGCAGCACAACGTGGAGAGACACTTCAGTACGTGTCACAAAAGCTTCCATGCTAACTACCCACCTGGCAGCGCACAACGGGCAGAAAAAGCCCGCGAGTTAAAGGCAGCTTTGGGTAAACAGCGGTCTTTTTTCACAAGGCCGGTGAAAAAGTCACAAAAAGCAACTGAAGCGTCATTTAGAGCTGCGTATTTTTTGATAAAGAACAAAAAAGAATTGTGAAATTATTGTATAAAATTATTGTGAGGAATCATTAACACTAACATGTGATCAGACAGTCTCTTTACATTTATTATTATTATTATTGATAATAACATTATTATTAAAGGTGAACCGTGCAACTTTGTTATTCAGTAAGTTTGTATCAAAGTAGTACTTCGTATTACTCAGTATCCTTGAAGTAGCTCTCAGTCTCAAAAAGGTTGGTGACCCCTGGTATAACAGATTAAACAATGCCTTTACAAAACTATTTGAACGCCATATCTGTACACATTCAAAATCGCAGAATATATAGAAACACAATCTTTCTCAAAGTAAAGAAAATCAATGTATACCTGCATTTGAAAAAGAAAAGACGATGATTTACAATGTGGAACGAACTTCTCCACCTGTCAATAAACCATCGCAACAAATCATTCTTGAGGAAACAATTTTTAAATACTCGATTCCGTAGTGCATTGTCATAACGGGGTATCCATATTACAAAACTCATGTTTAAACTTGCACAAGTTAGGAAAAAGTTAGCAAGCTAGCTGACTGACAGTCTGCAGCTTGGAGTTAGCTTGTCAATCATTTAGCATGTTACGTCAGTTTACACTCGAATGCGTTAAAAATACGAAATAAAAAGCGACATTTGTATTGGTACAGGAAATAATAAACATATGCATGACTAATATGAGGCAGGGGATTATACATTTCATAGATATACAAGCATAAAAACATCCTCCAAAGTGGTTTGTAGTTGCTGTGCCTTCATCATTCTTTTAGCGTATGGATGATATCTTGTGTAAAATCATATTACCTGAAGCAAACGGGAAAAATGAGAGGAGGAAGACTGGAGGTGGGCCAGTCCCACCAGATTGCACGATTTCAGAGGAGCTGGCCCTCCCTAACAAGGTTGGCCAAAGATGAAGGGGATCAAATGGGGTGTCTCCTCTGATCCTGGTGCTGGCAGCTCCCAGCAACATTTGTTTGTCCAGGGTATATATAAGTGGTTTGTTGGTGAAGTACTAAATGCATATTTGGCCATGAGGTGTGAATAGTCTATCTATTTTACAGTCGGAGGAGATACTATGCTTTTGCCGGAGCTGCCAGCACACACCCTTGTTCACCCCCACACAGAGGTGTACAGTCAAAGCAATGTGTCATGTACTCTTATCAATGTTTACTGATGTTTTGAATCCACTTTATGCAGTTTTCTTTCATCATTCTTCAGGTGGAGATCAATGATGAGGAGACTGTGCACTCAGGGATGGCTGTGGGGGTAAATTTATCTTTATCATGTGATGAAATTGTGGACCCAGTTGTGCCTAATGTATCAATGACAGGCTTGTGGTAGTCTGCACATAGGCTTAACTGCTTTAGGTGACCTCAAAAGTTTTAAACTAATTAAGTAGCTTCGTTACTACAAGAAATGTAAAATGTAAAAGAAGTAAATGTATTTTTCGAGTCATTTATGTATTTATTGTTTTTTATTTTGGCAGCTTTGGTCCAGAAATGTAAATAGAAATTTTTGAGCCATGTATTTATTTATGTATGTATTTTTTATTTTGGCAGCTTTGGTCCTCCATATACAGGGTCAAACCACTCTCTCGTTAATTAAACAAACAATATCAACCCTCAAAAAACATTGTATCCAATACCAGGAAGGTAAATGAAACACGCCCATTGCGAACGGGGGCGGAACCCCAAATTCCACCATTCCTCTGACCTCCCACCATTGAAAGACCACAATCAAGCTGATTGCTCTGTGTGACTATGACAACATGAAGGTATGCTGTGCTGCACGGAGGATAAATTCTGCAGGTAAATACCATTTCATTGTCTTTCCAGGAGCCAGAGGACACAACTTTCTCTTCACTTGTCGCTGCTTCCAGAGGAAAATCTGAGATTTTACCACCACTCTTTCCAGATTTCAACACTGAATATGTCTTCTTCCAAGTAAGTACTGTACATTCCGTCGCACTTTGTAGTCTTTCAATTATTATTTTATTTCACTTCAATGCAGACATTTGTGCCTTTTGGAAAAGGTCACATTGTTTATTGCAGTGTATATAGTGTACTGAGTAGGTTCCACAGTATATTCATTCAGTGTATATATTCACTTCTGTACTTTTTGTTGCTGTGTGTTTATAACAAAAAAAGGCAAAAATAAATGTTTTTGCTAAATATAGCCAGTTCTCTGTCTCCTCAGGAAATCAAACAGGCATTTCTTTGTGTGCGGTGTCAATCAGAAGCCCGTATTCAGCCTCCCGGTCCATCTGAGAAGGACTTCCATGAAGAACGGCACGGAGGCTGACATTCATGCTGCAGTTGAAGCGGCCAGGGAGGATGTGGCCGTGTTGCTGCAGAAGGGCAGGATTTGGGAGCACATCACCCTCAAGAGAATTATGGATAGCCCTGACCCCCTCAGCAGGTTTGTGGATGATCTTTTCATATGGTGTGTTGTGTGCTCATTTCAGTCTTGTCTCTTTGCATTTCTGTGAGTTTTTTTTTTCATGGGAAAAATTTTAATGAATTTGGTGGTGGTGGTGGAGGAGCCTTTGAATAGGGGTCAGGTGGTGTGTAACATCCCAACTGCTGCCCCTCCTCCTGCTGCAGCTACCTCCATGGCTGAAGTAGAGGGGGAAGCCGTCTCCTGTCCTGAGTCTGAGAACTCGGGAGAACTGTTTCAGAAGTGAGGCCTCCGTTTTTGAAGGGGTTTGCCACCTTTCATTGGACCTCTCCCATGAGAATCCCAAACAGGAGGTAAGAACAAACATCATAATATTTACTTTGACATACTGTGACACACTTTATATTAACCCCCCAAATAATGCTTTTGTCAACCAATAATACATAGCTTACACACAGCTCTGTGCCACCAAGCACTTCCCGCATAATTTTTGGGTAAAGTGTCATGTTTTTCAAGTAGATAACATGGCCCTATACCTGCACTTCATGGACCTGATAGAGCCAAACTTGAAGTTTGTACGCTCCCTGGAATGCACCAGGGAGTATTACCATAAGCTGGTGGAGGCCAAGCTCTACAAGCAGACGGTGCAGAATTGTATCTAGAGCCTGAAGAGGTTGGTTGTGTTTTGTGGTGGTGGTTTTTGAAATACTTTCGGTTACTTTGCTCTGTAACATCCATGGTAATGCATCCAAAAAAAAAATTATATATTTATATATATGTGTGGGTGTATAATTCTTTTTTTTTACCTGCACCAGGCTCATGATTGAAAACAGAAAACAGGGACCTGCACCAGGACAGCAATAACTTCAGTGAATTCCAGTCAGTCCTGCCGAAGTTCTTTTCAAAAACGGTCGGCAATGAGGTGGTCAGACAGAGGTTCGTATTTGGTTATGTTAGGTTTGTGCCTGTAATTATACAACTGAATTAGATGCCTGTCTATTTTAGATCAGTTTCATAAAAAAAGAACATTATCCTCATTTGTCTTTTAACAGGTATGCAATCCTGAGGGAAGAGCTGCTGTCTCCACATGACTGCAGGCTCATTTTGAGGGCTGCCAGGAATGACTCCCTGGCAGTCATCAGGAAGCTGATAGGCACGCAGGCTGTGGAGGAGTCTGAGCTGACAAAATCAGGGTGCCAGCTAGTAGTGTACTACCTTGAAGGCACTCTGATGCTCAGGCACTTGCAATGGCCTGGTGCTGTTGAGCACATGACTGTAAGTATTTTTTTTTGGTAGGGGGAGGGGTTAATTATTTTTAATTAATATTTATTATTTATTATTATTGTTAAATATTTGTTTCATATTCATTCATTGTTCACAAAACCCTTCCTTGTCTTTTTTGTATAGGTGCAGGAGTGGGTGCAGCATACACCAGTCCCTGGCCACAGCGGCCACACGGTCATTGTAGTAATGGAGCTACACAGTTGGCTTCTTTTGCACTCAGCCAGGAGGAGGAGGCGGTAAGATCTACAAGAAAAAATTTCCCTGTGATAACTACTTGCAAACTAGTTTTCAATACCAGAGCAAGAAGTTCACAACTCGCTGTTGTTTTTATTTTGTCAACAGTGGTTCCAGGTGTACTTTGAAGCGGTCCGGCCAACATTGCTGGGCAAAAAAAAGGCAGCTGGAGGAGGACGACACCTCTGTTGACAGATTTTTCATCTCCGGCACGGGGAAAAACATCTATAATGCTTCAAATGACTTGGAACAGTTGCACAACAAGTTAGTTAAACATAATTTTTTTAACAACGTTGTATATATAATGCAAATAGTATGATAATGCACTGCATAGCAAGAACCTACTACACAATGGACATGGGATGCTTTACATTTACCCATCTTTAGAATATTTGTGAAGTTTATGTAAGGGTCTTATTTTTTTCTCCTTTTGAAATGCTCTTAACAATTTTTGTAGAGCTACCCGAAGTAATCGTGAACTAAACATATGCAGGAACTATGAACATATGAATGCATAGTTTTTTTCATTAACCTTTTCAACTTGGTTGAAAAGTAAATCAAAAGACCCAAAAATGATTGGGTGAATATTTGATGAAGAAATAAAAACTATTCTTGCATCAAACAAAATGACCACTTCCAAGCATTCGTCTTCTGGTTCTTTTTTTCTCATTTAAATGTTTTATTTGTATTTCAATAACAACACAATCACATCCTCTTAGCAATTAACATAGAAAAAACTCACACACAAAATTATCAAAATGATAACTTAACCCATAGTTAAATGAAAATGCTAAATAAAGTAAGCTAAGCAAAAAGAGTACATTACGCTTCTGTTGTAACAATGTCTGTGCACCAACTCTGATCCCACTCATGACAGACGCTTCATCATAACACTGGCTGATGATACTGTAGCATTCACTGCCATGGAATAAAGAGTCCAGGTGGATAAAATTATTTATTTCATTATCAACTGTTGTTGGCCACAGCCAAGCTATACACCACTGAACAATTTGTTTGTAATTCATCTTGCCAAAACCCTAAATGTTCCCTTTTTTCCTATTTTCCCTCCACATATCTCATGGGAAGGGACGTAGCTTTCCTTCACAATTTCCCAATCCACCATGTTGTTGTTGATGATCTTTATTTAATTCTTACAGATTCAAAGGAAATGCCCAACACTCACTTAATACCTGCTTATCAAGTTAAAAGATGAATTAATCAGCAGTCCGAAAGTACATAGACGTTTTGGCCATGACGTTTTAACCATGTCTCAGCTCTCATAAGCTGGTGGAGGCATAGTAGCCATATCCATGCATTTTGTTAAGAATAGCCTACATTTCCTGAATCTTGAAATATAAGAATTACATTACCTGTAGCTTCAACCATCCACACAGTATGAAATAGAATTTTCTTTTGAGCACATATTTTTTTTCAATCGCCATTTAAGCATACCGGTATAATTGCCTATATGAATCATGGCAGAATTTTGGAATAATGCTTCTGATATCAATATAGATTTTTATTTTTTGCTTCATCTTTTTGATACATCTCTATGCTTATGTACAAAAAGTATAGAGATGTACAAAAGTACATCTCTGTACTTACGTACTTGTACACCTGTTACACTTCACATTTATCTTTATTTGGTTTTTTGATCTGTTTTACCATATTTTATCGTTACCGATTTTCTTATCTTTATTTGTAGATGCAAAGCACTTTGGGATGCATCCTGTTCAAAAGGTGCTACACAAATAATTACAGTTATTATTGTTATGATTATTATTGTAGGCTATTAATATAATGTGCATACAGATGACTGGCTTCACATCGGAAAAACCTTGGCAACGTTATTGAAAATAACATCACATCAATTAAAAGTAGATAAAAACATTGATTTAAAATGATTTTATGATCATGGAAAATATACAGCTTCCTATCTGCCCAGGGGAATGTGTTGTAGGCGCTGTCGTATGGTTGCAGCATCTCCTGAGTTGATGGTGTGCTGTACAAGGGAAGTCTGCCCCAGCTCTTCTTCACCACATGCAAAACAGTCCAGGAACTCCATCAGCAGCTGCCAGAGCTGATCCTGCTGCACAGCCAGGTCGCCGGCACTCCTCTGCCAGATCTTTCACACAGCCGTCATCCTCCTCCCTTCTCCTTCAAGTGGAACCTCTCTGCTCTCCAGCTGCCCCGCTGCGGGACTCGTGCTGTAATCTGGGGTAGCTGGGAGCTGTGCGGTACGTACCTGGAGCTCAGGCTGGGGCAAACTGGGTGTCTCTACACTCTGTGGGTACTCACTGCTCCCCATGCAGCATGTGTGGGGCCTGGCTGGCTGCCTGTTATTGCTCGCATCAAATTTAAAACTTTGGTGCTAGCTGCCATGTGCGGCACATCTGGGGGGCTCATCTTCACAACATGAAAACTCAGCGTGATGAAACTCAGCGTGGCTTTCTCCAGGTCCAACTGACAGCTGTGGTCCTTCAAAAAGTCCAGGGAGATAATGCATGCGTCCTGCACCCCAGCTATATGTGTCACACATTTTTACCCCCACAGTCAACATTAGCCACCCTCTCCTTCTCATTGGTGCTAGGTCACCAGTCGCTGTGCGGAGCTGAACTGCTGTGTCAGGGAAGTGAGGATTTAAGAAAAATAAGGATTCTCTGAATTCAGGGTGTTCTAATAATTAAAGCCCTCATTTAACGTCCGGCACTCTGAATACCGAAGTCAAGTGACACTAACTATTTAAACCTCACCTAAACAACAGGTAATAAGTTAAAATTGGTTTACTTAAAAAATTGCTATTAAAAATACAAATTATCAATTAAATAACCAAGTTCATTTATAGAAATGAGCAGTTTGGTGGATCAGAAATATGTAATATGTAATAAACTCACACACACACACACACACACACACACACACACACACACACACAAACGCTCCAGAAGGGGAAGGAGCCAGAGGGAGAGGGAGAGAGGTGATGGCCCCCAGTGGTTGAGCATATTTGTCAAAGGATTCTACATTTGGGGGGCACCTTCGAGCTCACCAAGAACAAAGAGGGTCGTACCTGGACTAGGGTTTTTAATTTTTGTTTCAGAGCTGGAATTGTCATAGGTGACTTTTGCAGTACAGGCAGCTCCCGGGTTACGTACGTCCAACTTACAGACAACTCATACTTGCGAACGGACTGCCATAAAGCCTGTTATGTTAGAAAATTGGAGTTAAATAAAATGGTTTTTACGAATGGAACCGTGATCCGATTCTAGCCGGCGGGCTCAAGCTGATGAACCACCGAAGTGTATGTGTTTTATATGCATAGAAATGTTAAATATGTACAAAGACAAACATTTGACTAACTGATGCTAAATATGAACTGTATGTACCTGTTCTGATTTATGTACAAATTCGACTTAAAGACAGATCTAGGAATGGATCTCGTTTGTAACCTGGGACCTGTCAATACTATAGAAGAGGACACAGTAAGCTAGGCTGGTAGTTTGCTTTTGTTCCCCGAAGGCGAAGGGAAGGGAAGGCGGTCAGAGGACCAAGCTTTAAGAGTCATGGTTCACTACTGGTAAAATGTTAGTTAGCCTAATCTAGCCCATTAGGCATAAGATGAAAGAGACCCAACCTTTAACATGGCCCGAGTAGCCTAGCCTACGCTTACATTTAACATGTTTCATACAATTATCTTTACTGCAGACACTATACCTGATTGCTGTTTTGGATTTTTTTTTTTTATAGATAATTATCATTGTTTTGTCTTACTGAATGATATACTGCCCTCAAGTTCACAAGGCACCTCAGTGCTGCTTCCCAAAGTGTGTGTAGTGTGGAAGTGCTGCTGCACGGCTTGCGCACCCTCCCTCACAATTTTTGCCCCCTCCTCCTCCTTTGTAAACTTATGTTTGTGGCTCTCACTCTGCTTCAGTCCTCTCTGACTCACAATGATCACACACACACACACACACACACACACACAACGTGAATTCAAACTGCTTTCAAGTGCACATTTGAACTGAATTAAGAATGCACTTGGCACAGAGACATTTTAAACTGCTGCATTTTTTTTTATTCAGGTGAATATTTAGCTTCAAATTTATTTTTAGCTCTTAAAAAGATTACCAATGTCCGCACCTCGGTGTCCTCATAGCTGGCTATGGCCCTGGGCCCCATACTGCACAAGTGTACAAAGTTCAATGTGAAAGTGAACATTTCACCTCAAATTTGGCACATATTAATGCATTTTCTTTCTCTTTTCTTTATTATTAGGATATCTCAGCAAATAAAAAAATGCAAATATTGTAAGAATGCTTGAAGTATCAATGTCGTGTAAAAAAATGCAATTTTATGTCAAATGAATTCATGCAATGAAGTAAAAAGCAAAAACTAATTTGGCTCATACCACCTGGACTGGGGCCTGAATAATTCTTGTATGGTAGGCTGTTATAGTTACCTGTGTATCTTATACATAACTGTCACAATTTTAGCTGATAAGAAAGAGAACAAGAACCAGATTGCACTTTCATGTTGTTGTGTAGTGTCTTTTCCGATGTCATTCAAAGTTCTGGTGATTTTCCCAATGAAACAGTGGACAGTAACAAGGCACGAATCACTGTAACATTAACATTACCTATAAGCTGCATTAGTAAACATATTGCACAAACCTTTTTTTCCATCTTGTTAAAGTATGTATAGGAACATTTTTCCTCAACCAGTCTCTTTCAGTCATGTCAGGAGTAACATGTTTTCTATTTGACATAGCTGTTTAGTATGGTAGTTATTCAACTGCACTGCTAAAGTTAACAGGGCTATAATCTATCCATTTTGTAAACACTGATCAATTTCACCGCTAGAAAGCTACCGGAAACAACTCAAAGAGGATTGGACGGAGCCTAGGTGGGAATAGCTTTTTTAGGCATGAGGAGCAACAATTGGTTAAGATTTGGGTAAAATACCACGGTGAGTTAATCAGAGACAGAGTAGGGTGGTCCTGGTAACAATTCATATCGACACAAGATCGTACGAGGTACATAAATTAACATATGTATTTCAATGTTTTAGCTTAAATTTGACATACATTTATTTATGTTTCAATTGCTTTTCAGTTTGGCTAATGTTAACTCTTTTTCAGCCTTCAGCTAACAGTCCCTTTTAGCTAACGTTACCCAAAGTGGCATTTTAGCAAGTAAATTTAACGTTAATGCTAATTAATTGTAACAAGAATTCAATGAAAATAGCACAAGTGGAGCCCACAACACTTATATTATGTTTGCGGGAACGTCCAAAGTAGCAGATCCGCAAAATGACTCATGTACCCTGGTGTATGGATTAAAGTATTCCTTTTTTTTAATTGACATTATATACACATTGACCACAGTGATGAAGTTGCCATTCTCTATTCAATATCCTTAAAAAAGAAAGAAAGAAAAAAAAAAACCCAGTCAGACAATATAAAGAGAACAAATAAAAGAGAGAAAAAAACATAGAGTGGACATACAGATTGACAGACAGATAGACACACATGGACAGATGGACAGAAACAGAAAGACAGATAGGTACTAAAGGACACTTGAGGTAGGTGTGTAATATGAGGTAGGTAGGGGGTGGGAGAAGAGTTTTATATAGGGAAGATAAAGAAAAATAAAACTTTTTAAAGATAATGGTAGGTAACAGTCATTAATAAGAATAATAATAAGAATAACACAAATAATAATAACAGTTGCAATAACAATAATGACAATCTTAATATTGACTGTAATAACAATATAGATAACAACAGCAAAGACAACAATAATAACAATAATAATAATAATAATAACAACATTTAACTATGATGTGGAATAAGAGAGAGGAAACAAAAAAGAATGAAAGAAACTAATGTGTGTCATGAGTGTAGTGTAACTGTGGTGAAGTTTAAGTGACCGCAGGTGTGGCACATGGAGGGACTGTACATTCCATTTAAGATCGATCTGTTACAGTTGAAAGGAGGGTAGTTCACACTCCTGACCGCCGAGTGGCGCTGTGCACTCTTCAGCAGCGCTGTATAGCAGTGACGATCATCTTGTTAAACATTCATTGTATGCTGTTAGAGCCGTGAGGGGGATATGTGCTTCGGAATGTTTCGACTATTTTTCAGGAAAGAACCTGTAAATATACATTTTAGACAATAATATATCCATGTAAATGTGGTAGCTAAGGTGCCCAATACTTATATTCATTAATGGTAAATCCAGTAGTGTAACAGTGAACGATATTTAATGTCCTCGTCGAAACGAAATGAAGACGAGGCTAGCACGGACTAGCATGTTAAAACCCTCGAAGTAAAAAGGTATCGAAATGTTCTAAAGTAAACCATCCATGGGAAATCTAATACTTAACAGAATGTTTAGCGTTTGTTCAGCATTGATGAGTATATATTGTAAATGATTGTGAAGGATGTAACCGGATTAATGTGGGTGAAATGGCAGTGGGCGAGTAGCCGCAGTCATTGTATTAATATACCAGCACATGGACGAGATTAGCATGTTGCTAGCGGGGTTTCTGGCTTTGAGCTACAGTATTAAGGTAGCAGGGTGCAGCTATTCTGGATTACACGGTTTATGATTGTTAATGTATAAAATTAGAAGAAATAATGCAGAGAGAAAACAAAAGTTATGTGTATTTTATTCAGGTAAGAGCTAAAATAGAAAGGGATTCTTTCGAGTAGTTTCTCTGTGAAATGATGCAACAATATATTGAAAAAGTTTAAAGATTATTTGAGGTCAGGAAAAGTGGTAAAACTAAATAGCTAAAACATTTTTGTACTTCCTGGAAACGATATGACTCTCACTTGTGCTGTAAAGAAAACAGTGGGAACCTGTGTTAAAGAAACATGTTTGTGATACTGTATTTGGTTACGTTAAAGTACTTACCTGTGTTATTGATGTGATGTAATTCATTGTTGTTTAATAGGAATTCTTCATGCTTTTTAGTGTTCTAAGTTGTTATGATGCAGCTATGTTGGGGGAAATCAATATGTTTGAATATGCCATTGTGTTATTTTTCTTTTATATTATGCATTTGGATGTTACAGTACTGAGTAAATTACAGTCATGAATGACTGTAAAGGAGTTATCAGATAAAAAAAAAAAAAACAATGATTGTATGCTGTTAAAGCTGCAAAGACAATGTGTGCTTCAGAGTGTTTTCTATTTTTCAGAAGGAAGAAATAAAACTCCCCAGTAAATGTGTTACCCCGGAGTGGAGTCCTCATCATTCCTTGGGAGTGTAACACAGGTAATGGTGTTGGGTGTTGTATGATAAGCTCTTCTGTGTAGTGTGGTGAGAGATGGGGGATTAGTTAACAGGCAATTTTAGTGAGAGGCTGTAACTTTAGACCCATCAACAGTGATGAACAGCTCTCGTAGTGGGGAGGACTTGGCCGGGATAAAGAGCAGCTCCGTCTTACCGTGGTTCAATTTAAGGTGGTGGGAGGACATCCATGTGGAGATATCCATGTGGAGTGCCGAAATTCTCTCACTCACCTGTGGGGAGGAGGGTGGGAAAGAGTAAAAGAGTTGGGTGTCATCAGCATAACAGTGATATGAGAAGCCTTTGCATTGATCACTGAGCCAAGTGTCCTTGTGTAGATGAAGTAGAGAAGGGTGCCCAGCACTGATCCCTGTGGAACTCCTATGGTGAAGGGGCGAGGTGTGGAGGTGAAACCTCTCTAGCAGATTTTTGAAGATATACCAGTCAGCTAGGACCTGAACCATGAGAGGACGGTCCCAGAGATGCCCATCTCGACCGGTGTGGAGATCAGGAGTTGGTGATTGACAGTGTCAAATGCCGCAGACAGGTCCAGCAGGATCAGGACGGATGGAAGGTTGGAGGCTCGAGCAGAGTTGAGAGTTGTTTAGCATTGTTAAGCGTTGGCAGTTTGATTGCTGAGAGGTCTCCAAGCAGACAGAGGGATGGAGAGAGTGGGAACACTACAGCTCATTATAACTGATATTCTGTCGGTGACTTGCTTCCAGAAGTGATGAGTTGGAGGGCAAAGCCAGGTGGCATGGAAATAATCGTCAGGGGTGTTCGTTGTGCACTATGAGCTTGAATAGGGAGGGATATTGTTAAATCTGTTGCTGATATTAGTATGTATAATTTTGAAAGAACTTTGTATTGGTTAATTTATTCATTTTATCTATTAGTGGGGTGGATTGTAGATTGTTGTCTGTTATTTTAATTATTGATTTAAGGACAGATTTTAACAGGAGGTATTGCAGATACTGTTCATTCCTGATGTTGTACTTCTGGGTCAATTCTTGGAATGTGATGAAATTGCTATTTTGAAAGACGTGTTTGAGGTGTGTGATGCTTCTTTGTTTCCATGTATTTGATTTTGTCCAGTTTATGGCATACTCTGATATTTTTGAGAAAGAATTGAGGAGTTTGATGGCTTCTGGGAGGGAAGTTGATGGAGTGTTTAAGTAAAGCAATATATCATCTGCATAAAGGCTGATTTTGTGGTGTGTGGAGGAGGTCTGGATTGGATCCCTGTGATGTTATTATTTTGACGTAATGCAGCAGGTAGAGGGTCGATGAACAGGCCAAAAAGTGATGGTGAGAGTAGATATCCTTGCCTGGTTCCTGTGTGCCGTGCAAAACACTGTGAAGGTACTCTGTTTGTAAGAACTGGCGATTGGTACATTGTACAGTATTGTAAACCAATGAATAACAATTCTCCGCAGCCAAATTTGTGGAATTTTTGGTTTGGTTTGTTAAAAAACCTTTTCAGCATCTAGAGAAATTATTACTGATTTTGTTTTGTGTTGTTTGGTTATATTAATGAAATTAGATAGTCTACACATGTTGCTGGATAAGTCTCTTCCTTTGATGAAGCCGGTTTGGTCTGGATGGATTAGAAATGGGGTTACTTTTTCAATACGGGTGACAAGTGCTTTGCTGATCATTTTCAAGTCGGTGTTGATGATTAATAGGGGATGGTAGCTGGAACACAGGGTTGGGTCTTTGTCAGGCTTCAGTAGTACTGAGAGGAGGGCAGTGTTCATATGTTGTGGGATTTTTGAGTTTTATTTAATCTCTACAGCCATTCTGAAAAAGAGTGGTGAGATTATGTTCCAGAAGTGTTTATAGGAGTCAGCAGGGAAGCCATCAGGTCCTGGGGCTTTATTGTGTGGTATCTGAATGAGTGCTTTATGAAATTAATCTAATGTGACAGGTGAGTATAGAGGTGGTCTGAGGTGTATAGGTTAGTGTAAAATTCCTGAGATGTATAATTTATTGTTGAAGGCCTTTGCACGATCTCCCCTGCTCGGTTCTTAATGACTGCAGTAATTGATTTGTCAATAGTTGATTTGCCAGATATTTACCCGTTTTGCTATTGTGCTTGAAATTGTCATGTCTGAGTCTCTGTATTAGGAATTGGTATTTTTGTTTATGAAACTGTTCAGCTGAGAGTTAGGCAATGCTATTTCATTTTGAATTTGTTCTGTTGGGTTATTAGCATACTTGTCATTTAGTTCCTAGTCACTGAGTTTCCCTTCTAGATTCTTTTCAAGCTCGTATTATTTTTTTTCTTCCGGTGTGATGAATATGATATGATTTTCCCTGTCAGTACTACCTTCGCAGTTTCCCAAAACAGTGATGGAGAGATTTCCAGAGAATCGTTTATTTCGATAGAGGATGTCCATTCTAAATTATTCTGACATAAAAGTGCAAAAATGGTAATTTCTTGGATCAATGCAGATCTGATAAGAAAAGGGCCCAGGTCATCTCTCTAGCTACATGAGATGACCTGCCTGCATGCAAGTTAAGTTTTCTTAGAGTATTGTGAGACGTTACATTATACAGCATAGACACGTGTTTATTTATAAATTGTTGGGGGTAAGGTAACTTAGGAGTTGATCAGGACTAAACAGCTGTGTGGGTCCAACATGTATTTATGTTGAAGAAAATAATGAGTTAAATTCATCGGAGAAAGTTGATTTAATAATCAAAAAAGAGTAACTCATATATAATAGAAGAATTGCTTTATTCAATTTGAGGATTTTGTTTGAGGTCATAAATGGGAGAACACTTGATTCAAATACCTCAACAGAATACCTGGGTGATATGAAAGAAATTAAAATCACAATAATCATGAGGACTTTCTCCTCAATCTCAATATATATCACAATATCTGCTCACCTATGTGAAATCGCAACATAAGTAATGTTTATCCGATGAAACTTTATGTTAATGTAAAGTATGATACAAAACCAAAACTGCAATTTTCAAATTATATTCCTTCAGACATTTCACATCACTTTAGTTAGAAATGTGTGTATTATCAGTTGAACTTAGACGACAGAATTGTGTAACGCAGTATACGAAATTACTCTTCCATTCTGGGTGGCAATAAAAAAAATCTAAAATCTAACTTGCCTAAACCTGCAGATACCCTATATAGTAGAAGTAATTTTTGTCAGAAAAATGATGGTTAGCTTGTTAACATTATCTGTCTACCTGCATTTATTGATTGCTAAGCTAAGCAATGATTTGATTTATTTGTTCACCTCAGAACACATGGAGATGAAATTTGCTGTGGTGCAGTGGAGTGAAGGGGAGGATTCTGGGAAGCTCAGCGATGTAAAAACTGATGCCATAAGGGGGTATGATGATTCCAAGATGGACCAGCATAGGGATCCCATTTCCAACTACTCAGACGTTATCGAATGGCGCCATGGGACGAAACAGCGAGGAGGGTGGCCTAACTACAGAGGCACTGTTCTTTTTGTTAGTGGTAAGATTCTGTTTCTATGGCTTTAAGTGCAGGTCGTCCTCTTTACAGCACTTCAGAATAAGTTTTTGGTGTCCAAACCTAAAAAAGGTGAGATGCAGCCTGTTTTAGCTTATGTGCTAACTTTCATTACCAGTTGACTAAAGACTTTCTCACTTTTGTTGTGCTGTATAAATGATGATAAAATAGAATGTAATTTTCTTTGTTGAATGTGTTTTCAGGAAGAAAACTGTTTAAGTAGAAACATAAGCTCCATTTAAACGTCAACTCTTGATTTAAAATGTTACTCATGTAAATAGAGCTCATACTTTTGTTGTAGTAGTTTTATCACAATTTCATCATGTATACCGCAGTACAAAACACTAGAAAGTTGTTAGCTGGCAGTTAAGCAGTGTTTCATAAACAGTCACCCATCTGCACAAGTGAAGTTGGTTCTAAGTTAATGCATAAGCATCACTAAGACACACTTAATCCTTTAGTTATACCCATAGTACCCTACGCCAGTGGTTCTCATGCTTTTTCACACCTTGGACCCCTAAACTGACACAAATTAGACCACAGACCTCCGTCTGATATGATCCTTTATTTTAGATGTTGTATTACAGAACGTGTATGAAACCCATAATCAAAATAGTCATTCATTCTGGCATTGTTACTTATGGATGTAAATATAGTGAAAATAAATGATTCACCTTTTTGCTGACCCCACTTCGAGAACCACTGCTTTATATAAACACAAATACTGTGTCGTGATGCTGAAAGTGTCATAGCATATTAGCATGTCAACTGACAACTATGTTATTGACATGGCTGACTTGATTTACGTGTCATTTAATAGTAGTAACATTTCCCCACAGCTGTACTACCCTCAACTAATAGCCGCAATCGCCTGAAGCTGTCTGAACCTCGTGTGGTGTTATGTAAAAGTGATTTAGAGTAATCAGCTGTGTGAGTATAACTCTGGTTGTATGTCTTCTTCTTTTGTTCCTTAGCTACTCGTTTTCAGACGACCCGTAAGACGACCCGTCAGCAGTGAGTAAACTGAACTCACTGCTGAAGCAGAACTGACAAAGAAGGTTTCAGTGCCCCCTAAAACACATCATGACAATTCAGATGGCTCAACCGATACTGAGACTCAGATTCTGACTCAGTCATTGCAAATTAAGGTGACATTAGTTTACTTTTAGCTCCTATGTAATGACCATATTTCCCAATGTTACCATGTATACAGAATGTGTAAGGGGTTGGTACTACTGTATAATCAGCATTACTGTCTAGCCATTAAAAACCTGTAAGGATTATTGATTCTTCTTATTGAGTCTATATGTCAATAATTCTATTTTCCTTTCTCTTGACATCCAGAAGTCAAAGGCTCTCACAAGGAAGAGTTCCACAGAAGAGTTCCTTATGATGTACAGTCATTCACAGCCACCTTCAGATGATAAAAGTCCGAGAAAGACTGTGGTTGAATTAAAGCGGGAGATCAAGGACCTGAAAGCAGAGGATGCTAAATTGAAGGAGATGGTTATTCAAGGTATTATTGATTCATGTCACTCATTGAACCATTAGACATCGAATACACTTTTATAAATGACTTTAGGCTGTATTTACTGTATTATAGGGTACTTTGTCCTAAGGAGGGTGATAACTAATTCTTTGTTTCTGATATACTGTGTTCAGATGTGCAGGGACTCCTACAGACCATGAAGATTATATTTGGTTCGGCTACACCTCCTAAGAGATCCAGGTTCAGTTCTCCATCTGACCCTTCACCATCTGACACGTCCCTCCCCAGATCTACGCCGCTCAGTTCCACGTCTGCATCTGTCACTCCATCTCTGACTGACTCCCAGTCTTCAAAGGTAATTATTTTTTAATGAATAAATAAATACAGCGCATAAAATAGATCTACTGCTTGTCAGACTTTGAGTATGGTAGTTCTAATTTGCTTTTCTGTCTGAAGTCTGTTGGGCTAAACAAATCGTATATATTTGAACTTGTAAGTTCTCACCATGTCTCCTTGTCTAAACAAGTGGAGATCCACCCTGGGACTGGAGTCATGGTTAAGAAACTGGCATGGGCCCATGCCCTAAATGCAGATTCAGCTACAGTATTTTTGAGGCATTTTCTCATGGCAGTCTTCCCAGTGGAGAAACTGCTGGTGAGCATTCTCCGAGGGGGCACAAAAGGCAGAGGAGGGGATGCTCGTCTAGCACTGGACAGAAATAAATTGGATGCCATTTGCAGTATGTTTTCAGCTTTTCGTTACACGTTTTGCCAATAGCCTCTGCTTTTATGTATTTCCTGATTTCAGACAAGGGACCTAAATGATGGTTGAGGCATTGCATCATACCAATGTTCTATGATGATGACTTTGGTGCCAATTGTATCGATTCCTATGAGAGATGCACAGAGAAGCACACCATAATTCAACATATCTATGTCGTAGGGGTGGGCGATATAGCCTCAAAATTATATCATGATATTTCAAGGAAATTTCCGATAATGATATTTATGATGATATAGAAGAAAAAATGCTGAGGAACGTTTAATCTGTGATTTCAGCTTGCCAGCAGTATGGCTGTCCTGAGGCTGATTGGGGTTAGTGGTGTTAGTATCTGTAAGGACGCTCAGCCTCAGGACAAGCTGGCTGAGGGGACTCCTCTCTATGTTCAGCTCTTGGCATTGCAGGGCTTATCCAGCTTTTAGCACAAGATTGAAGAGTTTCAGTAGGGCTCTTTGCATCTCGGGGATGCTGTGCTTTAACACAGATGCTGTCAGGCCCACCAGCTTTACCTGATTTGAGTGCTTTCAGTTTGTCTTGCAGCTCCTCAATAGTTATCGTATTTCCTAGGGGGTTCTGGTTGTCTTTGATACATGATTGTAATTGTTCAAGTTTTTCATAAATTGAATTTTGTTGATTTTGGTGTTTGGGTGAAATTTATTGATTGGATTTTTCAAAATATATTTTCCAAGCATTTCAGTTTTGTTTTGGCAATTCTTCTCTTTTTGACATGTTAGTCTATTCCAAGTTTCCCAGAAATGGTTTTGGTTTATTGACTCTTCAATTTCATTCAGCTGTATTTTGATGTGTTCCAATCTTTTACTTTTAATCTTGCTTTCATAGTGTTTGAGTGTTTCACAGTATCTTAGGTGTAAATCTTGATATTTAGGATTTTTTTGTTTCTGGTTTGATAGAGTTCTCAGATTTTTCCTAATTGTTTTACAGTCCTCATCAAACCATTTTTCGTTACTTATTTTTTTAATCAGTTTTCATATTTATCATTTTTAATTTAGAGTTTGTCACTAATCTTAAAAAAAAAAAAAAAAATTCGTTGCATCATTTATGGCCAGATTTACACCTAAATTTGAGGGATGATACTGTGTGTTTTGGAATGTTTCTAATACATTTTTTATTTCTTCAGTTCCATTTGCCTCTGTATAATTTTTCACATTTTGGAGCCCATCTATAAGAAGGATTGAGGTTGTATAGCTTACTTGGCTGTGTCTGTGTGGTGTACTGCTGTGTTCTCTTTATAAACACAGTTATTTGACTATGATCTGGCAAAGTTGTTTGTGGTCTGTCAGTAAATGCATTAATAGAGGAGGGGTCTAGATCTGTGATGGCATAATCAACTACACCGTTACCAAGGCTTCAACAGAGATTTAGCAAAATTCTTTTGTTTTTATTAATGACACTGTCATAATTGTTTCTTTAGGTTAACTTTATTGAGTGATATGGATTAGTTGATCCAAATATGTGATAATTTTCTTGGGTGCTGTTAAAATCAGGTTGTGTACCAGTCCTTGAGTTAAAATCTCTAGCAGTACTTTCACCTGGGCCTGGAAGTCACATATTTTTGTGTGGACCTTTAGAAATGTTTCTTTTGAGAAATAAGCGGATTCAGGGGGTGGAATATGTGCTGCACGAAAGGGGTAGGTTATATTTGGGGGATGTGACATTTCTAATATTTAGCCATATGTGCATGTCTGATATTTTGATTGCTTTAATAGAGCATGTAAGTTCCTCCTTATGCCATATTATCATACCCCCCGAATCTCTGCCACGCTGGACATTGCTGTGCTTCAAGGATGGTAATATTATTTCTCTGTGGGACAGGAAGTTAACATATCTCTGCTCCATGTCTCTTTTAGGATTATTATATCTTTATCTTTACTGGTTAAATCAGGATGTGTACTCTTCAGCCCAAACACTGCAGAACACAGATCCTGAATATTCCAACAGCTAATTGTAAATGATTTATTAGGGTGTTGTTTCTTTGTTGAAGTTCTTTCATTTCTGTCTCTATTTTTAAGGTGGTTAATCTTGTCTCCTCTTTTACCTGCCTCGCCTCATCTCTGAGCTGTTGTATGAGGTCACTGTCCATCAGCCTGCCCTCTTTAAGATCTGCTATCTCTATCTCTCACAGCAAGAGGCAGTCTTGCATATACTTCATTGTGGCTGACAGTCTGGGGGAGCCAGAATTTTGGACAATTGGATTGATTTACTTCATCATCATTATCAATATACAGTTGTCTCCCTTTTGAAATGCCTCTCATTTTAAGTTGAGTAAAAGTTGTTCGGAGAGCTGTGTGCCAGGCACAAGGATAGTCTGTCTAGAATAGCGGGTTTGTTTTTGTCGTCTTATTTGTTGTATTTTTGCAGTCTGCAGTTAGGGTTTCCAGTGAGTCTCCCTGTATTATTTCCTTATGATGTTTCTCTGCCTTGGCATTAGTAATATTGTAAGGGTATTTGATCATAGTGCAGGTCAAGCCTGTACCTATTTGGTAATTTGAACCATAACATTTCATTTTAGAATTCTGACCTCCAACTGTCAAAAAGTCAACTGTCCGAATTTAATAATCTAATAGAATGAATGTAGCCGCAAGCGGCGATTACGGGGTTCAGACAGCATACGGCCGACATTTGATTGAGTTATAAGCCTGTCCTTATAAACTTTATTATTAACTGTCCTTATAAACTCCTTAAAGACTTTCCACCAAGACATACACTGAAAAAAGTAAAACCTTGCTCAAACTAAAAAAAATGATGTCCAGATATCACATCTAAAATATTTGACTTCACCGAATCTAAATTGAGTAACTTCATATGACCTGATTATTTTATGTTGATGTAAACAATAATACTGCACTTGACTCAACCTTATTTTTTTGCCTTCTTCCAAATTATTTTCTTAACTTTTAGTTATTGAACCAAACTAATAAATTTAAATTGAACCAACCTAATTTATTAACTTTTAACTGATTTAAGGGTTAGGGTTCGAATTGAATTGTTTGCCTTGACACCAGTTAATTAATTTACATATATCCAAACTATATTTTTCACATTTTGTTTGACCCAAAAATAATTTGTTTCCCACCTTATAAACTCTATAAAAAAAGACACTTGGCCAACAGATTACATTAAATGTATTTATTAATATTAAACATATTAACATTAGGCAGTCGGCCTTCTTTTTTTTTTTTTATCAAAAGAGGGTTATGACTTAACCTGGATGCTAATTAAAATGATACACTGTATAACACTGTATAACATCCCTAAAGGCACTGCAAGGTGGCAAGGGGAGGAGACGGTGGAGAGATGAGAGAAAGGCTGGAGAGGGGGGTGGGTAGAGAGGGGAGAAGAGAGGATGAGAAGATGGAAAACAGAGGTGGACAGGAGAGAAAAATCAGAATCCAGATTCAGAAGGTCCTGGAGATTTCTTGCCATTTGTCTCTGGAGTGTTTTCATAAAGAACAGTAGAAGGAGCTCTGTTTCTTTTATCTGGAACTTCTTGATAAAAGTGGATTTGTATCTCAGTAACATTACAGTGTGGGCATTCCAACAACATAACCAAGCTCCACACTTTTTCTTTTTTTTTTTTTTTTAATTCCAGTGGGAGTCAAATGTATCCTCAGTGTGTAATGGAAGATAATGCTTTGTGTTTGTAAATCCTATCCCTTTGAAAGGATCATGTTCACATGTTAAAGGGATAGTTCACCCAAAATTGAAATTTCACTCATTATCTACTCACCCTCATGTCGACTAAGGGCTGGGAGAAGTTTCAGAGTTATCCGTGGCTTCTCTGAGTTACAGGGGGGGTCAGCGCAGCAGTGCTCTGCCATATAATGGTAGTGAATGGACACCAACTGTCTTTGTAACAAAAAGACAAACCAAAAAACATCCAAATACCTCCATGCTGCTCGTATGTAATGTCCGTCTTGTACTGAAGCCCCGAAATGCGAAATTGTCCCGAAAAAAATTAAATAAGTCTATATTTCAAGTGTAACAGACAGGCCATTCCCTGGTGCAATCCCCTGATAACCCTGAAAGAGTGCCAGGATGGACTAGGTAGCCTGTTGGAATTATTCATTTTTTTTTTTTTTGTTAATCATAATAATACATTTTATACTTAGTGGATCAACAAGAACATTTCGGTTTGCTTGCATACAATTATGGTTGATGTTGTTTTAATGAGAATGGGTTGATCCAGTGACCCAGTGACGTGGCTGGGGTGACGGTATATCCGGTGTGGTTAGCGCGGCAAAAAGGAGCGCGCGTGTGTGTTTCTGGCTGGCTGGATGTACGCCACTGGAGCGGGACTTTGGAATTCCTAGAGACCACGAAACCGGAATCTACGTTTCCCTTGTGTGATCAGCACCTCTACAACCAACCCATTTAACGCAACTAATCGAAAGGGGATCTTTTAGAAAACTAAAAATCTGAACGAACTGATTGCTGGAGGGCAGCGACTGCACCTCGCAACAATCCGAAGACCGGGCTGTCCGTCGCCGAGCGACCAGGTAGAGCTGGCCGTTGCAGGAGAAGCTCCGGTGGGGAAACAGGTAACGTCAACCTTTCTTTTATGTTGTACGCAAGCAAACCGAGTGTCTTAGCTGCACGCCACCCTGGGGAGTGCGGAGATATAGTAAATACACAACCCTAGACAACGCTAACAGTAACGGTGGGAGAAAAACTCGGTAAGGCTGAGCTTGCGGTATCTCTACCCAGGGAGGCCGTGACACAAGCTTGTTTTGTAAGGGAAGCTTCTCGAAGCTCCACTTCCCGGTTTGTCAAATTTGGTGGGGCTCTGTTGAAGTTCAAAGGCCCTGAAGTGTTCACAGTGCCATGCACTGAGCTTCCAAACAATGAAAAAAAGATTGTCCTTCAGAGCCAATATGTGAATGATTTCAGTGAATTCAGGGATCCCTGCCAAAGATCCATATGCAAGGATCATTCCAGTTCTGTAATTGAATCCATTGTAGGTGACATTCTTTGCCAGACACACACTGTCCACAGCTGGGTGTTTCAGCAGTATAGCTTTTGCGATCTCCTCTTTCAACACATCAAGAGAAAGAGTTGAAACATTTGACACTTCCAGAAGAGGTTTTTGAGGGTACATAAATACCTGCTGCGCCATGTGAAATTGGTGTCGCTCTGCCAAAGAGAACAACACATTCTTGAAAGATCTTATATATCAAACAACTCTTTTAAAAAAACTATGTTTAGCTTCGAATCTTAAAGTCCAAAGACAAACTAATGGTCCAAATTGATGAATTAGTTGGGGATAGTGTTCGAGATAATGATGCTTAGGCAGCAGGTTGTAGTCTGGGAAAACCTCTTGAAGTTGTACTCTGTGCTCTGAGATCTTGAAATTCAAATACGCAATCGATTCCTCTGTATGAACAGGTGAGACAATAAGGTCCACAATATCCTTTAGATCAGTCAATATTTTCCATGCAGGTTCTTCAACAGGCACCTTCTGGCCAACAAGGAAGGGGAAAAACCTTAACAAACTCCAGTTTTCGTGTGAATTCCCCCCTATCGTCTTTCGCGATGCAAAGTTCAATGGCACTGGATGGGGACAATTAACTTTGTCAGTCCATTTAAATGGGAAATGTAGTAAAGACTCGTTTAAATATGCAAGTGTAAAGTATTTTTTAGATGTGAAGATGGACAGACATAAGGCTGTCTCTGCAGGAACAACCCCTTCAAATAAATCATGAACCAGATCCGGGGGGAAACCGGTAGTGACTTTGAAATGACTGAGTTTCTCAGAGAGAACACATGTCCTCTTAACACCACAGAAATTGTTCAGAGATTGTTCTTCGATGGTTTTGAGATGGTCTGAGTGAAGGTCTTCTGTTCTTGATGTAAAAGATCCACTGTCTACTGGCTTAGTTTGAATTTCTGATTTGGAAGCTGTACAAAATCGGCATATGTGACCACTTGAAAAACACTCAAAAAATCCAGCGATGCTGTGGGCTCCAAGATTGTCTGCTATGACACACTGTACTGTTCCCTAACTTTGACAAAAAAACACCATGTTGTTCCAAGGAAATTAAATCACAAATGAGAGGCTCGAGTACTGCTTCATAGCCATACACCTTCAAATCATCACTTCTGACTAGAAGAGCCAAGTGTATCGATGACAGTGAAGATTGACAACCGGGGGACAGATTACCTAATGTCCAATAGAGGGCACAGATCTTATGTTTTCTTCGTGATGTACCAATCGGGTTACATATTTCAAATTAATCAATATAAAGGTTAAGTGAAATTGCACATTCTTTAGACAAAAGTGTGTTTTTTCTGAAAAATTCACCAACAAAGGGACAACTGTAAACTGCTTTATCACTGTCGGGTGACTGATATTTCCCTTTCAAATTGGCAGTCTTTTTTAAGATAGAATCTAAATTTAGAATCTGTTGCAGTGTTTTCAGCACAGATACATACTTTAATGATTTTTTGTTCCTTTTATCAAGAATATATTCCACTGGTGACACTACACCAAATTCTCTTTTATAATATGACTTGCGCCTCCAAGAAGTAGACAATGGGCCTTGTTTAACTATTGCTTTTTTAAGTGGATTGGAAGAACAAAGAACTGTGGCTAGCTCTTCAACAACAGATGCTTCTACATGACAATCGTTATCTCCCAAAACCTGATTAATTGTTTTTAGACTATGTGGCACAGAGACAGTTCCAATAAGATGTTGTAGCTCCTCAAGCAATTCGTTGACAGCTGTACTGGAGACTAAGTATGTATGTTCCAATTTAAGTAAAAGTGAAGCTAATTTCAGTTCAAATTCCTTTTCAAAATCCCTTGACTCTTCAGTAGTTGGCTCATCCAGCTGTACTTCTTCATTCAGGTCAGAGTTCAATGATTCAGAAGGATTGGAACTGAGTGCTGATGTGACAATTATTCCACTTTTGAAGTCATTAACCGTGCATGACTGATGTTTTCTCCATTTATGGGTCCTGAAACTGCTGTATATGTTTGTTTTGTATGAACAGCCATCAAACATACTAGAGACTTGTTCATTTTTTTTCAAATTTTGATTGATATGAAGAAAAAAATCATACTCCGTGGAAAGCTGATTGTTGTCACAAATGTAGCACTTGAATGAAGAGACCTTTTGTGTGAACTCTCGAGAGGGATGATTCCTAGTAAGATGTTTTTGTAGACCATTCCATGTCTTGGACGAACAGGGACAATTTTCGTGGATGCATGGGTAAGGACGGCGCCTATCGTGAAACCGATGGTCAATGCGATAGTGTTTTAGTAGCTCAGATCGTTCTGAAAATGACAGGCTGCAGTCTTTACATTTCCACATCCGATAACTGAGAAAACAAAAGAAGAAATAGTGAATTCCCTTACAGGTGATACACTGATCTGAGCTGGCTCAATCAACGTAGCTAAATAATAATAAAAAAAAAAAACACCGCAGTAATCATTTTCAATTTGCTACTATGAAAATGTATAGATGAGGGTCTAATATTCAGGGTGATTTGTGAAATGGATAAAAAAAAAGGCGATTTGCAGTGTATATGCAATATGTTACCTCCTCAGGTTGGATGAAGATAGGCTCCAGCCAGGGAACTATAGAGAGCAGCCTTGTGGTTCTGAAAGCATAAGACAAAATAAAATAACTACTTTCTGAAGACCACATAATACAATACGGAGAAGTTACATAGGCTACAGCACAGCTTTTAAGACCCAGATATCAAAATTCAAGACTTTAAGACTTTTTAAGACCCCGCGGGAACCCTGGAACCAGGGTTTTCTCTACAGCAACAGAGCTCAGCCGCAGAGTAAGAGGGATAGCCTACTAGCCACACTAGCTGCCCCGAATGTTAGCAAGTGCTAGCACGTCTCTCTTTCTCTCTTTTGCAGCACCACAACGGAAAAAAATGCAGTCCGGATGGAGCGCCCGAGCCGCGGACGGACAGTATCTAACTAATCTAAAGCCTGGAATGTATGAGAGCCATTGTAGTAAGCTAGCGGTTGACTACAATGGCGGTTAGCATCCGTGGTTAGCATCCGAATACTAGCGATGTCTTTTGGCTAGCTCACATTACCGACATTTGAAAAGGGTTATAAATTTATTATTACTGTATTCATGGTCATAAAGTTTACGGTCAATGCTAGCTAGCTAGCTGCTACTGCCAACTAGCTAGCCAGCTAACATTACTGCAAGCTAACGTTCCAATCGTGCCAGCTATCGCCCCATTTAAGTACTTAATTGGGCTATTCTTTGCAATTTTAACAACACAAAACACTAAAACATTAATTATCAGCAGCTGCTTTGCTACTTACGTTTATTTTCAGACGAAATCCACCCAGGTAACGATATCACGATGTCAAGTGGTGCGTCTGGCCAGCATGCAGAGAGGGAGCATCCGGACATGTGCTCTGACCATGGCTCTGACTCAGCAGTGCAGTGTGCAACGCCCATGCACAATTCATTTGACTCAAACTAAAACTATTACCTGCAGGTCATGAAGGGAAAAAAACAATTTGAAAGAAATCAAAAAGTTTGTTTTGGGTCCTTTGGACGTATATTTAGTTCGGTATAAATCAAACTTGATGTCTCTAAATGAAAAAAAAAAATGAGTTTTACAATCAAATCAATAATTTTATCCTGTTTTAAATGGCAGTTATTAGTTTGAATGAACAACTGCATGTTACACTTTTTTCAGTGTAGTATACAGAATTTGAACTTAAACTGGATTAGGTTGAAGTTATGACTATTTGTTTGCTTATAGTGCCACCTATGGATGCATTTATACCAAATTCGGTAGGCTTGAGTGGAATGGCCTGTAGATGGGAGATCTTAAGTTTGGTGTTGACTGGACATTGCATTCGGGAGTTACAGTGCATTATGTCAACAGAGGCCACACCCACACAATTTGTTGGTTTACTGTGGCCACGTTTTTTATGCAGCAACATTCTGTATACAACATTTAAAGATCTTGGTATGAAGAGTCCTTGTACCAAGTTTTGTGCAAATCAGTCAAACTGTCTGGGAGGAGATTGATTTTAAAGGTTTTATGAAAATCTCTTAATTTTCATAGAGATTGCTCTTCGACACATCCTTAAACATCCTGTACATTTTCATGATGATAGGTGTTAGCTACTTGACTACAAGGGCTACTGAAATTTGATTGGCTGATGTTGGCCATGTTGTTTGAGCAATCACCTTGTACGTATAAATATCCATAACCTTGACCAACATGTAGAATGCAAAATTTCAAGTTGATCAGACAATTGGTTCAGGAGTTATCACCATTTGTTTGTTATAACGCCACCTATGAACAGATTTATACCAGATTCTGTATGATTGAGTCTAATGGCCTGCAGATGAGGGATCTCAAGCTTGGTGATGATTGGGCATTGCTTTGAGGAGTTATAGCTCATTATATCAATAGAGGCCACACCCACAAATGTCACTGGCTTACTGTGGCCACATCTAACGTAGCAACTTTCTTTATACCATGTTTAAAGATCCTGGTATTCAAGATGCAGTGTACCACGTTTCAAGCAAATCAGTTGCACGATCTAGGAAGAGAGAGATCTGAAATGTTTCACAAAAAATTCAAAATGGCGGAAAATCTATTATGACGCATCATTTTGGTCCAAGAGGCTTTTTTTTTATTTTTTATTTTTTTTTAAATGGAGCCAGGGAAAAAGGAGAAAAAATCATTTTGATGCCAGTCCAAACAGTTCGAGTTTTAGCCCAAAATGCATTTTAGATCACTATAGGGCCAGCACCTGGCCAGTGAGGGTAGAAATTGCTCTTTGCTACATACTTAACCATCCTGTAAAGTTTCATGATGATAGAGGATACCTACATCACCATAAGGGCTACTGAAATTTGATTGGCTGATATCGGCCATATTGTTTGAGCAAACACCTTGTACCTATAAGATAATCCTTAACTGATCCCACAGCAAGGCAATTTATAGTGTAATAGCAGCAAAGCGGAGTGCAATAACAAGAGCATTTTATCAATAAAAAAGGGCAAATATAATGAGAGAAACAGAATACAAGAATGCAAAGTTGCAATATAAGTAACAATTTACAAATTAACACCAGTCAGGAGCACAAGTATATATTGGTATTGCACATCTTGGTAATTGCGTTTATATTGCACACATTTTCCCATATTAGTGAATGTGGTCTGCTGGGAGCAGTGTTGGTTGTAGACCCTGACAGCTGCAGGGAGGAAGGACCTGCGGTACCTCTCCTTCACCTGCCGCGGGTGAAGCAGCCTGTCACTGAAGGAGCTTCCCAGTGCTGTCAGTGTGTCCTGCATGGGGTGGGACAAGTTCTCTATCAAGGATGTCAGCTTTCCCATCATCCTCCTTTCTCCCACCACCTCCACTGGGTTGAGGGGGTATCCCAGGACAGAGATGTCCTTCTTAACCAGTTTGTTGAGTCTCCTCCTTTCAGCAGTTGAGATACCACTGCCCCAGCAGACCACTCCATAAAAGATGGCTGATGGCACCACAGAGTCAAAAAAAGTCTTCTGGAGTGCCCCCTGCACTCCAAAAGACCTGAATCTCCTCAGCAGATAGTCTGTTGTGGCCTTTCTTATGTCATGCATTCGTGTTGTCAGTCCAGTCCAGTTTATTATTCAAGTGAACACCCAGGTACTTATAAGATCTCACCATCTCAATGTCCGTTCCCTGGATGTTCACTGGTGTAGGAGGAGAGTGTTTGTGCCTGCAGAAATCGACCACCAACTCTATGGTTTTCCCGGCATTGATCTGGAGGTGGTTCCGCAGGCACCAGTCCACAAAGCCCTGGGTCAGTTCTCTGTACTCCCTGTCCTCCCCATCTGTGATGAGTCCGACAATTGAGGAGTCATCAAGAGAACTTTTGCAGGTGGCAGTTGGCTGAGTTGTGTGTGAAGTCTGCAGTGTAGAGGGTGAAGAGGAAGGGAGCCAGGACTGTTCCCTGCGGGGCCCCTGTACTGCAGACAATTATGTTGGACTCACAGGCCCGTATCCTCATATACTGTGGTTGGTTGGTGAGGTAGTCCATGATCCATGCTGTGAGATTGTGGTCCACCCCTGTGCATTCCAACTTGTTCCTCAGGAGAGTGGGCTGAATGGTATTGAATGCACTGGAGAAATTAAAAAAACATGATTCTCACAGTGCTTCCAGTCTTTTCTAGGTGAGACAGGGATCTGTGCAGGAGGTAGATGACAGCATCATCCACCTCAATGCCAGGTTGATAGGCGAACTGTAGCGGGTCCTTTGATGGTTTCACCAGAGGGCGGAGATGGACAAGGACCAGTCTCTCCAAGGTCTTCATCAAGTGTGATGTCAGTGCCACTGGCCTGTAGCTGTTGAGGTCCTCGGGGTGCGGGGTCTTTGGCACTGGTACCACGCAGGATGTTTTCCACAGTTGCAGCACTCTCCAGCTTTAGGCTCAAATTGAAAATGTGCCCAACTATCCCGCACAGCTGGTCTGCACAGGACTTGATAAGCCTTGAGCTGATGCCATCTGGACCCCCAGCCTTTCACACCTTGATCCTCTTGAGTTCTTTCCTCACCTGGTTTGTTGTAAGGGACAGATTAGGGCTAGGGGGCTGATTACTGGTGGTTGTGAGTGGGGGGGTAGGGCATTGGACAGGAAATGCAGTGGATGTGCAGGGTGGCTGTGAGCTTAATGTTGTTGGAAGGGGGGTGGAGCAGTATACAGGGGGTCCAGACGATGGGGGTTGCTGCAGGGTGGACTGGACAGGGGGAGGGGCAGATGACCGATCAAATCTATTGAAGAAACAGTTCAGATCATTCACCCACTTCCGATCCCCCACAGGCTGGGAGCTGGGTTCCTTGTAACCAGAGATGGTTTTGAGGCCCCTCCAGACTCCATTGACGTTGTTCTGCTGCAGCTCATCCTCCATCTTCCTCCTGTAGCTGTTTTTTCCCCTCCATGATCCTCCTCCTCAGCTCCTTCTGCACATTCTTCAGCTCCTGCTTGTTTCCTGACTTAAAGGCCCTCTTTTTTTCCTTGAGGAGAGCCTTTATGTCAGAAGTAATCAAGGGTTTGTTGTTGGAAAAACACCGTACAGTCGTGGTTGATACGGCGTTCTCCAGACAGAAGTTGATATTGTCCGTAATACAGTGTGTGAGACTGTCAATGTCCTCCCCATGAGGATTGCAAAGTACATCCCACACAGTTGTATGAAAACAGTCCTTCAAGGCCTCATCAGCCTCGTTGGACTGTCTTTTCACGGTGCGAGTGACAGCTGGTCGCCTGTGCACTAGGGGTTTGTACACAGGCAGGAGATGCACCAGGTTGTGCACAACACCATGCCTCCTTGGTGTTGGCATAAAACAAATCCAGTGTGTTATTGTCTCTGGCATGTAACATATTGCATGAATGTGGGCAGAGTGGAGGACTGAGAGGCATGACTGAAGTCACCAGAAATAAGAAGGAGGGCATATGGGTGTTGTGTTTGCAGCCTGTTCGTAGCCGAGTGGATGACGTCACAGGCCGCGTTAGCATCAGCAGAGGGGAGAATATACGCTGCTATTGCAATAACATGTGAGAATTCCCTCGGTAGAACGAAAGGCCTCATGCTAACGGCTAACAGCTCGATGTCCCAACTGCAGAGTTGTTCCTTAATAGTGATGTGCCCAGGGTTACACTAGCTATCATTTACAAACACTGCCAGCTCTCCTCCTTTCCTCTTACCACTCTCCTTTGTCCTGTCTGCTCACAACATCTGGAATCCGTCCAACGTTGCGTTTGTGTCCGGAGTTAATGCGGTTAGCCATGTCTCCATAAACAGCATAATGATACACTCCCAATCAAAAGTTCAGATTTTTAGGGATTCAAGCAGCCTCGTATTTGTCAAGATTTTTGTGTTGCACCCTATTATATTTAAGATTTTTCAGGGTCCAAGCAGCAAACCTGCTGGAACCCCTGGAGGAAATAAAAACATTGAAAAATACAATCGAGTTTCAGCAGCTTCGCCGCTTGAACCCCTAAATGTTGCTGTTGTACATTGAGGCCATTTGCTTTTGCTATTCAGGGGTCCAGGCAGCCAAGCCGCTGGAACCATATTGTATTTTTCAATATTTTTAGGGGTTCAAGCAGCGAAGCTCCTGAAACTCAGCTGTATTTCTCAAGATTTTTAAGAGTCCAGCAAACTTGCTGGAACTCTATTGTATTTTTTCAGATTTTTAGGGGTTCAAGCAGCCTCGCTTCTGAAACCCCACTTTATTTGTCAAGATTTTTAGTGGTCCAAGCAACAAAGCTGCTGAACCCTATTGTAGTTGTTCAGATTTTTAGGGTTTGAAGCAGCTTCGCTGCTGACGGGAAATAAAAATCTTGACAAATACAACTGGGTTTCAGCAGCTTCGCTGCTTGAACCCCTAAATATTGCAGTTGTATATTGAGGCCTTTTGCTTTTGCTATTTAGGAGTACAAACAGTGAAGCTGCTGGAACCCTAGCAGATGTTTAGGGTTTGAGCAGCGAAGCTAGAGGAAATAAAAATCTTGACAAATACAATCGGGTTTCAGAAGCGAAGCTGCTTCAAACCCTAAATATTGCTGTTTTTATTGAGGCCTTTTGCTTTTGCTATTCAGGGGTCCAAGCAGCAAAGCTGCTGGATCTCTATTGTATTTGTCAAGATTTTTAGGGGTCAAAGCAGCAAAGTTCCTAGAACCCTTTTGTATTTGTTAAGGGTTCTAAGGGGTTCAAACAGCGAAGCTGCTGAAACCCTGTTGTATTTGTTCAGATTTTTAGGGGTTGAAGCAGCCTCGCTTCTGAAACCCCACTGTATTTGTCAAGATTTTTTGTGGTCCAAGCAGCAATGCTGCTGGAACCCAATTGTATTTTCGAGCTTTCAGGGTCCAAGCAGCGACCCTGCTGGAACCCTATTGTAGTTGTTCAGATTTTTAGGGTTTGAAGCAATTTCGCTGCTGAAACCCAGAGAGGAAATCTACATCTTGACAAATACAATTGGGTTTCAACAGCTTCACTGCTTGAACCCCTAAATATTACTGTTGTATGATGAGGGCTTTTGCTTTTGCTATTTAGGGGTTCCAGCACCGAACCTGCTGGAATCCCATTGTATTTCTTCAGAGTTTTACCTTGACAAATACAATTGGGTATCAGCAGCATCGCTGCATGAACCACTAAATGTTGCTGTTGTTTGTTGAGGCCTTTTGCTTTTGCTTTTTAGGGGTCCAAGCAGCGAACCTGCTGGAACCCTATTGTAGTCGTTCAGAGTTTTGGGGGTCCAAGCAGCGAACCTGCTGGAACCCCTGGAGGAAATTAAAATATTGACAAATACAATTGGGTTTCAGCAGCTTTGCTTCTTGAATCCCTAAATATTGCTGTTGTACATTGAGGTCTTTTGCTTTTGCTATTAAGGGGTCCAAGCAGCAAACCGGCTGGAAACCCTATTGTAGTTGTTCAGATTTGTAGGGTTTGAAGCAGTTTCGCTGCTGAAACCCCGATAGGAAATCTAGATCTTGACAAATACAATTGGGTTTCAGCAGGTTCGCTGCTTGAACCCCGAAATATTGCTGTTGTATATTGAGGCCTTTTGCTTTTGCTATTTAGAGGTCCAAGCAGCAAACCTGCTGGAACCCCTAAATATTGATGATGTATATTGAGGCCTTTTGCTTTTGCTATTCAGGGGTCCAAGCAGAAAAGCTGCTGGAACCCTATTGTAGTTGTTCAGATTTTTAGGGGTTCAAGCAGTTTCGCTGCTGAAACCCCTAGAGGAAATAAAAATCTTGACAAATACAATTGGGTTTCAGCAGCTTCGCTGCTTGAACCCCTAAATATTGCTGTTGTATATTGAGGCCTTTTGCTTTTGCTATTTCGGGGTCCAAGTAGCGAATGCCACTGGAACCCTGTTATGTTTTTCAAGATTTTTAGGGGTCCAGGCAGCGAAGCTCCTAGAACCCAACGGTATTTGTTGAGGTTCTTAGGGCTTCAAGCAGTGAAGCTGCTGAAACCCTTCTGTAATTGTCCAGATTTTTAAGGGTTCAAGCAGCAAACTTGCTGGAACCCTATTGCATTTGTTGAGATTTATAGGAGTTCAAGCAGCCTCACTTCTAAAACCCCACTGTATTTCTCAAGATTTTTCATGGTCCAAGCAGCAATGCTGCTGGAACCCTATTGTATTTTAGAGCTTTCTTGGTCCAAGCAGCGACCCTGCTGGAACCCTATTGTAGTTGTTCAGATTTTTTGGGTTTGAAGCAGTTTCGCTGCTGAAACCCCTAGAGGAAATAAAAACCTTGAGAAATACAATTGGGTATCAGCAGCTTCGCTGGATGAACCCCTAAATGTTGCTGTTGTATGATGAGGCCTTTTGCTTTTGCTGTTTAGGGGTCCAAGCAGCGAACCTGCTGGAACCCTATTGTATTTGTTCAGAGTTTTTGGGGTCCAAGCAGCAAACCTGTTTGAACAACTGGAGGAAATAAAAAAATGAGAAATACAATTGGGTTTCTGTAGCTTCGCTGCTTGAACCCCTAAATATTGCTGTTGTATATTGAGGCCTTTTGCTTTTGCTATTTATGGGTCCAAGCAGCAAACCTGCTGGAACCCCTGGAGGAAATAAAAACATTGACAAATACAATCGGGTTTCAGCAGCTTCGCTGCTTGAACCCCTTCATATTGCTGTTGTATATTGAGCCCTTTTGCTTTTGCTATTCAGGGGTCCAAGCAGCAAACCTGCTGGAACCCTATTGTAGTTGTTCAGATTTGTAGGGGTTCAAGCAGCAAAGCTGCTGGAACCCTATTTTATTTGTTCAGATTTGTGGGGGTTCAAGCAGCAAAGCTTTTGGTCAAGGCCCAAGCAGTGAACCTGCAGTATTTGTTCAGATTTTCAGGGGTTCAAGCAGCTTTGCTGCTGAAAACTTTTTGTGTTGGTCAAGACTTTTAGGGGTACAAGTAGCGAAGCTGCTGAAACCCAACTGTATTTGTTCAGATTTTTAGGGGTTCAAGTGGCAAACCTGTTCAGACTTCAGGGGTTCAAGCAGTGAAGCTGCTGAAACCCTATTGTCCTGTCAAGATTTTTATTTTTATATTTATATGTATAAGATCATATTATTATGATAATTTTAACCCTCAAAGTGTTGGCACAGGAAAATCTATAGAAGCTAGAGCTAACAAGCTTGGTAGATAGGTTCCTATATCCACCCACTGCTAAGTTTAAAAAAATTACCCCGAGTGACCACATCGTTGGACTTTAGAGAGCCACAACACATTTTGGGCTATAACTCTTGAACCGTTCAGATTTTTAGGGGTTCAAGCAGCCTTACTTCTGAAACCCTCCTGTATTTGTCAAGATTTTTAGGGTTTGAAGCAGCTTCGCTGCTGAAACCCCTCGAAGAAATCTACATCTTGACAAATACAGTCGGGTTTCTAAATATTGCTGTTGTATATTGAGGCCTTTTGCTATTTACAATACTCTATTGTATTTGTCAAGATTTTTAGGGGTCCAAGCAGCGAAGCTGCTGAAACCCTACTGTATTTGTTCAGATTTTTTTGGGTTCAAGCATCCTCGCTTCTGAAACCTCACTGTATTTGTCAAGATTTTTAGTGGTCCAAACAGCAAAGCCGCTGGAACCCTATTTTATGTAAGATCTTTCAGGGTCCAAGCAGCGAACATGCTGGAAACCTATTGTAGTTGTTCAGATTTTTCGGGTTTGAAGCAGTTTTGCTGCTGAAACCCGTAGAGGAAATTAAAATCTTGACAAATATAATCGGGTTTCAGCAGCGAAGCTGCTTGAACCACTAAATATTGCTGTGTTAGATTGAGGCCTTTTGCTTTTGCTATTTAGTGGTCCCTATTTTATGTGTTCAAATTTTTGGGGTCCAAACAGCGAACCTGCTGGAACCCCATTGTATTTGTTCAGATTTTCAGGATTTAAAGCAGCTTCGCTGCTGAAACCCCTGGAGGAAACAAATATCTTCACAAATACAATCGGGTTTCAGCAGCTTTGCTGCTTCAACCCCTTAATATTGCTGTTGTATATTGAGTCTTTTTGTTTTCGCTATTCAGGGGTCCAAGCAGCAAAGCTGCTGGAATCCTCAGAGAAAATAGAAATCTTGGCAAATATAATCAGGTTTTACCAGCTTTGCTGCTTGAACCCCTAAATATTGATGATGTATATTGAGGCCTTTGCTTTTGCTATTTAGGGGTCCAAGCAGCAAAGCTGCTGGAACCCTATTTCATTTTTTTTCAGATTTTCAGGGGTGCAAGCAGCGAAGCTGCTGAGACCCTGTTGTGTTTGTCAAGATTTTTCATGGCCTAAGCAGCGAACCTGCTGTATTTCTTCAGATTTTCAGGCGTTGAAGCAGCTTCACTGCTGAAACCCTTTTGTGTTTGTCAAGACTTTTAGGGGTACAAGTAGCAAGCTGCTGAAACCCTACTGTATTTTTTCAGGTTTTTAGGGGTTCACGTGGCAAACCTGCCACAACCCTATTGTATTTGTTCAGATTTTTATGGGTTGAAGCGGTTTTCCCCTGGAGAAAATAAAAATTTTGACAAATACAATCAGGTTTCAGTAGCTTTGCTGCTTGAACCGCTAAATATTGTGGTTGTATATTGAGGCCTTTTGTTTGTGCTATTTAGGGGTCCAAGCAGCGAAGCCACTGGAACCCTATTGTATTTGTTCCGATTTTTGGGGATTCAAGCAGCGAAGCTCCTGAAACCCTATTGTCCTGTCACAATTTGTATTATTATGATTATTGTTACCCTAAAAGTTTTTGCACAGCAAAATCTGTATAAGCTAAAGCTACCAAGCTTGGTAGATAGGTTGCTATATCCACTCACTACTCAGGTTACAAAAATTACCCCGATTGGCCGTATGGTTGGACTATAGAGAGCTACAACACGTTTTGGGCTATAACTTTTGAACCGTCTGGTCTGGAATCAAAATTTTTCCTCTGATTCCCTAGTTCCAGATGAACAAAAAACCTTGTGGACCAAAATGATGCACCTCATTGGATTTTCCACTGTTGAATTTTTATAAAACATTGAAAATCTATCTCTTCCTCGACAGTGCGACTGATTTGCATGAAACTTGGCACACTTCATCTTCATACCGAGATCTTTAAACATTGTATAAGGAAAGTTGCTACGTTAGATGTGGCCGCAGTAAGCCAGTGACATTTGTGGGTGTGGCCTCTATTGATATAATGAGTGATAACTCCTCAAAGCAATCCCCAATCATCACCAAGCTTGAGATCCCTCATCTACAGGCCATCAGACTCAAGCAAACCAAATTTGGTGTAAATCTGTCCATAGGTGGCATTACAGCAAACAAATGGTGATAACTCCTGAACCAATTGTCCGATCAACTTGAAATTTTGCATGCTACATGTTGGTCAAAGTTATGGATGTGTATAAGTACAAGGTGATTGCTCAAACAAGATGGCCAACATCAGCCAATCAAATTTCAGTACCACTTGTAGTCACGCCTATCATCATGAAAATTTACAGAATGATTAAGAATGTGTCAAAGAGCAATCTCTATGAAAATTAAGAGATTTTCATTCAACCTTTAAACTCAATCTCCTAGACCATTTGACTGATTTGCACAAAACTTGGTCCACGGACTCTTCATACTAAGATCTTTAAATATTGTATACAGAAGGTTGCTACATTAAGAAACGAGGCCACAGTAAACCAACAAATTGTGTGGGTGTGGCCTCTTTTGATATAATGCACTATAACTCCCGAATGCAACGTCCAGTCAACACCAAACACTAAACAATGTAACAATATACGGTTAGTAGCCTATTTCCTTTACTGCTTCAGGCAGACATTGGTAATGTCAGAAATTGGCACCCTAATTTATGGAAACATTCATTTATACCCATATACACTACCCTACCAAAAGTGTTGGGACGCTGGATGGTTAAGTGGGTAGTCTTACAAATTAAGACAGCACAAGGGAATGAGATAATAGACTTTCAGATGGAGTAACGGTAGGGTGCCATTTGGATCAATTTCTGTATTGAATGCCACCTCTTGCATCTGGACAGCCCCATCTATCCTTCACTGTGGCAGTTCTATGGAACAGGCATCTTTCAGCATAATAATGCCCTGTGTCGCAAAGCGTGCATTGTATGTGGTATGTGCATGGTTTCAAGACAACGATGGCAGAACAGTTGATTGGCCAGCAGAAATCCCAGATTTGAATTGATCTGGGATCAAATGTAATGTAGAATTAGGGTACTTTTTTTCTGTCTTTCAGTTATTTTTTACATTTTTTCATTTTTTTTATTTATTAAAAACTTTTATTTTTAATTATTTTAATTTATTTTTTTGTTTTAGAATTAGTGTATGTGTTTTTCCTTTATCTCATGTTTTTACATTATTAAATTTTTTGAATTTCTGTTGTTTTTGTTCTTTTATTTGTAATTTTTTTTTTCCTTTTAGAATTAGGGTACATCCAAATTGGTTGTTGTCAATCAACAAGGTCATCGTTGCATCCCACTCTCATGTTATCAGAAATTATTGTAACGTGGTTATTCAGGCCAAAGGTATTACATTTTGCAATAAAAGCATGTTTTGCACTGAATAGTGTGTCGCGATCCTTTTGGTAGAGTAATGTACACCCACAGGGGCCGTCCATGTCTTGTGTGTACCCCTGTATCCCCCTCCCCCCAAATTTGTGGACGATCATACTATACCAACTGGAAAAAAAACATCTTCACAAATACTATTCTCTGGACCACTTTAATGGAAAAAAAAAATGTATAACAACACATTCATGGCAGCTGAAATACGTTGGCATTATATCAACGTTAATGCAATCGGCCGTAATATCTTAAATAGATATGTGATCGATTAATGTGCCATTTTTAGTGGTTGCATCTTTTACAACATGAGTGGATCCATATTGCTGCATAACCTTCTGAACAGAGGACGTGACAAACAGATTTTCATTAAAATCACCCATGGTTATCTTGCCTCCTGAAAATGTATTCATTTGATCAATCAGGGCTATCAGCTTATGTTGGAACGCAGGAAGCATGTATGACGGTGGTCTATACAAAACTGCCACAGCTGTTTTCAGAGGATAAATAGTAAACATCAGACATTCAATGTTAATACATGGCAAATCTATTATATACAATCAGTGCTGCCTTTGTAGTTCACACCAACACCTCCATGCTGCTGTTCTTTCAGTTCAGCAAATATTTGTTCACTTTTGTCGTATGCGAGGAATCTAGGTTTGCTGTGAAACAAAAAAACCTGTCAGATGAGATTCCTTAATGGAATGTTCATGTTTTAGTCATGTTTCTGTCACACAAATGACATCTGCCTCCATATACCTTTGGTCTTGTCTTATGTCTTTAACATGTGATGTGAGTCCTTGAACATTGTGTAAAATGATCTTTTGTGTTGGCTCTGGGACTTTATTTAAAGGTTTGAATGCAAACATGTCTTCCATTGACTTTTCAAATGTGTCTTTGTGCATATATAGCTGTCTGCTTAAAATCTTCTATTGTAAGTCTTTTCAAAGATGTCACATGACTCAATGCCACATATGATTGTCCAGGAGCAAAGATCTTTCTGAGTGAGACAACAGCCTTTTCCACTGTTAAACCCTGTACTTTGGGCACAGTGCAAGCCAAAGCTAATTTCAAAGGAAATTGATGTCTCATACCACCACTGTTTGTCACTCGTTCCTCATTGGCCTCAATTGGGGTCGCTGTTTGCAGTCCAGGTTCTAAAGATCGCTTCTTGGCTCTTAATGTTGTCCCAACCTTTTCATCATTGAAGGTTACATATATTCTTGATGGGAAAGTTTCATCATCTTCATAACATACTTTAGAAACAGTACCAAATACGCCATTCACAAGTCCATCTGAAACATCAGTGTTTTTAAGTAGCATTGCACGTGCATGTACACCAAGCGTGAGTGATCTTTCCAGACAAGTATTAAAACCTTTGACATGATGTCCATTTTTTCTTTCTAATCCACCAGTTTCTGGAACCCTTTCAAAATCATGAGCTTCATGGAAATGACATCAGGGCATACTTTTTGCAGCATCTTAAAGTTATGATCTTCAACCTCACTGTAAGTTGCATATATATGAATATAAGTACTCTCTTCTCCTTCATCTGTCTTAAATTGCTTTAGTGCAGTAGCATCTTGTTGGGGTTCATCTTTTTTGTGTTTCCTTATGCGATTCAGTAATTGCACAAGCTGTGTGTCTTTTTATCAAACAATTTCAGTTAGTTCAGTCAGAGTGAAATAATTTGACCATAAATGGACACCTATTGGCTCAGAATATAGAGGTTTTTCTTTCACTGGGGCCAACTGATAAAGTCCCCAAGAGCAATTTTAGAAACTTTTCCAAAAGGAGAGTAATCACCTTTCTGTTTAATCTGTCTCAGTCTGCTGTGAATATATGCAAGGATTTTATGATCAACCATTGATATTTCATCAATAATTAATATTTGCAGGTTTCCCAGCTTTGCTCTACATGAATTGATTTTTTTCCTCCCTTAGTGGTTGATAAGGTAGTGTCGCATCTGTTCAAATTGAAAAGCAATTGTGAATTGTTGAAGCATTAATGTTATAGGCGGCAACACCAGTTGGAGCTGTTAATAACACGTGTCTCTTCAGGATTTTATGACAGCTGTGATGGAATACAGGATGCTTCCTAATATATTGCCTTTATTAAGTGAGATTCACTAGTCCCAGCACCGCCAGATGCAAACACATGAAATGAGTCAGGGTTTTCACCACGTCTTTTCTGTAAACACCAGAAACAAATTGTATGAAAAAACTGTAACTGTTTTTCATTCAGTGAACAGAACAAGAGAATTGCATCCTCCTTTCGCATTCCATAGTGGTTATGATCAGTTGTGCAAGTGTTTATTTGGTTCGAGATCTGGTATGATTTCATCACTTTCCTCAGCATCTGTCCATTGAGCTGTCATAGTCTCAATAATTCTAACTGTTCCAGAGCTTCTGGACGAATTTGTGCCCATGCATCTTCTATCAAATTATTCATTTCTAAATCTTGTTGAGCTTGTTCTATGTCATCAGCTTCTTTCTCAAATGTTTTCCTGTTTGAGTCCACAATGAATTTCACAGACTCGAGTTCATGATCAAACTGTTTAAAAAATCCCATGTTGTAGGAATCTTCAAAGGTATTGATGTTTAATGGTTTCAGTTGACAGTCAACATAATGAGGCAAAAAAAGTTGTAAGATACTATGGAAATATTTCTCTGGGCTTTTGGTTGGTGAAAAACGAGCACATAAGAAGAACATAAGAACATATTATGATGAGAACAGGCCATTCGGCCCAACAAAGCTCTCCATTACAATTTAAAGAGTATCCAAAACTGCATCAAGTCTGGACTTAAACACAGCAAGGGTCTCTGCCTCAACTATGACCTGGCAACCTATTCCATGTATTGATAACTCTTTGTGTAAAATAATACTTCCTTATGTCAGTGCGGAACTTACTCGTAACTAGTTTCCATTTAGGTCCCCTTGTTCTACAGACTGAACTCTCCTTAAATGTATTGTAGTTAACCTTGTTGAGTCCTTTTGTAAATTTAAAAACCTCTATTAAATCACCCCTTAGTCACCCTGAAATTCCTGCAGATTTTATTTTCACTATGAGCCCCTCATGCAGAACCTTGTCAAATGCCTTTTGAAAGTCTAAATAGATAATATCATAAGCTTTGTTTGCATCTAAACATGCTGTAGCTTCCTCAAAAAAGTCCAGGAGGTTTGTTAAGCATGACCTTCCTCTGCGAAAATCATGCTGGCTATCGTTTAAGATACCATTTTGTTCAAGGAATAATTCCAAATTGTCCCTAATGATGGATTACAGTAATTTACAAGTGATACAGGTTAGGCTGACAGGCCTATAATTTCCTGGATCAGTCCGGTCTCCTTTTTTATAGATAGGTACTACACTGTCTTGCTTCCGTACAATATCTTACAACTGCAACATCTGTATGTGACCTTTTCCTTACAAATCCAAGTCCATATTCCAACTTCATACTGCTTGGTGCTGAGCTCTCAGATTTATACTATATTCTGTACTCACGCAAAGTTTGCCAAACACATTTCAGAAAATTCAATTGTTTTTGGTCCCTTTGTATTTGTGTATGATGCTCTTCATCCGTGTGTTTTCTTTGTCACCGAATTCAGTTTTCTTTTGAATAACACTGAGTGGAAGGCTCATCCTTATTGTGTTCACCAGTTGGGATTGTTACAGCTCCCCGGCTCCGCTTGCCAGTTTCCTATGTATTTGCGTTTTTTCTTTTGAAATAGGAGGCTGGTGGGCGGAAATGGGATGAGCCGTCTTAGATTGAGGCACTCCTGGATGGAGTGCGCTACATTATTTAACCTGCCTTCTCCCATTCGAGTGTTCTTGCTTGCTTGCCTTTCACACGCACTTGTTTGTTTGGTTTTTTGCATTGAACAACACTTACCATGATTACACTTTTCACTCAGTAATGTGCATGCATACACAACTGACAGGTTATAGACATCCACAAATGTTTTTTCTTCTTTTTCATGAGTTTTGCTTTAATTGATAATAAATTAAGTTATTGCCCTGTAATTCCCTGTGTGGTATCCCTCTTTTGTCATGGCCTTACGAGCCGGGTTGTGACAAAATTGGGGGCTTGTTTGGGATTGGTTTGGATTGGTTTAATGTAGTTTTGTGGTTTTGTACAGCCTGGGCGGATTTGTAGGTTTGTTGTTTTGTAACATTCCTTTTTTGCGAGTGCTTTGTTTGGATGGAGTCAGTTGAAATTTGAATGACTAATTGTGCTCTTTTGATTGGGTAATTGACAAGTCATTAGCGCTGTTGGGAGACACGGGGAAATTTGTGCTTGGAAGGCTTTAGTGGGGTGCTTGGTTTGCATTTTTGTATTGCCTGTTTTGTGCTCTCATTTGTTTGGTCATATGCCAGATAGGTGGTGTATTGAATAACTTTTGAATTTTGCAGACATTGTTGTACTGTATGTACAATCCAAGACCCCACACGGAGTCCTTGCCGCGTTGACTGGCGCGTCCAGGTCATGTATTTTGATAAGTAACAGCGCATGGCCATTGGAGGGCGCCTCTTCAGGGCATGCCCTCCAAGGCTAGTAATCATTACGAGGCCACCGTCCCCACCGACACAAGCCGCAACAATGTACCACCATAGCCAAGCGAGAGGCAGGGGCCTCAGCAACAACCACTCAGCCAACATATGCATCACACGAATGGATGCCGGCCGATCTTCCCACTGTGACGTACACTTCCGATGTTGGGGGAGTGTCTCAAGACACTCAATGTTTTGGGTGTTGGGGTTGTGGTGTGGTCCGGTGATTGCCACCTTCACCAAAGGTATACGGCAGCCACCAAAGGCTTTTGGTACCAGGCCTTCGGACTGGGGGGTTGTGGTGTCTGTAGTAGTCCATGGCAGGACACCACAACTACCATGGACGGATGAAGGCATGCCTACTTTCAGAGGATGTCCGTACACTCCTATCGGGAGACCCAAGGTGGTACTCAACACAACCTTCTACGGGTGAGGCTCGACGACAGTCTCTCCCCACATACCCAAGTGGGATTTTTCCAGCCCGAAACTGCCGGCTACTCCCTGGGCTTCCATATGGCTTAGTCTCTTTGCTAGCCGAGAACAACAGCGGAGCTCGCTACGATGCTGAGTTCAAGGCCATTGCCCGGCAGTATCCACGAGGAGGAGGACTTCACTATGTCTCTACTTCCCTTGCCCAAGGGGATCTTGCAGCCATAGAGAGTCATAGTTACTCCCGCATTTACCCGCGAAGTGAGTCATTTTTTTTTCTGGTTCTGGCCCATGCTGGAGACGTGTTATTCTACTTGCTGTTTGGACATCGGACCACGGACGGTGGGTGTTGATCGCTCGGTGTACAGCGGTGACAGATTTGGTAAGGTAGTCGCCGGGCGAGTCCTGTGTGGCTCGTCGCTTTGTTATTTTAGTTTTTTGTTTTTTGCCGGTGAATATGGGGGACTGAGTGTTACTCATAGCCCAAAAAGTCGGCGAAGACTAGGCAGGGTCAGGGACAGCTAGATAGGTTATAGGGACTGGATAAGTAGTGAAGCTCTGTCCTGGTTACTTTATCTGTTGTGCACCATGCGATCGGCGCTTGTTAATCCAGTTTCTTTCATTTGATCGGGAGTGGACTTCCCTTTGTATATTTAAATGTGCTGTTTGTATGCAATATTGATTGGTTATGGCTACTACTGTTAGTGGCTTCTTAAAGGCCCCGTTCGAAGAATTTCTTGGTCTGTGTACTAAAGACCAGTTATTGAAAATTGCCAAGCATTACTGCATTGATATCGGCGATAAACGATACAAAGAAAACATCAAAAGAATGCTTAAAGCTAGTTTAGCTGAAATGGGAGTTCTTACTGTTGTAGGGGTGGAATCCTCTCCTCGTATTCCACCTGTTTTGACTCCAACTGAGGTTTCTAATCTTACTTTTGAGCAACAGAAAGAACTGCTACTGTTGCAACGTGAAGAACATGAAAGGGAGGGTGAGCATGAACACGGATTAGCTGAATTAGGGGCAGATGACCGATCAAATCTGTTGAAGAAGTAGTTCAGATCATTCACCCACTTCCGATCCCCCACAGGCTGGGAGTTGGGTTTCTTGTAACCAGAGATGGTTTTGAGGCCTTTCCAGACTCCGCCAATGTTGTTCTGCTGCAGCTGATCCTCCAACTTCCTCCTGTAGCTGTTTTTTCCCTCCTCCTCAGGTCCTTCTGCACATTCTTCAGCTTCTCCTTGTTTCCTGACTTAAACAAATAGCGATGTGCCCAGGGTTACACCATCTATCATTTAGAAACACTGCCAGCCCTCCTCCTTTCCTCTTACCACTTGGATAAGTTGAGAAGTAAACACACGTAAGAAATGCTTACAAATACAAATTGAATTGGAATACAAAAAGAGGAAAAACTCGACAGTGAGCAAGTGCTGCTGTAACATGCTGCCACTCATGCGGCACCGGAACTGGAAGAAATCCATAGGAGTCTTGATCAACATGCAGCGCACAAATTTTCAAGTCAGTCGGACAATTGGTGTAGGAGTTATTACCATTTTGTTATTTTTGTGTTATTACCAGTTTGCTGTAGCACCACCTATGGACGAATTTACACCAAATTCGGTAGGTTAATGGCGTGTAGAAAAGAGATGCAACATTTGGTGATGATTGGACATTGCATTCAAGAGTTATAGCTCATATAAATTGTGGCCACACCCACCAATTTCATTGGTTTACTGTGGTGACGTCTTTTGAGGTAGCAACTTTATTAGTACAATATTGAAAGATCTTGTCTGAAGATGCCATGTTCCAAGTTTCGTGCAAATTGGTCGCGTCATCTCGAAGGAGATAGAAATTAAACGTTTTCCAAAAAATTCAAAATGGTGGAAAATCTATTATGATGCATCATTTTGGTCCAAGATTCTAGCCCAAACGGTTCAAGAGTTGCAGCCCAAACTGCGTTGTGACTCTCTATTGTGCCCCCATTTGGCCAATTGGGGTAATTTCAATTACCTGAGTAGTGGGTGGATATAGGAACCTATCTACCAAGTATGGTAGCTCTACCTTCTATAGATTTTGCTGTGCAAACACTTTTATGGAAGAAAAACAAAAATCTCAACAAATACAATCAGGTTTCAGCAGCTTCAGTGCTTGAACCCCTAGAAAAAATAAAAATCTTGACAAATAAAATCGGGTTTCAGCAGCTTCGCTGCTTGAACCCCTAACTGTTGCTGTTGTATATTGAGGCCTTTTGCTTTTGCTATTTAGGGGTCCAATCAGCGAAGCTCCTGGAACTTTGTTGTATTTGTTCAGATTTTTAGGGGTTCAAGCAGCGAAGCTGCTGAAATCCTGCTGTATTTGCCAAGATTTTTTGGGGTCCAAGCAGTGAAGCTGCTGGAACCCTATTGTATTTGTCAAGTAGTGGGTGAATATAGGCACCTATCTGCCAAGTTTGATACCTCTACCTTCTATAGTTTTTGCTGTGCACACACTTTTAGGGAAGAAAAAATAATTTAAAAAATCTGAACAAATGCAACGTCGCTGCTTGAACCCCAAATGAAAATCTTGACAAATACAATAGGGTTTCAGCAAAGCTGCTGGAACCCTATTGTATTTGTTCAGATTTTTAGGGGTTCAGACAGCAAAACCGTACTGTATTTATCAAGATTTTTAGGGGTCCAAGCAGCAAAGCTTCTATAGTTTTTGCTGTGCACACACTTATAGGGAAGAAAAAATCATTTTAAAAAATCTGAACAAATGCAACGTCGCTGCTTGAACCCCTAATAAAAATCTTGACAAATACAATAGGGTTTCAGCCATGGGAACACTGGCAGAGTCATTCGCAGGGATATGCTATGGAGACAGGATACCCTACAGAAATGCAAATGTTTGGTTGATGGCTGGAGCTGGCTAAGCCAAAGGTGGAGGTGTCATAAAGTACGAATACAGAATAGAACACAGTTCTGTCACCTACAGGAAGCCTTAATTATATATATTCTTTGTCAATGTCACTAAATTCAGTTTTCTTTTGAATAATACTTATTGCGTGTTCACCAGTTGGGATAAACTGTACCAATTGAGAGCCCTCATTTAGCCTCATGTTTGTCAGGCGATAGACACTCTCTTGTTTAGAAATTTCATGCTGAACGTGTCAAAGCATATCAGTATTTCAACTGAGAACTATGTCATTGACGTAGCTGACTTGATTTACATGTCAGTTAATAGTAGTAACAGCAGTTGTAGACATGCTAGACTTTGGTGCCAATTGTATTGAATCCTATGAGAGATGCATGGAGAAGCACACCATAATTCAACATATCTACGTCGTAGGGGTGGGCAATATAGCCTCAAAATTACAACACGATATTTCAAGGAAACTTGCGATAACAATATTTATGACGATATAGAAAAAAAATGCTGCATAACATTTTATCAGTGATTGCAGCTTGCTAGCAGCAGCATTTATTAGTGCAAATAAAATGAAGGGCATTTTCCATCCTTCTTTTCCAATGAGCTACTGTCATTGATGACAGACTACCTAATTCTAAAAGTGACAGCAGAAGCAGCAGCATTACAGTGCAATTGTAGTGACACAGCATAAGTGAAATGTAAAAACACAAAAGTAATCCAGGTAGTGTTTTTCCTGAAAATATAAAGTAAAAGCATAACATAACTGCTTAAGGCCTGGGACACACTGCCTGCGTGGTGTGTGCGTGGCGGCTGCATTCCAGTATGGTTTTCATTTCAGCGCACATGTTAACAGGTTAGAGCAGACACACTGTCTGCGTGAGATGCGTTATCTAGAGTTTCAACATCTCACCTATTTTTCATGCGCGACTCGCACGGTTCCCAGCAAAAAAAAAAAGCAGATTTTCTTTTGTGGGGTCTCTCTCTCTTCTCTCTCTCTGTCTCTCTCTCAGTTTCAATTTAGTAATGCTTTATTGGCATGACTGCATACAAGCAATATTGCCAAAGCTAAAACAAGTAAACATTTAAGTCACACATTGAAAACATAATACAGTTAAGTAAAAAAAATCAAATGAATAAAATAAAAAAATGCTATTGTCATGGCCTCCCTAGGCAGAGATATTGCAAGCCTACGGTAGCTCTCAGCTCACCAATTACGGCCACATCGTCTTGGGGGAAAACTGATCTCTAGTACCAATATTCCCAGGGCGCTGCGCAGCTAAACACTTTCGGCTTGCTTGTACATGCAAAGAAGAAAGAGTCAATGTTACTTCAGCTGGAGGGAACCGCGGTAGCTCCGCACAGGCACGGCCAGTCCTCCTTTGTTGCACCGTGGCGAGCAGCCCAGCTCCGGATGGGCGAAGTTGAATCGGGTTTACTTGCCAACTTCCTACAATGTTCATTCATTTAGTTTTTTGTTAAAGGTCCATAGATTTTCGGCAGCAGTTGCTTCTCTCAGTGTCCAATGCTTGGCTTCGTTGACGTCTAAAGTATTGTGAAGAGGAATCCCCACTCTCCAGAGTAGATGGTAGATTGCACAATGTTTGACCGACACAGAATAGGGAAATGGCATCCAGACAGGAGCAGCGTCTAACAGCAGCAGCCTTGTTGGCGCCCAAAATCCCACCGGAAATAGCTTAATCTGACCGCATCACAGGGTCAGGGGTCAAACCACCGTCACCTCAATTAATATGGTCAGCTGACATTTTCATCATTGCACCACAAGCAAGCCGAAATATTTTATGGACCCACTAATTAACACACACAAATCACACTAATAATAATAATAATAATCTCATTTAGGAGAACCGATACAAACTTCCTGGTGCTCTTAAAGGGGTAACATACTAATTTTAGCCTAAATGGCTTGTCCGTAACACTATGTTAAAAAAATGCATGACAAATACAGAAATAAGAAGGAAACTGCAACTAATGCAAAAGAGGAAATGGTGCCTCACTGGTTGTCCCTCATTTTATGATGGGAATCCACACATTTGGCGGCCAACCCCACACATTCGGTTTTTTCTCCCAGAATATAGGGGAATTTCTATGTTATGATTTTTTTTTATTCAGGGAAAGTTGTTCCAATTTTTGAATAAAATTTTTTATTTGGGGCATTCTGTAAGGAAGTGCAGCTCTGTCTCCACCACCCCCTGATTGCAGTGGGAGCACAGCCTGTCCTCTCTGGGCAGCCATGTCTGCCTGTGACGGCCAGTGTCGGCTCACTGAGTCTGTACATTGTCAGTGTTTTTCTCAATTTGTTATGTCACCATGGTGAAATATTCTGCCGTGGTGTACTTTCTTTTTAGAGCCATATAGCATTCAAGCTTACGTTGAGTCTGTGTAGATTTGTTCCAATGAGTGATGTATTCTTCTTTTTCTTTAGTCATAATTTGGTTTACTCTCATTCTTTGAACATCTGTATGGCTGTCCTGAGGCTGATTGGGGTTAGTGGTGTTCATATCTGTAAGAAAGCTCAGCCTCAGGACAAGCTGGCTGAGGGGACTCCTCTCTATGTTCAGCTCTTGGCATTGCAGGGCTTTGTAATTATATGACCTCTCTCTCTCCATTTGCTTTATTGGCAGGACAACAAAAGTCATATTGCCAAAGCAACATACTAAGTCACATAAACAACATATTAACAAGAATGCAAAGTGCGATTTACAATGCTAAAACTAACTAAAAATAAAAAAGACAAGGAAAAATAAATACACATGTATGGACTTATTTTTCCTTTGTTTATATAGAGATTTTCCTCTGATTGTCCCTTATGGTATGGCAGGTGGCAACATTTGTGGCTGCTTGTTGTGCTGTAGGCTTTTCTCCGAGAATTGTTGATAATTTTTCCATATCATAACATTTTTTTAAGTCAGGGAAAGCAATGTTTATATTTTTAAAGAATTTTTCTCTTTCTTGATCGTAATTTGTGCAATATTTTCAACGGCCAGGCTGTGGTCACTGACACGATATTTGTTCAGGATCTCTCCATGTTTCGTGTTTTTAACTTTTACTAGATACTCTGCCAATTCATATTTTCTGTTTAGGGCCCGAAAGCAATTGATTCTGTTCTGAGATTTTGTGATGGTGTCCCAATGGTATAAATAAGAGTTTTTGAGATGTTTGATCGTTTGGTTTACTCTCATTCTAAGTGTGTTGGAAGCCGTCCTGAAGCTGACTGATGGTGGTGTGGTTGTGTTCAGTGAGCTTCAGGACCAGCTGGCTGAGGAGACTCTTTTCTATGTTCTGCTCTTGATATAGCAGGGCTTTATGGTGAAGTGTGTTTGTATTACTATTTTTTAAATGGAAACCAAAAATTTAAACGCCCGTTTTTGTATATCAATAATTAATGGAAAAAAGCCTAATTCTGCTCTGCATGCATTGTTTGGAGTTTTTCTTTGTAATTTTTACAAAATTCTGCATGCAGGGATTCTATTGGGTCTTTCCCATTTGGTGTAATTTAGTTTGATCATGGAGCCCCACGCTTCACTACCAAAAACAGCAATTGGTTTAATTATACTTCCAAAAAATTTTAATCCAGATTTTAATAGGTGAGTTTAAATTTTAGAGCCTTCTCTTTATGGTGTCAAAAGCCCTGCGTTCCTTCTCCTTCAGCGCATTTACTGCCATGTCAAACTTCCCTGACACACTGATAATTAGACCCAGGTAAGTGTAGTTAGTTACTTAAAGTAAAATGGAACTTATCTGCCTGAGATCTGACCCTCTTCCGAAATATCATGACTCTGGTCTTATCGTTATTCACTGTCAGGGCCCAAGTTTGGCAGAACTGCTGTAACAGATTTTTTTTTCTAACACCTTTTTCTGTGGGTGACAGCAGGACCAGGTCACCTGCATAGAGCAGGAATTTGACTTCAGTGTCATGAAGAGTGAGACCAGGGACAGCAGACTGTTCCAACAAGGTGGCCAATTCATGTACGTAGATGTTAAAAAGAGTTGGACTAAGACTGCAACCCTGTCTCACTCCACACCCTTGAGTGAAGAATTCAGTTCTTTTGTTTCCAGTTTTTGTACTGCATTTGTTTTCAGAGTACATTGATTTTGTGGTATCATAAATTTTACCCCCAACACCACTTTGAAGAAGTTTGAAAAATAGCCCTTCATGCCAAATTGAATCAAATCCTTTTTTAAAATCTATAAAACGTGCAAATATTTTTCCGCTGTTATTTTGGTAGACATGTTTATTTATTAGGGTGTGCAGGGTGTAAATATGATCTGATGTATGGTGGTTTGGAATAAAGCCAACTACATTTTATTCAAGACACTGTGTTCAATAAGGAAGGTTAGTATCCGGGCATTTAAATACTACAGAAGACCTTCCCCAGGTTGCTGTTCACACAGACGCCTCTCATCGTTGGGGTCGAATTTGTCTCCATTTTTGTATGTTGGGTTTGTTTTTCCTTGATTCCAGATCTCAAGGAAATATTCAGCTTTTAGCACGAGATTGAAGAGTTTCAGTAGGGCTCTTTGCATCTCGGGGACGCTGTGCTTTAACACAGATGCTGTCAGGCCCACCAGCTTTACCTGATTTGAGTGCTTTCAGTTTGGCTTGCAGCTCCTTAGTAGTTATCATATTTCCTAGGGGGTTCTGGTTGTCTTTGATACGTGACTCTTAATTGTTCAAGTTTTTCACAAATTGAATTTTGTTGATTTTGGTTTTTGGGTAAAATTTTTTGATAGGTTTTCACAATGTGTTTTTCAACCATTTCAGTTTTGTTTTGGTAATTCTTCTCTTTTTGACAATTTAGTCTATTCCAAGTTTCCCAGAAATGGTTTTGGTTTATTGACTCTTCAATTTCATTCAGCTGTATGTTGATTTGTTCCAATCTTTTAGTTTCAATCTTGCTTTCATACTGTATGAGCGTTTCGCAGTATCTTAGGTGTAAATCTTGATATTTAGGATTTTTGTGGTTTTGGTTTGATAGAGTTCTCAGATTTTTCCTAAATGTTTGACAGTCCTCATCAAACCATTTTCATTACTTAATTTTTCAATCAGTTTTCAGATTTGTCATTTTTAATTTAGATGTTGTCGCTGTGTACCGGTCCTTGAGTTAAAATCTCCATATAGCAGTACCTTCCCTTGGGCCGGGAAGTCACAGATATTTAGAAATATTTCTTTTGAGAAATAAGGGGATTCAGAGGATGGAATATATGCTGCAAACAGGAGTAGGTTATATTTGGGGAATGTGACATTTCTAATATTTAGCCATATGTGCATGTCTGATATTTTGATTGCTTTAATAGAGCATGTAAATTCCTCCTTATGCCATATTATCATACCCCCCGAATCTCTGCCACGCTGGACATTGCTGTGCTTCAAGGATGGTAATATTATTTCTCTGTAGCCTGAGGGACAGTAAGTTAACATATCTCTGCTCCATGTCTCTTGTAGGATTATTATATCTTTATCTTAACTGATAAAATCAGGATGTGTACTCTTCATCCCAAACACTGAAGAACACAGATCCTGAATATTCCAACAGCTAATTGTAAATGATTTATTAGGGTGTTGTTCCTTTGTTGAAGTTCTTTCATTTCTGTCTCTATTTTTAAGGTTGATAATCTTGTCTCCTCTTTTACCTGCCTCGCCTCATCTCTGAGCTGTTGTATGAGGTCACTGTCCATCAGCCTGCCCTCTTTAAGCTCTGCTATCTCTATTTTTAGCAGTGAGAGGCAGTCCTGCATATACTACATTGTGGCTGACAGTCTGGGGGATCCAGAATTTTGGACAATTGGATTGATTTACTTCATCATCTTTATCAATATACAGTTGTCTCCCTTTTGAAATGCCTCTCATTTTAAGTTGAGTAAAAGTTGTTCGGAGGGCGGTGTGCCAGACACCAGGATAGTCTGTCTAGAATAGCAGGTTTGTTTTCGTCATCTTATTTGTTGTATTTTTGCAGTCTGCAGTTTGGGTTTCCAGTGAGTCTCCCAGTATTATTTCCTTATGATGTTTCTTTGCCTTGACATTAGTAATATTGTCAAGGTAATTGATCATAGTGCAGGTCAGGCCTGTACCTATTTGGTTAGTTAAACCATAACATTCCTTTTTTTATAACGTAAAATATAACATTTCATAACATTTTTTTTTTTTTTTCAATTTTCAATTCTGAACTCCAACTGTCAAAGTCCAGATGTCAGAATTTAATAATCTAATAGAATGAACTGCACAAACATGGTTGAGGGCTTAAAATAAAGAAGAGTCTTGTACCATGTAGAACTTTGAGACAGAACAAATTTATGGCAGAGTATGTGCATATAGTGTATTCAAATATACAGAAAAATACAAAAAATAATTAAAAACGCCTAGTAATTTTACAGTTTAGCACTGCATATCTCAACTTCTAAGTCATGTAGGAAGCCAGACATACGTTATATTTGTGCAAGAACTTGATGTCAACTTGTGCACAAAATATGGTAAAAATATCTACAGGCATTTAAATTTCACTTGGGTTTTACCAAAACTGTCCCCAAGTGTCCCTAAATGTCTCCAAATAGGGTAAATCTGTATATCTTTTTTTCTAGGCATGTAAATGATCAGAAAGGCTGACTGGTGGTCCTCAAGCTTTATCCCAACCTGTGTACAAAATTTGGTGAAGATATCTACAAGCATTCAAATTCCAATTGAGCTTTTCCAAAAACCCAGAGATCCTCAAGTGTTCCCAAATCTCTCCATATAGATAACATATGCATATCTTTTTCTCCATGCATATGAATAACCAGAAAAGCATGTTTTATTCTCGAAACAGATTTGATGATACAAAATGTAAAGAAAATTAACATGCATTTTATTCACATATGAGTACATGTTTTCATAAAGCATACCCAAAGTATCCAAAAACCTCTCCAAAATGGGTTTCTCACCATAATGCTTTCTAATCTCTTTTGAATTGGAACTTTCTTGAAATCAGGTTGACCAGAGCCCCGTCAGCCAGCACAATTACAGGTTTATGTATAGCAAGTCCAAGTCCAAAACCTGTAATTGTCTGTTACCACCTCCTATGACATGGACGTGGGGTTGGATTTTAGGAGGCAAATGAACTATTTACAAAAGTACAGTCCAGAGCAATTTATTGTGCCCCTTGCTGTTTTTTGCTCTTGTGCCACATTTTCTGTCTGATGTGAGACAGAGCATGTCGCAAGATTCACATTTCCATATGGTCTTGTTCAGTTTTTTTTCCTTCTTACAATGCTCACAGTACTTCCTCCCGTCAGTGGCCCTATATCGTGTTGTAGTGAGGGAGGTGTCCACTATGGTGACAGGACAGCACTCCACCTCCTCTGTAGTAGAAGCCCCTGATGCAGCGGCCTCCATCCCTTCTGGGATGGCAGCTGTCCCACAGTCAGCCAGCTGCACACAGCTGCTCTGAACCGTTTCTGGGTACACGTCTCTGGACTGAGTCCCCGGAGTACACCCTGTGGATGGTGGAAACCCCCGTCGGTTTTCACACACTGTTCCACAGGCTCCATAGCGCAGCTTGTGGAGATGGTGGAAAAGGGCTGCGCTGGTGTAGAAATTGTCTCCATAGACGTGATACCCTGTGCCGAGGTATGACACGTTCAGCAAACCTACAACAGCGTCAAAGCTCAGCCCTTTTCCGGTTGAGGTGAACAGCTTGTCTTGGTAAATGTTAAAATCACATGAGTAGCCGTTGCGGGAGTCGGCTAGCACAAAAAGATTAAAGCCCCATTTAGTGGGCTTGTCTTTCATGTACTGCCTCAGCCTGATGCGATTTTTAGAGGCCACCATGTGCTCATCAATTGCCAGGGCTTGGTGAGGGTGATAGAAAGCCCTGCATGCTGATATGATGTCATCAAGGAGGGGTCTCAGGCAATGGAGGCGGTCATACCCCTGAGACCCTCTCTTTGCGTCGTTGAGGATGTCCTCCCCAGGATCACTCATGTGGAGGGTCCATGTGATGGCTTGAAACCGTCTCCTGGACATGACCGACTCTGGGAAGGGGATCTTATATAGCCTGTTTCCACTCCAGTACACTTCAGAGGAGCTTGCCTTCAGCAGACCCATGTACAACACCAGGCCCAAGTACCTGTACATTTCCTGTAGACAGATAGGGTACCATGGTGTTGCCAAGCCTTGAGCCCTCCTCTGTTCTCCGTTTTGGTTAGTGTTGGCAAAGAGAGTCTGCACCACACCATTGCTGAAGTACAGCTGGAAGAGCTCTAGAGGGCTGTACTCCTTGGTGCTGTCCAGCTGGGGTCCAGGGGTCCAGGCAGGGCAGAATGGCAGTTGAGGTGGCTCTGTGTCAGGCTCAGTGACACATCGCCACCTCTCCTCAGGCACAGCTGTAGAGGGCACTGGAGCGCTGGCTCTCCGTTTGGTGGGGGGTGGGGAGACCTTCCCCTTTTTGGTTGAGCTGCTGTCTGACTGGACGTACTGCAGGATGGGAGAGTGTGAAAGGAGGGCAGGGTTTTCCTCCTTACAGGGGTGTTGCATGAAGGCGGGGTGTTGTCGCTGTCCTCCCTATAGAGACGGATATAAATTTGTGACAATTTATTAAATAAAATACATAACATAAAGAAACATATGAAAAATATATAAATTAAAAATTATAACTCTGCTTTAATATTGACATGAATACTATTATGGTCCTTTCAGTTGAAATCCTTGCTAATTAGGTTTTAAATTTATTACATATAAATGACTATCACTAATTTATAATACTGCCATTTTCTGCCTCTATTGTGTGAAAGAATAAAATAAGCTAGCTGTAACAGTGAAATTGTTTTTTGCCTGAAATACCAAAGTTTGGTTCTACAGAATACGTGCTCTTCGCACCCTCCCCCTCCCCCACTGTATGTCTACAGCATACTACAATGGTAAACCTATCCTCTCCCCCAGTGTATGTCTCCGGCATGTTACAACAGAATGCTATAATAACTACACAGACATCCCGTGCAACAATCCATTGACTATGAAGAGCCCTCCAGATATTGCTAGGTCCCATTGCGTTGCGAGTAAAATTAAACAATTGAAAAAATGTTGCAAATCACTTACATGTCCAGAAGCGGGTCCAATCCATCTTCGAACGCTGCATGTCACAGAGTCACAGCTCTCCGCCTCCGAGAATACACCATCCTCATCAAATTCAGGAAGCTCCAACTGCTAAGACCTCCTCGAAGTTAAAATATTGTTTCTTTGCCATTTCGTCGTGAAATAGTTGTTTTATACAGAGAAGAGTACAGACCGATGCCTGAACGCTTCCTGCTAAATCACCAAACTTCAACCTGCGCGCTTGCAAAAACACTGTCCACTGGTATTGACGTATCCTGCAGTTACATATGCCGTACAGCCAGACATATACCCCCAGGATAAACCTGAAAACGTTGTTCTACATCCGTATAGACCATCCCTCTCATTTACGATCTGCATATTCCGCCCAGATTTATGTCGGGCAAAGATTTGCCTGCAACGTGATTGGTCATTTGTTTTTTACGCGTGTCTGTGCACTTTTAGTCTGCAGCCATTTTAGTCTGCGAACGCAGTGATTTTTTTGCTGTCTGCCTGTCACCTGAATACGACATGTTATACCTTGTTAGAAAGGGTAGGAAACCCTGTTTAAGAATATCGCCATGTTTTTTATTGTTTTCTTCCTGAAACTGCGTAGCAATGCATTTACTCATTGTCTACAAAAGTAGTCCAAGATGGCATTCGCGAAGGAGCCGCTCCTGGAAGTATACAGTTTTCTCGAAAAATACGGAATGGAATACGAGAACTTCTGCACAAGTTAGAAAACAGTCGTAGCTTCATAACCAGGTTGGATACTTTGTTTATAAGCACGTTTATATCAAATTATTTGCTAAACAAACTTATATCTCTACCAAGCCAGAAGTATGTAGGGCGGAAGCGAAATAAAAGTGAGTTATGAAAAACAAACTGTGTATTTATTCAGTCAACTACTGAATTGCATATATTTGTTCCTATATTTAAAAATGATTTTTTGACATTGAGAAATGTTAATAAGGATTGTTAGATTATTAGTTTTATTGCCTCAAGTCTGGGGGCGTGAGGGATTTAAATAGGGGGCGTGGCCATGGGGAGGCTGGAGTTTTATTGCCCTGCTTAGACTGCTGCCCTCGCTTGTGAAAAGGCCCGGCAACATTCTGGCATCACAATTTCGAGGTGTTCTTACATCGTAATTTTTATTTTTACAGAAATACAAACCACAAAATAATCATAGACGCCGGCATCTAATACCACTAGGGGGCAACGTGGAAGAGGTTAAGCATGAATTCTACTCGCTGTTGGGACATCGGACCGAGGACGGTGGGTGTTGATCGATCCGTGTACAGCGATAAAAGATTTGGTAGGGTAGTCGCCAGGCGAATCCTGTGTGACTCGACGCTTTGTTATTTTAGTTTTTTGTTTTTGCCGGTGAATATGGGGGACTGAGTCTTATTCATAGCCCAAAAAGTCGGCAAAGACTAGGTCAGGGACAGCTAGATAGGTTATAGGGACTGGATAGATAGTGAAGCTCTGTCCCGGTTACTTCATCTGTTGTGCACCGTGTGATCGGCGCTTGTAAATCCGGTTTCTTTTGTTTGATTGGGACTGGAGTCCTTTTTGTATATTTAAATCTGCTGTTTGTATGTAATATGGATTGGTTATGGCTATTACTGTGAGTGACTTCTTAAAGGCCCCGTCCGAAGAATTTCTTGATCTGTGTACAAAAGACCAGTTATTGAAAATTGCTGAGCAATTACCGACAACGATTTAGAACGTTCAAAAAGGGCGATAAGCAGTCTCATGTTGAGTATGCTGGAGAGCTGCTAATGTATTTCAGTCATTGGTGTATTGCTTCGAATGTGTGTTCTTTAGATGATTCACGTAATTTGATTGCGCTCGAACAATTTAAAAATTCCATCACTGACTGTATTGCTACATATGTCAATGAGCATAAAGTGTCTACTGCCTCCGAGCCTGCCGTTCGAGCAGACGAATTTGTACTAACTCACAAAAATAGTTTTTCAGTTGTTGACCTTCCTCTGACCCTCTGACCTTCCTGCATTCTCTACAGAACCCGAACCAGCGACTTATGTGGTGGTGCATTTTCTTACAAGGCTACCACCTTGATATCCGGTACATTAAGGGGCGTGATAATGTTTTGGCAGATGCCTTGTCACGGTGAGCCCCATAGGTTTATGTGGTCTGTCTCTCATCCCTATGCTTTTCCCCTCTCCTGCTCCTCCTCCTCTTCTGATATTGCTGCCTTAGGTACCAGGTTGCTGAAGTTGGAGGGATAGGGTGTGACTTGGGGGTGAGAAAGAGGGGTTGGTGGTAGAGTTGGGTATTCCATGTTCTAAATTTTATTTGATGTCTAAGGTGTTATATGTGTGATTGTTTGAACTGGAGAACTTGTTTCAGGGCCCTGCGGGTCCCTGCTTATATGGGGGGGTTACGGCTCCCCGGCTCTGCATGCTGGTTTCCTGTGTATTTGCGCTTTTCTTTTGAAACAGGAGGCTGGTGGGCGGAGCTGGGATGAGCCGTCATAGATTGAGGCACACTTAGATGGAGTGCGCAACATTATTTAACCTGCCTTCTCCCATTCCAGCATGCTTGCTGGCTTAGTCGCTTGCTTGCCATCTCCACGCACGTGTTTGTTTGGTTTTTTGCATTGAACAACACACTTACTATGATTATACTTTTCGGTCATTCATGCACCTGCATACACAACCAATAGCTTCCAGACTTCCACACATGTTTTTTTTCTTTTTATGTGTTTTGTTTTAATTAAGAATAAATTAAGATATTGGCACGTAATTCCCTGTGTGGTCTCCCTCATTTGTCATGGCCTTACGAGCCGGGTTGTGACAAAATTGGGGGCCCATCCGGGAGTGGTTTGGATTGGTTTAATGTAGTTTTGTGGTTTTGTACAGCCTGGATGGATTTGTAGGTATGTTGTTTTGTAACATTTGCCCGCTAGACGCCTCCAACGGGTCCTCTCCAAGGCCCAATAAATGCAGGAGCAAACCAACCCCCCCTCCCTCTCCCTCCCCCCATTCCCACACACACACACACACACACAGAGACCTGAAGAAGCACCAGCCCTAACCCTAACCCTTTGCCCCAGCCAGCCTCCCCAACCTAGCCCTAGCTCCAACTGGGGCAACTAATAATAATAATTTGATGTACAATACTTGTATCTATATTTGCTTGTATTGAAATTAACAAAGAGCTCTGACAAAAGGTAGCTAGGTAGCTTTTCTATTAGGCCTGAACCACATGCATTGGGCAGAGAGACTGTACACCCTCTCTCTGGCGTGTTGTCTCATACATCAGATCTCATTCTTGTATCTTTTCTATACAAATTCTGATACTTACGTTTTCCTTTGTGATAAACACAGAGCCCATGTGGCAATATAGTTTTTTTTTTTTTTTTTTTTTTTTTTTAATTAGGCCTAAGCCACATGCACTGGAAAGGGAAAATATTTCACCTTCTCTCCAGTGCAGGCCCCAAGGGCCCCCCCAGAGCATGGGACTAAGCCCAAACCCTAGCCATAGCCCCAGCGCCAGTGCCGGCACCAGTCCTAGCCCTGACCCTAGCCCTAACCCCAGCCCTCCAGTGTGGGGGGGAAAGGAGAGCAGCAGAGCGACAGCGCATCAGCAAATCAGTAACCCTCACACCAGGAGGCCTAAATGAAAAATGTGCGTAAATATTGATGAGAATGATGAGAAGAAAAAGACGAATTTGAAACCTCTGAGAAGGCTTATTAGGCTTATTTACAGGGACGGTACTTCTTCCTTCCTTCCTTTTCTTGTGTGTGTGTGTGTGTGTGTGTGTGTCTGGCCTTTCCTGGTGTGTATTTATTGGATAAAGTCATCAATGGATAAATGGGTGGTGTGAATTACAGAGTGCCGGATAGATGAATGACACATGCACGCGTGAAGTGGAACGACTGACGTACCAATCGCCGACGGGAAAAAGAGATGCTTGATATTGGAGAATTGTGTGGATCCATATTGATAAGTAATGGCTGAGCGGGTAAAGACGTGAAAAGGTGAACACAAAGAAAACATCCATCTATTTGTTCAAACCCACCCTTTCATTCTTTTTTGGTTTGTTTTTTCCCCTTTTCTTTCTTTCTTTCTCCCCCCCCCCACAATAATTTCATTCGTAAAAGGTTATATGAAACTGCTAACAGAGGTCATTTAAAAAGAACAAAAAAAAACAGTTTTCGAGCACTTGACTGGAGAAGTGCCATAAGGTTCGTGAAAGTACACTTACTGCACATATAAAATACATAGATTTTGTGCCCGACAGTCCAACGCTGGACTGCCGAACTTTTCCGCGTTAGTCGGCGCATCCAATGAAAGTCATAAACTGCCAGGGGGCTAGCGGCTAGCAGCTACCACATGCTGCACACCTGCCAGGCGGACGGGTTTTGGGCCTCCTTATCCCCATTACCTCAAGGACCACAATGGTGAATGGGGAGTTGGGGAGGCCCGTATGCCCGTCGACCGTCACGCGAGGAATATGCGTACACGTGAACAGAATCACAAGCCCAGGTAGTCCCACTGTCTGGAAAAATCCAGCAGGAGGATGTGGAAGTCTTGCCCTTCCGGCTTCCAAAGACGTACAGCGGATGGAATCGTCACGCAACGGTACCAGGTGCGCGCACTGGTAGGCTTTAGGATGTCTCCCACACTGCATTATTACCAGTGAACACTGCCAGTATGTCCAAGGAATACAGCAATGTCCGCCTGGACAAATGCTTGACGAGAGACTCGGCTCAGGGTTTAGTTAGGCCCAACTTGACGAGCACATCAGTGTTGTCGCTGTGCCACTTCCCTCTGGCACCGATGGGAAAGCTAAAGAACTGCACAGTGTGTGCCTTCATCAAGTCCTTGATCTGCGCACACAGTCCCGAGTAAAAGTCGACCTTTTCGGACGCAGCCTTAGCAAGAGTCACTGCGTCGTACTCAAATCGAACCATCACGTCAAGGACGAGTGCGACAGGATGTTTCACGAAAATCAAGTCCGGCTTTCTGAGTTCCCCCTCCTGCGTCCTCAGATGCGGCTCTTGATAAACTTCCCATTCCAGTTTCTTGGCAGTCTCGACAAGTCGCATTCAAAATGATGGTATTGAGAACCAGGAGGTTCTCTGAACAGCCGGGGTCTTCGATGAAGCCCCGCTGCCTCGGGTTCATGGGAAGCAGCCTCAAAATCATCGAACCGATGGTGATTGGCCTCCAGTTACCAATCTCCTTTAGGTGTTCCAGGTCTGACGATTTCGGAATGAGGATGCTGCGACAATGCTTGACAATGTCACGGATTGCCACAGTGACATACCACACGTTAAACAGGGTCGTTATTTTACCTGTGCCCATGTACTCCTCCAAGTCGCTACTTTGTCTGGTCCGGCCGCCGAGGATGGAGAAACGGCTGCCAGACTGTCACGGACCTCGTCCTCCATGATAAGTGAATGAAAAGCACCATTATCAGCTTTTCCGAAGGGGGTGAAGGCCCCAAGCTCTTTGAAGGGTGTCACTGTTTCCCACTTGTCCTTGCACACCTGGTGTATGACGGACAGTGGTACTTGGCACTGGGTGTTGCTCGTGCCATCTAGGATGGACGCGGCCAGCCTGGAGCGCTTAGCGAAGAACAAAGCCCGAGTTCTCGCATAGCGACCACTTCTGTCGGCCCTCCTAGACATCCACCTCCTGAAAGGTCGTCGGGATGACCTCTCCTTAGTGCCCTTCGCCCTCGGCCAATGACGTTTCCCACTCTCTTGTCCTTGGGTAATGGGAAACAGCAACTCTGCATTTGCTGTCTCCAATAGAACATCTACATCCATCTTGCCGCCTACCCACTTCTCGATCCCCATCAAGACTAGGTTGCCGGTGTCCTGGTCCTGCGCGTCTAAGACGAACTCTTCTATGAGGCGTCGTAGAAGGGGTCCTACCTCCGATGTCGGGGGAGGCAGGGAGGAAGGTTCATCTAGAGATGAGAGCTCATCCTCATCTCGTACAGAGGGAGTAGTAGGTAGAGGGACAGCTGACCTACTCCTTGGCAGTCCCCGTTTTTCACCAACCTGCTTGTTCGTCTTATTGCCCAGCTCAGCAGCAATAAGGGCATTGATCTTCCTCTGTCCAGAGTACTTTATCTCCAACTGAGAAAGAAACTCCTCCTCCTCCTTCGTCCAAAGTGAGTTCTTCCTACCCTTAGGCCCAGGCACCTCTCTGCAATCCTTTCCTTTTTGCGAATCACAGGGTGCGCGTGCCGCTTGTGCTGGGAGAGACCGGGCTTAGATCGAAAATGCCCTCCGCAAGCCTCGCACTGCACCTCCCCCTCTTCAAGTGCAGGGGCGGGGCCCTTGCATTTTGGGAAGTGAGTGCTGATGGAATGAGGCTTGCGGTCAGTCCTCCCGCATTTCCAATTGTCATCAAAATTGTCATCAAATCCTTCCAATTGTTCTTAGGAGTGGTGTGGGGGTTTATTTGTATTTTAATGGTTGGAGGTCTAACAGGGAGGACTACAGTGATAACCTAGGCACATGAAAGAGAAAAGTGGGTGTTTACAGTCTGAATACATGTGAAGCTGTGAAACTGAATTTCTAAAACAAGGAACTAGTTTAATATCACAAGAAATGATAAACCTATTTCAGCACATACAATACAGAAGAATAAAATATAAAAAGGCACAACAAAATTAGATTTATATCCTGGGAGCTGGTTTTGATTTGCTTGCTGATGCCTGTGGTGGAGGGCATCTTATGTCTTTGGCAGACTCATCGCAGAAGTCTCTGATTTTGTTAAAAAGGTATGCCTGTCTGGCAGTATCTAGTCCAGGTGTGTCTTGAAGTGGCAGGCCATTTCTCTGAGGAAGAACATGGGCATCCCGGAGCAGCTGGAAACGAATCTCTTCACCCCCAAAATGCTCCTTAGCCACAACCACACCTGGCTCTTCAGCATCAAAGCTGTAGGAGCAGAGAATAAAGAAAATGTCAATATCAAGGGGGTGGTCAGAATAACAAAAACAACAGGAAAAAATGGGAAAACACTGGCAATACATACCTGAAGTGCTGGTACTTCTTGATATGTGACAGTGGTCTAAAATAAGGTGTAAGATGCTCTTGCCAGTTGTAGGTGGGGACCAGTACCGTGCCTTCCTCCTTGCCAACCAGCTGAGGGATGTTCACTCCTTTGACTGTGCTATTTTTCACCACACCAGCAATATCTCCAAGTGTGCTGACACGGGTCTTTCTGAAGCATTGTTTTATAAGACCAAAACACCAGTCACAACTGAACTTTGTATGCCCAGCTATTAGAAAGTGAAGCTCCACACTGTGATGAAGTTTGTGCAGTGTGCGCCAAGCACAGTACCACAGAACAAATTTGTTTTTGTTCTGGCCACTGCAGTTGTCACAGTGCAGGTCTACATTTGTCTCCCCAAGGCCAAAGTCATTGAATAAGTGATGTAAGTAGCTGATGACAGCATTGCTGCCTTTGCTGCTTGCCATCCCTTCATCCACCAGGTAGTTTACTTGCTGTTGTCTACCCTCACAGCATACTCCAAATAGTCCACACTTCCTAGGAGTCAGGAAGTACATTGGGCCTGGCTGAAGGGGATCTGATGGAAAGTGAACCTGTTGCGCAAAGTCAAAAGAATAGTGAATTTTGATGTTTCGGCTTGCTGGTGGAACGTGGCCTCCCAAAGACAGCCCCTGGTCCTTACAAATGGCCTTGCTGTCAGCAACCATGGACTTGTAAACAGCCCTCTCTGAAGCCACAAGCTGCAAATGTAGCTCCTGCTTCTTCAGCTTGGCACATTTAACAGCCTCTGGAAGATTGGCACTTCTGTATAGATAGAACAGCATAGGATACTATTATACAACAAGGCCTTCATCATTTTCTCACCTCAGTCATGATAAGAATAACATAATGAAATGAAAGAGAATGAAAAATGCAGAGCACAATTCATACCTGGTTTTTTTTGCTGACATTGCCAACACAAATCAGACATTGGCTTTGTGCTTGTGATGTGGGGTAGAAGTGTTTTCCAGAGCTCCCTAAATATGGTCAGCTGCACAAAGCATAAGAAATTATATTAAATCAATATTAACACATTTCAGGCTATTTTACACAAATTGAAAATTATTTAGAGTATAAAGACTAAACTTACCAGATGCCACCTTTGCATTCTTGTAAATACGCCATACAAAAGCCTTGGTAACATGGGATGGCAGCAGTTTTCCAACAAAATTTTTCTGGCTGGGATGACGTCCTGGCAAAACCACGGCATGGTCCTCTGCATAGTTCGAGATGAATGTCACTACTCGCCTTATGTCGTCAATTTTAAGGAAGCGTCGGTTGTGCCTAAGATGCTTCTTGTCTTGTCTACATACCAGATGTTTTGTAATGTTGCTGTATGGCATCCAGGTGATCTTTGCCGATGCTGTGTAAATAAAATTGAGGATTAGATTCTTTAATGGGACATACACTTTGAATAACTTTCAAATGCAAACTGATCATAATAAAATAATTATCACTGAAAGAAAATATGTATTACCCGTGAATGAAGAGAGAGGTTTCTCGGCAGACTTGAACACCTTCGACGGTATACTTTGTCAACTGATGCTTTCTCTTGGTGGGAATCCGTTTGTTATCAGTGGTTACTTCATCCCTTGTCCCGTTGCTAAAAAGTTGTGCTATTATGAACATGTCTTTTTCTGGCTGTGACAACGCATTTATCATGTAGCGAAGCTCATAGATGCGTTCATGAGACAGTTTGTTTACACATGATTCCGTGCCGAGCTTTGAATTTTCTTTTCGCCTTCGACCACAGCCGCAGGTGAGAATCTCTGTCATTTTTTTTGTCACAGTCAGAGTCAATAAAGTCAACTAACTTCATTGTTTCTTTGGCTTCGTTAGTGACAAGAGCGAAAGGTATATCATCATCCTCTGTCGGTTCCTCAAAATCCGCTTTGTGATCACTTTCCCATCCAGTACTTTTATCTAAGTCGGGAACTGTCTCTTTATCAATGCAGTCCTCATCTTCCGACAGCACAAGGTGCATCTTATCCTCGTCCACCTCAAGAAAGTAATTTCTCACCAGTTCTTCCCACTGACTTCTGTCTCTTGCACCGGAGAGATCATGTTTGAGAGCTTCCGCCACACTCTTCTCGTAGTCCATGATGATGATAACACGCGAATAAACTTTTCCAAAAAAAGGAAACAAACATCATTCTGTTGTGCCATTTTACCCGTGACCAGAAAGTCTCTGGCAAACGTCACGTCAGTATGAACCAATGAACGATCAGAAATCTCATTTTCTATAAGACTAGAAGAAGAAAACTAATCAGAAGTACGATAGAACCATAGAAAGAAAAAATTCCAGTTTCAATCATAAATCAAGGGTTATTTCAGTTACGTTTTTTATCAAAATTGTTTCGTATTTTGAGTTTACATCAAAGCGAATGTGACTGGGAGATCTTAAACTGCATGACTATCAGTAGATGGACCCATATGATACGCGATCGTTTGGTTTGACACGATAATATAATGGTGACTTAATGACGTTTTCTCCCTTGTCGATTCCTGGAGGACCAACTTGCCTCAATTTTTTTATTAAATTTTTCATACTTACAAGTTATTTTCAACAGTTTCAACAAAAAGGGAGATGATACATAAGCACTTCAGGAATCCGAATCCACCATTATCTCATTTTTGACAAAATACTGCCCGCCCGCGGTTTTTGTGCTCTCCTGTAAAATTGACGTCGCCAAATCGGATTGATTTACTTCATCATTATCAATATACACTCGTCTCCCTTTTGAAATGCCTCTCATTTTAAGTTGAGTTGGTCGGAGGGCTGTGTGCCAGGCACCAGGATAGTCTGTATAAAATAGCAGGTTTGTTTTCCTCATCTTATTTGTTGTATTTTTGCAGTCTGCAGTTAGGGTTTCCAGTGATTCTCCCAGTATTTTTAGTAGTAGTTTCTTTGCCTTGGCATGAGTAACATGATCAGGGCATTTGATCATTGTGCAGGTCAGGCCTGTCTCTGTTGGGTTAGTTCAGTGCTTCTCAATTGTTTTCTGTTAAGCCCCTCCTAGGAAAAAGAAAGCATTTTGCGCCCCCCACCCTCCGCCACGACTATAAATAGTATCATTTGTCTATAAAATTGTTGCAAGTACACCTCTGCATAACGTTGTATCCTTATTAATATCGTACCGGAACGCACATTCTCACGTCAAGTAGAAGTTTTATAAATCCCAAACTGTGTGTGAAAATCGGTGTACACATGTTCTGGAGCTTTTTTGTGCTCTTTTTTGTGCTTTTTTTTCCACGCACGGTTTATAAATGAGGCCCCTGGTCTTGAAAAACACCTACAATGTCAATCAAAACCTCACTTAATTCAGAGGAAATGTGCCTTGATGCCAGTGCTTCTCTGTGTATAACAGTGTGTCCACTCAGCATTAGGTGAGGCCTTTTTGATGAGTGCCTGAAGCCCTTTTCTCATTCCTGCCATGGTCTGTGCACCATCACTGCAAACACCAATGCAGTTCTCCCACTTTAGCCCATTCTCGGTCAGGAAGCAGTCCAGTATTTTGAATAGCTCTTCAGCTGTGGCTCTGCGTCTGACATATTTACATAAAAATAGATCCTCACACAGGGAGTTTGTCATGTCAAAATGTACATAAGCAATAAACAAGCAGTCTTTGTTGCTGTCAGAGGCTTCATCGAATTGTAAGGCAAAATGTTTGTCTTTGAGTTTATCTACCAGCTGTTCTTAAAGATCGTTAGCAGTGTCATTTTCTACGTCTGGCGAAAGTGTCATTGGACAGAGGGATAGTTTTTTTTTTTTGCGGCACTTTCGACATCCAGCATGACAGAAACCATGTCTAATGCTACAGGGAGTATTAGCTCCTCTGCTGTGGTGTGGGGTTTTTTGCACTGAGCAATTTGGTACGCCACCTTATATGACGCTAATAGTGCGCGCTGGTTTACTGAAGTAGCATTCACAAAGCGGGATGCTTGTTGGCAATATTGGGCATGTTTTCGCTGAAAAAACTCAAGCGGCTTATCAGCGTGGTTGGGGTGTAATGTGTTTAAGTGATGCCTTAATTTATTTGGCGTCATGCTGTCTGCTGCCAACATTTTAGACAGTAAACATACCAGTCTTACCTTGTCTCCCACTGTAGTCACAGTGAAGCCAAGGGCTACATATACTTCGTCATATTTCCTCGTCTTAGCTTTTGTTTGTCTCATTATCTCCGTCTCTATCTCTGCCTTTCTTTTCATCCCTGTTTAATATTTTCCATTTTGTCTTCTGCATGTTTGTTCATGGTACTTCATATTTCCTGCTCTTTTGTGTGTGTGTGTGTGTGTGTGTGTGCGTGTGTGCGTGGGCGCGCGCATGCGCACGCTCGATGCTTTATATCTCCCGCTCTGTGGTGTGTGTGTGCGCTTGGTGCAAAAAATCCCACACCATAGCAGAGGAGCTAATACTCCCTGTGCATGCTCTAATAATTACAGTTAATGGCACACTCAGGGGTGAAAGTAAGCCGGTACGGTCCGGTACTGCGTACCACTAAAAGATTACGACCGGAGATTTCACTCAGCAGTATGTGAGTGTGCATGTGTGTCCACTTCCGAAAGTACCGGCAAATAGTACCGGCAAGAAGTTAAAACTACTTTCCCCCCTTGGGCACACTACATGTAGGCTTGAAAGCGCCACTGCCACCTACTGTAGCAGAAGTGCAATTAGACTTTATCCTGGTACAGCAATGAAAAAGTAAACGGTAGTTTCGCCGTACATGTTCCCCGGGGTCACACACGGACCCCCTGGCATGTAACCCCCCTGGGGGGGGGCACACCCCACTATTTGAGAAGCACTGGGTTAGTTGAACCATGACATTCCATTTTACAATTCTGTACTCCAACTGTCAAAAAGTCCAACTGTCAGAATTTAATAATCTAATAGAATGAATATAGCTGCAGGCAGCAATTATGGGGTTCAAGCAGCATACAGCTGACATTTGAGTGATATTTTCTGAGTTATAAGCTTGTCCATATAAACTTTAGTAAGACTTTTGTCACAAGACAAAGTATACAAAATTTGAACTTCAACTGGATTAGGAGTTATGAACATTTGTTTGCTGTAGTGCCACCAATGGACGCATGTATACCAAATTTGGTAGGCTTGAGTCTAATTACCATTAGATGAGGGATTTCAAGTTTGGTGATGATTGAACATGTCATTCAGGACTTATAGCTCATTGTGAAATACAGGCCACGCCCACAAATTTCATTGGCTTGCTGCGGCCACATTGTTTAATGTCTCAGCTGTCTTTGTACTGGGATTGTAGATCTTGGTCTGAAGATGCCGTGTACTGTGGTTCGTGGTTTTATCAAAAATTCTAAATGATGGAAAGTCTGTTATGAGGAATCATTTTGTCTTTGTTCTTCAGCTGGAGCCAGGGAATCAAAAGAAAAAATAATTTTGAATATATCCCAAACGCTTCAAGAGTTATACCCCAAAACACATTGTGGCTGTCTATACCACCACCCTGCAGCCAATCAGGGTAATTTTTTTTCACTGAGTTGTGGGTGACGGTAGAAACCTATCTACCAAGTTTGGTAGCTAAAGCTTCTATAGTTTTTGCTGTGCAAACATTTTGAGGGCAAAAAAAAAAAAAAATCAGAACAGACACAAAAGGGTTCCAGCAGCTTCAAATTATTTGTAAAACCTTTAAAATCTATCTCCTCCTAGACCACACACGGGCAACTTACGGCCCACGGGCCGGGTCCAGCCTGAGGACTGACTCGGTCCGGCCTGCAACGTCTTCAAAGAAAAAAAACTCACAATAAAAGGCAGCAACATGCAATCTGCAGGCAAATAACTGCAATGAGTTTGTACTGCTATTTCAATCATTTCCACCAGAGGGCGCAGTCTTAGATTTGATTATGCCGCTCACTGACTCTTACTCGCTGCTTTAAAAAAAATCCCGGCTGACAGATGAACACCTGTCCTCTGTGCTGCGCATTGCAACATCAGACATGACGCCAGACTTTGATGAACTTGCAAAGAGAAGTGACCGTCTGAATTGTTCCCATTAGCTGCAGACAAACACATTCTGCCTGCACACAGGTACAGTGGATGTGCACGAGTCCATTCAGACTTTTTGAGCACAGCTGAGCCTGACACTGCGCTCTATAAAAATGTTGCAGCATCCTAACTTTCCTCAGTCTGAGTATTAAAAACCCACCCTATTGTTTTTTTTTTTTTTTTCCGATCATCATTTAAATAAAATAGCCTGCTGTAACATTAATTTTCTGCATTGTATTTCACTGTCCCAAGTTCATGACATGCAGTGGTGTTTAAGTTTGATTAACTATACAAGTAAAACAGTCTCACACAGTTAGTGGTTTGAGTAATAATAAATAATTTGTATTCATGATAATGGACATGTTTTTTGTCACGCAATGTCTGTGAATTTATTTTTGTTCCATTCAGTGATGCAGGCATGTACTTTAATGCACTATTAAAGTTTGATAATTGTAAAGCAGTCTGCTTTGAGTCCATATGTGTAACATAATGCAATGTGTTTCATCAGTGACCTATATATGCAGTGGTGCATCAGACAAGTGGCAAGATGGAAGCCAATTAAAAAGTTAAAACTGAATTTAAGTGGATTGTGTTATGTAAGTAATATATTCAACCTAAGACTACAACAGATTGATACATCAGTTTAAAAAAATGTAACAGAAATTTTCTGTTTGTTAAGCTGGCAAATAGCCTGTTTATAATCAATCTGTTATATCTACCAAATCCATGTAGTTCAGCGTAATTCAGCACTATGTGTTGGTGTTTCAATTCAGTTTTCAAATGTGCGGCCCTTCGCTTGCTTGATCTCTGTCCATGTGGCCCTCTGGAAAAAACTGTTGCCCACCTCTGTCCTAGACGGTTAGTCCAATTTTCACGAATCCAGGGACCCTCGGATTGTGTACCTGGGATTAATACCCGGGGACATAATTCAAAAGGAGAACATCTATGGCTTCAAAATCCTTATACTGGCATGTAAAAAGGCTATCACCCGTAGCTGATTAAAATGTGACCCTCCGAGTCCAGGGCAGTGGCTGGACATTGCAGTGAAATATATTCCATGGAAAAACTGACCCATTATCTAAGGACTAAAGCAGTGTCTCATGATCAGCGATGGGGAAAATGATCTGAGAAGAGAAAAGATGGGTCGCCTCCTCAGCTGGTCTGAAAAGTTCAAAGAGAGAGTAGTGCCCCCTCCCTTATATGTTTATATCTGTATATGTATGTTTATGTGTGTATATACTGTATGTATGAACTTATGTGTGTATGTAAGGGTGCAGAAGACATATTTTTTATCATTAATATTTGGTTGTGGTTTTTGTTCAGTGTAATAGCAACAGGAAAAGTTTAAAAAAAAAAAAAAAAAAGCTTGAATTATAGTTGTGAATTTCCTTTGGTGACCTATTGATAATTCTGCACAAACTTAATGCTATCATGTGGAGAGAAGACATGTTATTCATTCAAGGTATTATTAATCACCCTGAAGAATTGCAATCACTTTAGGAGACAATTTAATTGATTATGTCGAATCATTGTTATTAACTCTTATAATTAACTATTATAATAATTGTCCATTTGGTAATTTTACTGCCATACAAACATCTTCAGTACTACTAAAATTTAATTGCATTATGTAATTTGAACAGAATAATTTTTCCATCTTAAAAGTTGAAAGCTCAGCTGTACTGCATTCAGGACACCGCTTATTTTCTTTCAGCAGTTAACATCTCAACCCCACTCACCTCCATTCTGCAAGGAGCCATATATAACCAGATGCACAGAAACGCTTCGCATTGTGATCGGGATCCAATGTCCTGTCTAGCCGACCTCGGGTCCCACTCTAATTCACTAAGCAGCGTTTCAGTGGAATCCACATTACACTATGTGCTGATATGTCATGATATACTCCGAATGCTGCGACAAGATTCAACACAAAATTCAAAATGTCCAGTTTTTGATTTGTGATTTATGGTCTAGCCACACCTGAGAACCTTATGAGTCTGACCATTCATTTCATTCACAACTGGGTAAGGCTATATTTATGAAATAGGGAAATACGTTTGGTTGTACTGTTCAGTATCTTGCAAAATAGTCTCAAAAACCAACATGAAAGAGTCGTGATAAGATCATGGGTCATGATCCTGCCCAAAAAAATAAATTTTTGCCATATCACCCACCCTTATTGGCAAGTGTTTGCCGAGTTCTGACCATTAAGAATAGTTTAAAACCACAATTAACCATGTGGTTTCTTCAACTTTCACTCAGAAGCAAAAATCAGCCTTTAAATTTGAAAGAAATAATGATTTGACATTTATCATGATAATTGTCAATATCAACTGATCGAACATTTTTATTGTGATAACATTTTTGGCCGTATCACACAGCCCTAGTTCAAGCTGTAGGCATAAAGTATAGTTGTAACGAGCACCAGTGTGATTACAACAATCACATGAAACATTCGTGCAGAGTGAAGACAAGCCAGGTACAGAAGAAAGTCAAACTTTCAAATCTCTCTTCTTACACAATCTCCACCTCTGTGTTCGCTCTTGGGCTGCCCCCGGCTAAACATTTTCCTAGTCGACTAGTAGTCGTTAGTTCAAGCAATTAGTAGACTAGTCATCGCATGTTTATGATATTTAAATATATATATATATTTTTGGGGAATCAGAAAATTGTTTGAGTTCCATTATACATTTTGCTAACTTATTTCAACACAGTATAACATCACACAAATTATGAACTTGAAAAACCAACACAATAACCCTATAAAACAAATGGTAAATAAAAAACAACCTTTTGTTAAAAAACTAAACTGAAAAAAAAATTGCTGCACTTGGAAAGCTTTGGACAGTGTTGCACATTTTTTTTCCCCACCATATCAGTGGACCCAAATCAACCTTTGTTCGGTCCTCCAAGTATATCTTAATTTCATTGTTCTCTCCTTCTGTCTGCTGCTCTTCATCAGTAGCCATCAGCCTTGAGCATCTCCTGCATGGGTCCTGTTTTGTAGACCCACCCCCGCCTCGCATCTGCAGTATTTAACACCGCAACTGACCCGCTACCTGACATAAAACAGGCACTAATTTAATGCCGTGCCCCACCAACCCATTTAACATATTTTAAATGGTGTAAAATATTAAAATAACGCAACTACATCAAGTTCACCAAAAAACTTTATTTGCTCACTCAAGCAATGTTTATTAACTGACACAAACATTGGCACCAGGCTTCTCTGAATAGCTTGAATTTTTAGCGCATTGTTGGTGACAATAAGAAAAAAAGAATGACCATGGTTTTTTCAAATAAAAAACAGCCTGATCTATTTCACCTGAAGCCCACCCATGCACTACAAATTCCTGACCGTACCTGTAAATGTGAATGTTAATATTTTTTCACCCCTTTTGAATGATTTCTTACCTGACACAGTCTAATCACTTTTTAACACAACTCCCGAATGGAGTTTGTTGGTTTTTCTCTTTTCTGTGACTAACCGACCTGAAAACTTGGTCGACTAAGATTCTTCTCATTGGCTAACAGTTGGTCGACTAATAGGGGGCAGCCTAGTTGGTACTCATGTTGCATTGTCCTCAAGTGATGAACAGTCAATTCATGAGATTAAAGGGAAGCCAAGACCATTTGGGTCACCCTGCATATCGCAACTGTGGTTGACCAGAAGGTCAAGTCATTCTCTCAGAACTGAGGAGCTCCAAAAATATGCTAAGAAAACTTTCAGAAATGTACTGTTGTTCTTTGTGTCAATAAACTGGAGAGAAGATAAGCCAGATGGACCCACAGGTACAGGCACAGATGGGGAAGGAAGCTCAGAATAGTTTGACTGTAGCTCCACTGCTAAGAAAGGAACATATGTTCCCATATGCTCAACAGGACATATAATAACATGTAATAATAATGGGGCACCACTCTAGGCACATATCCCTTGAGTGGTGCCCCATTGTTGCATTTTTCTCAATACCTCCTCACTGTGAGTAGCTGCTCACTGACCCAGTGGCATGTAAATCAGTAATGAGTTGGACTTCAGGAAGTAGCAGGATTGTAAGACTGCTAAAATATAATCTCCTGCCTAGGATATCACACAAACTAGGATGAACTATAGAGATGACCAGTCACCAGGATAAACAGTCTTTGTCAGAATAGCACAAGGGTACCTGGGGGTAACAGCCAGGAATCACCCTTCCACAGCAGCTCCTGTCTGAAGAGAGAGGAGCTACACAACTGAGTTATGTTTAGTTACCCATGGTCACATGGTCCACAGCACTACTCACCCCAGTGTCTGTGGTTCACAGTTTGGACTCTTCAGTCCAGCACAGAGCACGATCACTCCTGAATATCCCTAGTTATTGTAGCTGAGGTCTCTCAGGGGTGAATTTGATGACTGGAGAGCTGAGGCCACAATCTCACAGGACTCCTCTGTAACACCACAGCTTGCTAGTCTGAAAAAAACTGTATTGTTAATAGGAGTTCCTTTAACCGAGAATTGCCCTTCATTCACAAATATTTAGAAACTTTGATGGAAAATTTCATGTGACATCCATCATTTTGAACGATAAAAAAATAGGTAAGACACCAGCAGCAAAAGAATTAAACAAAGACGAAACCAAAAACCAGAAAGGCATTGATATTAAAGGCTACTATGGTCTGCTTTCCCGGTTTTCAGGCATCAGTCACTTTCCGAGCTTGTTTCCAAGCAGGTCTGCGTTTCAGAGCATTCACAGGTGCTTCTGTTCAAGTTACTGGCCTGAACTCACTGAATATTAGGGCTGAATGATTGGTTTAAATTATAATCCCAGTTATTTTGCTATCTATTGTGATTACAATTATTCATCACAATTATCAGTCTATTTAAGAAAACAAACTTATTTATTGCACTTTGTGCATCTTAAAACGTTCATCTTTTCTTTGGTAAAGCTTGACAGGCTTCCTGCGCCTAGTTATGGTTGCTAACGTAGGATTGGACAGTGGCCGTTCTGGAGAGGGGCTCAGCGAAGGGTCAGTTGGTATCAGGACGGTGGTTATCAACTGTCTTTGTTAACCCAGCTTTCTTCTTTAGACTCTGCGCGTTCCCATAAAAGGGGGCGTAAATTGACTCATCTTCCGCACAAAATGGACTGATTGCGTGCCACTTACTTTAGGCAAAAGGAACAGATTCATATAATGGAAAGCATTGAAGAGTGTTAATAAGTTATCACAGCAAAAAGCAACACTGTTGCTGCAAATAAAGCAAGAGAGGAATGCTGGCAGAAAATTGCTGATCGTGTAAATTTGTAATAGACTTATTTTACTACTCAGTGCACTCTCAGTGCCTCCTGTTTATTTCTAACGTGACAGCTGCACATTCAGAGCTCAAGCTTTAAACTTGATGCAGCATATTTAAACATTATACTCAAGAAGTGCATTTAGGTCTGACAGTGTCCCGTAATGAAGGATACGTGGAAATCACATAAGTCGATTTCCGAATCGTATGTAAGTGAAATTAATTGTATTGATTGAATATTGTCTGTGAACAAAAAAAAAAGTGGTCTATTGGTATTTATCAAGGTATTTATTTATTAGTTTGTTTTACAATTTGAAATACAGTTTGATATATTTTCACAAAATCCCATCTGTCAAGGAACCCTAACCTATTGCACCATTACAACTTTACAATATGACATATCGAAATATAAGTTAAGTGGTAACTATGATAAAAGACCAATACATTTTTAATCGGTGTTCTAATAGCTGTGGTACCAGCAGTGTTAAACAGACTTGGCAGAAAATCAGGACCAAGCATAAAAACATCCTTCAAAGTGGTAGAAGTTGCTGTGCCTTCATCATTCTTTTAGTGCATGGATGATTTCCTGTGTAAAATTTAAACTTTTCATATTACCTGAAGCAAACAGGAAAAATTAAAGGAGGAAGACTGGAGGTGGGCCAGTCCCACCAGATTACATGATTTCAGAGGAGCTGGCCCTACCTAACAAGGTCGGCCAATAATGGAGGGGATCAAATGGGGTGTCTCCTCTGATCCTGGTGCTGGCAGCTCCCGGTGACATTTGTTTGTCCAGGGTATGGATAAGTGGTTTGTTGGTGAAGTACTAAATGCATATTTGTAGTGGCCATGAGGTGTGAAAAGTCTTTTTCTATTTTACAGTCGAAGGAGATACTATGCTTTTGCCAGAGCCGCCAGCACACACCCTTGTTCACCCCCACACAGAGGTATACAGTCAGAGCAATGTGTCATGTACTCTTATAAATGTTTAGTGATGTTTTGAATCCACTTTATGCAGTTTTCTTTAATCATTCTTCAGGTGGAGATCAATGATAAGGAGACACTGTCTATGCACTTAGGGATGGCTGTGGGGGTAAATTTATCTTTATCATATGGTGAAGTTGTGGACCCAGTTATGCCTAATGTAATGACAGGCTTGTGGTAGCCTTCACAACTGCTTCAGGTGACCTCAAAAATGTTAAACTAATTAAGTTGCTTCGCTACTACAAGAAATGTATAAAGAAATTTAAAAGAAGTAAATGTATTTATCGAGTCATTTATGTGTTTATTTTTTTATTTTGGCAGCTTTGGTCCAGAAATGTATAAAGACATTTTTGAGCCGTTTATTTATTTATGTATATATTTTGGATTTTGGCAGCTTTGGTCCTCCATACACAGGGTCAAACCGCTCTCGTTAGAGAACAGCGTTTAAATGAACAATATTAACCCTCATAAAACTTTGTATCAAAAACCAGGAAGATAAATGAAACATGCCCATTGCGAACGTGGGCGGAATACCTAATTCCGCCAATTCTCACCTCCCACCGTTGAAAGACCACAATCAAGCTGATTGCTCTGTGTGACTATGACAACATGAAGGTATGCAGTGCCGCAAGGAGGATAAATTCTGCAGGTAAATACCACTTCATAGTGTTTCCAGGAGCCAGAGGACACAATTTTCTCTTCATTCGCCGCTGTTTCCAGAGGAAAATATCAGAATTCTCCACCACTCTTTCCAGAGGAGAATCTGAGATTTTACCACCACTCTTTCAGATTTCAACACTGAATATCTCTTCTCCCAGTAAGTACATTTTGTCTCATTTTGTGATCTTTCAATTATTACTTTATTTCACTTCAATGCAGACATTTGTGCCTTTTGGAAAAGGTCACATTGTTTATTGCAGTGTATATAGTGTACTGAGTATGTTCCACAGTATATTCATTCAATGTATATATTCTCTTCTGTACAGTTTGTTGCTGTGTGTTTATAACAAAAAAAGGCAAAAATAAATGTTTTTGCTAAATATAGCCAGTTCTCTGTCTCCCTAGGAAATCAAACAGGCATTTCTTTGTGTGTGGTGTCAATCAGAAGCCCATCTGTCCATCTGAGAAGGACTTCAATGAAGAACGGCACGGAGGCTGAGATTCATGCTGCAGTTGAAGCGGCCAAGAAAGATGTGGCCGTGTTGCTGCAGAAGGGCAGGATTTGGGAGCACATCACCCTCAAGAGAATTATGGATAGCCCTGACCCCCTCAGCAGGTTTGTGGATGATCTTTTCATATGGTGTGTTGTGTGCTCATTTCAGTCTTGTCTGTTTGCATTTCTGAGATTTTTTTTTTCATGGGAAAAATTTGAATGAATTTTATTTATTTATTTAAGGATGGTGGAGGAGCTGGTGAGTAGGAGTCAGGTGGTGTGTAACATCCCAACTGCTGCCCCTCCTCCTGCTGCAGCTACCTCCACGGCTGAAGTAGAGGGGAAAGCCGTCTCCTGAGTCTGAGAGCTCGGGGGAACTGTTTCAGAGGTGAGGCATCAGTTTTTGAAGGGGTTTGTCCCATTCAGACCCTCCTGTGCCACAGTCTAAAATATCTGACAACGACAATTCAGACGAGGAATCAGCAGGTGGTGAATGTGTTTCAGAAAAGCCAAAGACTTATTCATTCAGACAGGAATGGTTCACACAGTTCACATGGCTTAGATACTGCAAAGAAAAAAAAAACCTCCATGTACTGTGTGTACTGCTCTCAGTGTGGTCCAACGTTTGCGGGGAAAACAAAGTTTGCGGAGTCCACTGCACACTTTAAACATGAAACCCTCATCAAGCACAGAAACGGCCTGAAGCATAAGCAGTGCAGGGACAGATGCTCTGAGTGTTGCAGTGCCTCTGGCAACAGCCTTTCATAGACAGGAGTCTATGAATTGGTCTGCAGAAGAAGCTGCAATTATAATAAAATTCAACACTGCCTATCACACTGCGAAGGAAGAGCTACCATTCACAAAATTCAAGGGTCAGATTAAACTGTTAAAAAAGAACGGAGTTCAAGTGAATCCTGCTTACAGCAATGACACCGAATGTGCACAGATCATTGGTTTATCGCAGATTCATTGAAAAAGAAGATGGATGAAAAGATAAAAGACTCCTCCTATCTGTCCTTTCTGATTGATAGTGACACTGATGTCCACATTGAAGCTCAGTATGCGAATGCTCAAGGTATGCTAATTACAGTGTCTGATAATGAGGCTAAGTTTTTATCAGGAAAAGAGGCACATTTCTGACAGCTGTCAGACTTTCTAACAGTACACCGTAACACTGTTGTCATCACTGTCACCATTACCTACCACTTATAACATCACAGATACAACGCAGTATAACAGTATATGCGTTTATTTATTTATAATCCTATCTATCTTATGCTTATGCTTCAGTACAATGCTGTACACACCTTGCGTGTATTATCACTGCAGGTAATATCTGTATACTCGTGTATAGTCCATGTCTATGTTGGTTTTTTAGTGTTGACTTAGTTTAATTTTTTATTTATGTATTCATCTTTTATCTTATTTATATTTACTTCTCTTGAGCTGCTTTAACAAGTGACCTTTGAGGTCAATAATGTTTAATTCAATCATTAATTAATTCATTAATTTAGTATTAATCTATTCACAGTAACATCACAGATTAGGGTAGGAGCATAAATGAACACGAGGCTACAATTCCAGATAACATTTAATTGTACATGACAATTACAGAGCAGTACTGTATATATTTTTATTGAAGGAATCTATGATGCCACCAAAGATTCCTTTTGTCATCTGGGGACAGAGACAGGATGGTTACAGAAGACAGTGGCCATGGGAGCGGATGGTGCAGCTGTCAACTTTGGGCATAAGGGGAGTGTAATAGCCCTTCTCCAAGCTGAGCCAGGGACCTTTATCATGCCCTTGCTTGACACATAAGTAATTATGTGGACAATTAAGCTGAAGTAGTAAAAATTGCATAAAGGATAAGATAACTTTATTGTCTGTCTGTCTGTCTGTCACAAAGCAAGAGAAATTCTTCTTTGACAAGGCTCAACAACAAATAATTCACATTTACACACACACACACACATACACACAGGAGAGGAATTGATGTACAATGTATTATTGTCATTATTATCATTATTATTATCATTATTGTTTCATTTAAGTTTAATGTATTGTTTTCACAGACTGGAGCTGGCAATGCTGTCAGTGCAAAGGAAAAACCCCATGGTAGACCAAGTCTACAATCTCCTTAATATGGTGTGGAAGACACATCACTACAGCTCCAAGTCAGTTTGAGAGCTGAGAGCCCTTGGACAAGAGCTGGGTGTGCGCATCAATGTCCCAAGTGGTGTCAGTGGGACACGCTGGCTCCCAATTGTAACCTGGGCCATACAAACCTTACTGAGACCTGGACGAAAGGACCGGCACCTGCAGGACCCAGTGCAGTTTGCAGCAGTCTACTACCACATGGATCATTTGACTGCTTCATCAGCTAATGCAGATGTTGCTGGAAGAGCATGGAAGGTCTGTATTTAATTTTAAAATGTCGTATTTATTCTTTTGGATCTAGAAAAATTACTGATATGTTGGTTATGTCCTGCAGATCAAGAAGATGATGGAAGATGGGACATTTGTAGCTTTCTGCCAATTCATTGCTGACTTGTTTGATGCCATCAGCACATTCAGCCTTCTCCTGCAGAGGAACAATGTGATCTTGCCTCAGGTGAGGCTGAAGCGACAGTATATTGTTGTAGCTAATCTGATGGCAGTATGATTCATTCTGATCTGTTCATGTTTAATTTTTTCCCCTTCACAGTATTGTTCACATTTACAATGTAAATGTTTTACAGGCTGTCATTGGGATTGAAAATCTCCTTGTGACTGTTGAGGCCATGGCAGTCAGATCCAAGCCAGGTGGTGGGCTAGCAGAGCTAAAAGCAGACCTTCAGGCACAGAAAAGAAGGCTGTAGGATGATGGTGGTGAGACCCACCCCGTCTACAAATATCAGGTAACTCATAATTTTATACAATAGTTTTTAAGTTGAATTTTTATTTTAGATCCTTTTCTCGAGCCATCTTCCTAATGTTTCAGCTTAGGGGGTCATCATTAAAGGAAAAGCTGCTCGACTAGCAGAGGATGGGCAATCCACAGTGAGCTCACCAAAGTTGTAGCAAGCAATAAGGGAAACAGCTGAGTGTACTGTGCAGCACTTGAGACAAAGATTCAGCAGTCTACAAGGCAAGTGAAAGGAACACAAAACTGTAACAAATTTTCCTATTGATCATTTATCGCTGTTAAATAAAATAAATTAACATATTATCATCATGCATTCATGTTTGCTTTTTTTGTCTCACTCTCTCTCTCTCTCTCTCTCTCTCCTCTTTTCTTCCTCTCTCTTAATAGATGAAGACTGCACACCATCAGCAAGAGCCAAGGCAGTGAGGTCATTCAAGATCTTCAGTCATGACTCCTGGCCAGAGTAGAGAGGCCAGCTAAGAGACTATGGTGCTGAGGAGCTGGATTTCCTGCTGGACCACCTCTCTACTGTGTTGACAAGGTCATAGACCAGAGGTGGGCAACTGTTTTTTCCAGAGGGCCACATGGACAGAGATCAAGCAAGCAAAGGGCCACACATTTGAAAATTGAATTGAAACACCAACACATAGTGCTGAATTATGTTAAACTACATGGATTTGGTAGATATAACAGATAGATTATAAACAGGCTATTTGCCAGCTTAACAAACAGAAAATTTCTGTTACATTTTTTTTAAACTGATGTATCAATCTGTTGTAGTCTTAGGTTGAATATATTACTTACATAACACAATCCACTTAATTTCAGTATCAACTTTTAAATTGGCTTCAATCTTGCCACTTGTCAAAATGTTTAGATGTCCACTCTTAAAAATACAACATTCAGAGTCAATCTTTCTCTTTTTTGGAGCGTTCATCTTTTTTCCCTTTTTTCCCTTGTTTTTTTTTTCAAGCAGCGAATAAGAGTCAGTGAGCGGCATAATCAGATCTAAGACGGCGCCCTCTGGTGGAAATGATTGAAATAGCAGTACAAACTCATTGTCGTTATTTGCCTGCAGATTGCATGTTGCTGCCTTTTATTGTGTGTTTTTTTTCTTTGTAGACGTTGCGGGCCGGACCGAGTCGGTCCTTGGGCCGGACCCAGCCCGCGGGCCGTAAGTTGCCCGTGTGTGTCATAGACTCTTTAAATCATCATTTGGTGATAGAGCCTAGAAATGAAAAGTTTGACAAGAATATTCACAAACCTAACTAGATTCTGCAGCAATAATTTCCACTGATTGGTCATCTTATTCTTCACTCCTTTCAGAAATGGCTGTGACACCAATCTGGCTAGAGAGGAGTCCATGAAAATATTCATCCTCAGGAACTACATGGACAAATCCTACCAGTGCCTTTGGGAGATGATGCTAACCAGGGAGCCACACTGCTCTGATTACAAGGTACAAATCAAGTCCTCACGAATTTTTTTGTTGTAAAGTATGACTTCTTAATGAAGTCAAAGCAAATTTTTTAATATTCTTTGCAGAACATTCTACCTCTTGTGCACGTAATGCTAGTCCTCCCTGTGTCCTCTGCTGTATGTGAAAGAGGATCCTCGGTACAGAAGAGATTAAATCTGATGTCAGAGGGTCCCTGCATGTGGACACTGTGGAAGATCTGATTAGAACAGGTCTTGAGGGACCTGGCTTGGAGGAGTTTGATGCCAAAGAGGCTGTACAGATGTGGTTCAGTCAGGTTAAAGAAGCTAGAAGGCCCAACTACAAGGGCTGGCCTTCAGAGGTGCCTAGTGGCCCTAAGGGAGATCTAAAGGGAGGGGAATGAGAAGCATATTAGAGGGAGTTCCTCGTTTACTTGTTTTGTTGTGTTTTTTTGTGCTGTAATGACCAGATACCTTAAGTTTACATCAGTTAATTAATTATTTGGTGTCTTTATTTCAAAAAAGGAAATATTTAATGATTTTTTCACGGCAATATGAGGTAGTGCCATGGAAAAAATCCTTAAATATTGCCTTTTTTTTTGCCTTTGTGACTTTTTCATTTAAATAAAACAGCCTTTTGTTATGTCTGTAAATTGTCTTTTTATTATCACAGCATTTATCATTAATACAGTTCAAATGGACAAAAACATGAATGTGTTGCGTTGCATGTCAATTGAAGTGGTGCTCCGAAACTTTGTGGTGGTGCTCCTAAATTTTTCTGTAAGGAGCACCAGTGCTACTCGTGGAAAAAGTTAGTCTGGAGCCCTGCAATAACACATAGCTTACACGTGGCTCTACCTCGCACATACTGTTTAGGTAAAGAAATGTGTCATGTTCTTCAGGTGGATAACATGGCCCAATTCCTGCACTTCATGGACCTGACAGGGCCAAAAGTTTGTGCGCTACCTGGAATGCACCAGGGAGTATTACCACAAGCTGCTTGAGGTCAAGCTCTCCAAGCAGACGGAGCAGAACTATATCAAGACACTGAAGAGGTTGGCTTTGGTGGTTGTGGTTTTTTAAATACTTTCAGTTGCTTTGCACAATAACATCCATGGTAATGAATGCAAAAAAAATGTGTGTGTATATATATATATATATATATATATATATATATATATAGGGTTGTGCCTGGAATTATGCAATTAAATTAGATGCCTGTCTATTTTCTTTCTTGTCTTTTTCAATTTCATGAAATAAGAACATTATCCTCATTTGTCTTTTAACAGGTATGCAATCCTGAGGGAAGAGCTGCTGTCTCCACATGACTTCAGGCTCATCTTGAGGGCTGCAAGGAATGATTTCCTGGCAGTCATCGGGAAGCTGAAAGGCACAAAGGCTGTGGAGGAGTCTAAGCTGACAAAATCAGGGTGCCAGCAAGAAACATGCTGCGACCCAGTGTTGTCGAGCACATGACCGTGAAGTATTGTTTATGTAACAGGTTTTTTTTTTTTTTGGGGGGGGGGGGGGGGGGGTTGTTTCATGTTCATTTCAGTAGCCTCATTGTTCACAAAACCCTTCCTTGTCTTTTTTGTGTAGATGCAGGAGTGGGTGCAGCGTACATCGGTCCCTGGCCACGGCGGCCACACAGGTGGCTTCTTTGCACTCAGCCAGGAGGAGGTGGTAGGATCTACAAGAAAATTTTTCTCTGTGATAACTGCTTGCAAACTAGTTTTCAATACCAGAGCAAGAAGTTTACGACTCGCTGTTGTTTTTATTTTGACAACAGTGGTTCCAGGTGTACTTTGAAGAGGTCCAGCCAACATCGCTGGGCAAAAAGAGGCAGCTGGAGGAGGACGACACCTCTGTTGACAGATTTTTTATCTCTGGCACAGGGAAACCCATCTATACTGCTTCAAATGACTTGGCACGGTTGCACAACAAGTTCGTGAACCATAACTATTTCAACAACGTTCTATATATAATGCAAATAATTTGATAATGCACTGCATAGCAAGTACCTACTACACAATGGACATGGGATGCTTTACATTTACCCGTCTTTAGAATATTTTTGAAGTTTATGTAAGGGTCTTATTTTTTTAACTCCTTTTCAAATACTCTGAACAATATTTGTACTTATTGAATTAATATATATCTACACTTGTGTTGTAGGTTCAGCTGTCCCAAAGTTACCAGCCAGATGGCGTGTCGAGCATTTGCATTTCGGACGCTGACAAGTGCTTGGTGGCTAACTACCTCATGCACTCAACGGCCACGGCTGAGAAGAAAAACTGTAAATACCAGGCTACCTGAAGTAATCATGAACTAACCATATACATGAACTATGAACATATGAATGCATTGCTTTTTTTCATAACCCTTTTTAACTTGGTTGAAAAGTAAATCAGAAGACCCAAAAAATGATTTGCTGAATATTGGTTTAAGAAAGAAAAGCTATTCTTGCACCACACAAAATGACCACTTCAAAGCATTACTGTTCTGCTTGTTTCTCATTAAAAGTTTTTATTTGTATTTCAATAACAACACAATCACATCCTCTTAGCAATTAACATAGAAAAACACTCACGCACAAAATTATGTAATAATGACAACCCATAGTTAAATGAAAATGCTAAATAAAGGAAGTTGGATTTAAAAATAATAAAAACTAAAGTAAGTAAAGGAGTTTTGCATGGGGAAGTAACATGTATCTAGCTACCATGCATCTTCACTGACAAACTATATTGCTGGTTAAGTTACATAATGCAGCCTAGAGGAACAAATCAAACCGTCTCCATGGTCACTGAAACTGCAAGGGTCATTCCAATTCAAACAGCCACAACCCCTCATCTCCATTGCTCCCCCTCGTTCAGGAAATGATTGGAATGCAGCCCAGGACTGCCCCTGCAGCCCCTTGCATGCTGTGCAGAGATCACAGCGCCTGCAAAAGTCCTCCACATCCCTCCTCAGCCATCCCAAGTAGAAACCCTGACACAGACGGTGGAACATCTTCGACACCTCAAAGTGACCTGAGCCCGCAGGACCATGCATGGCCTTCAGCACTGCCTCTTGCATTCCCCTGGGCACAACGATCTGTCACCTCTTTTCCCTGGTCGCTGGTTCCACCCAGGTTGGTTGTGCCAGTATCAGGTCACAAGACCTCTGAAATCCATGGTGGAGTGGGAGTGGTGTGAAGATCTGAATCTTGGGGTGAATCTAGTCATGCCCTGCACCCAGATGTCAGCACCTGTTTTATTTGTTTGATAACTGCCTATAGATGTGTGTGTAGAAGTCAGTGTTTCATTGGTTAGCCTGTTCCACTTCACTACCCCCCCCCCCCCAAATAGTTTCAATATCTCAAGATCCACTTACTGCACACACATTGTTGAGTGGCTCTTTTATCATGTTGAAATTTGAGATGGAACAAATTTATGTCAGAGGATGTGCATATCATGTATCCAAATATACAAAAACTGCAAAAGAAAATAAAAAAACACCTAATAATGTTACAGCTTAGCATTGCATATTTCAATTTGTAAGTCTTGAAGGAAGCCAAAATACTTTATATTTGTGTATATAATGTTATATATGTGGAATAGATATTTACAAGCGTTTAAATTCCACAAGAGTATTACACCCACCTGTCCTCGAGTGTCTCAAAATCTTTGGAAACACAGAATGAAAGAAAAACCTTTTATTCTTAATACATGAATAATAGGAATACTTGTGTACAAAATGCATAGGCTATATAGGCTACCTGTATTATATCGCATCGGGGGGAGCGGGGGACCGCTTAGTAAAGTAAATAAGCGCTCATAAAGAATCAGCGGAGCCTGGCTCTTAAAATAAAGAGAGCGCGGCATGTGGAGTTTTATATAGTTTTACTGCAATGATATTGGCAAAATAAGGTGGTTACAGAATGTTCACATACGTGTCAGGAATGGCATTCCACGTGTCAAATACAAGTTTGTCGGCTTTGGAGAGGCTTTCAATCTCACTCCATTCGTGGTGCTGAGCGAGAATAGCCCGCTGTCGGGCTACATCCTCCAGATCAGCGATCATTCTTTTCAATTTGGCCATCCATAAGTCTTTGTCAGCTATGTCGGCAAGTTAAATTTCAAGATCGGCATGATTTACTGCTGTGAACGATGACATGTTCAGTTGTGATGGGTTGATGTCCAGCAGCGTCACGGGGAAGGTTAGTGTGTTTTTTTTTCTTTCTGAATTCACCGAATCTTTCCCCAAACGCGGTTTGCATTGTGGTGATTGCTTGCTGCAAATATTCACAAACACTCGATTTTCCTCCAAGACATTTCTTTTTTTGGGTTGATCCATGGTTAGCTCACTGGGGGTCTGGAATTGAAGATAAGCCACCTGCAGGAAGAGCGTGCGGGAGAATGAGAGGTTTTGGCGGTGGATGCAGGGTTTGATGCATATTTTCGTGGACATATTAATATTTGCTAAAGAAAATTTTAGTTTTATAAATACTCAATTTAATCACTCAGAGTATAGAGTAAATATATGTAAAAATAGCTGATTTAATTTTTAAAAATTCTTTTGTACTTCTTTTTTTTCCCCAAGCTGGCGGGAGCCACATGCAGCTCGCGAGCTGTGGGTTGCCGACCTCTGCACTAGACAAAAAGCGAATTCCAATGTGGTATGAGTGAAAATCAATTACTATGTGGCAGCATGCAGAGGATACATCACCACTGAAATTATTGTAACAGAAACACATATGAGTCGCCTAACTTTCTTGTCTTCATAAATTAACTCCCTCCTTATACTGGAATCAAGCAGTAACAGGATAGCGGGTCATCCATTAAATAAATAGTGACCTGAAGGGCTTTCTGTTTATCCAACCAGGCAGTCGCTTGGGCTAACAGTTCAAACTGAGCATGAAAAGCCTCCTAGTCAGATTTACCGGCAAATTTAGGTGTCTTAATGCTTATCGATCTACAGAGTTCATGGGTGCAGCCATCTTTGTGTGAATCCGTGTCTTCCAGTGTTTCCTCCAGCTGACGTCACAGCCTCCAGCTAAGGTGCGATATGGTGGCTAGCTCTCAGGTCTCATGGACACTGGCTTGTGTTTTGCTCCTTCCCCCTCGTCACGAGACCTGGAGGCCAACAGCAGTCCTCCCGACAGTTGTGCTGCACCACTGTAGGCATACCAGTTCCCATCATCCTCCATCTTTGATTCTGGAGCAGCAACTGCTGCATGAGCAGAAAGTTGTTTAATAGGAACCAGAAATCACTGCATGGTTTTTCAACTGTAACTATGCAGGATATCAGAAGTCCTCCAAAGCAAAGTAAGAAAGTATTTGAATCAGATGTTAAATCTTCTGACTCCTAAAGCTACCACTCTTTCAAGCTAGCTAATTAGCCTATCATAAACCCCACAAGAAACACTCCTTATACTACAAAACACAGAACCAATAATAGTAAAACTATCAAATATAATGCAACAATATAGTATTTTAATTTTAAATTATTTATTTGAGAAAAATGTTGCTATGATCTAGTTTTCAAGCAAGAGCCATGCTCTGTAGAACTTTCAGTTAATTTTTCCATCTCCAAGATTTGTATTGTCTAGCCAACCTTTCAGAAACTGGAGCAGTTTGAAATCATTGAGCTAGCCAATGATATTGACACTAGGAGGACAGAAAAAACTGATTTGCGTACAGGATTTCAAACGGGCGTAATTACTCTGACAGATATACACATGCTTCTGGCCAGAACAATGATCAGCCATCTGGGTGAGCCACCCCTGCCCACCTCTAGGTCTGGCCATGAAAAATGAAACATTTGTAGGCCATTAACAGCTTTATTTTTAAAATGAAGTCATAGTGACTTCACATTTCACATTTGCGATATGAACATGTGTAATTTATTTCAAAGAACAAAATGTGAAAGTCTCTTGAGCTGTATTATCAGTAAAACGTGAAACCCTCTGAGTATATTTTTCCAGTCTATGGCTTGTTTCTGCCAGTTTTCTGCATTAAAATGTGTCACTTTCCATATTGATGAGATGAACATTTGCAGTCCAAGTATGTTCAGTATTATGAAAATACAGAACACTGTTTTGCTTTTAAAAATGACAAAATACCTTTTTCCACAAGACAATCAAATTGAAAATACATGTTTCAGAAATATTGCCCATCCCTGGGTATAACGAAACAGTGGTGTATGTATCAACATTTTTCATTAACCTGGATCAGCTGTACTTTCTCTCAGTTTGAGTGGTTGTTCCATTGACCAGTCATTTTTCACTTCCAGCAAGATCCTTACAAAACATGGAGACAGAGCTTCCAGTTAACCTCATCCTCTTACTGCAACTCCAACTCACAGCACACTGAGACAGAGCTTCCCGTTAACCCCATCCTCTTCCTGCAGCACTATCTCACAGCATGTAGAGAAAAAGTGCTGAAACACAGGGGCAGCCTGTAGCCAAGTGGCTAAGGTAAATGACTGAGACCCCTGAGGTTGGTGGCTCAAGCCCCAGTCTAGCCACAGCAAGAACACCACAGATTCAATGAAACAAATTCAACTTTAGAGTATTAGGGATTCACTGCATTATTGATATCATTGCTGAGTTGTTCAGTCACTCCTGACACATTATCATAAGGAAGCAGTTTTTAACCAGCTTCAGCCTTAACTTGCTGAAGAGCTGTTATACTACAGAGACAGTAGCCATTACTTACCCTCTCCAGCTCATTTCTTTCCTTTACATTCTGGCCTATGAAGTGGACTTTTGTGTATAGTGAATATATAATTTTAATATGCACTTGAATAAGTGAAATTATAAAATGTAGAAGGTGTACATATCTCTACATTAATTCAAATGCATGCACAACTTGTTCCAGATCAAATATGAATTTCACAAGACATTTGTTGAAGCCTGTTGTGGAAACGTTTGACTAAAGTCTTTACTTGTTTAATCTGTAATCTGTTTACAATTTGACAACAGATTCAGAAAAGTATTTTTGTAAGGCAAATGTCTCTGGAGTTGCGAGCAGTCTCTGGCAGGGAGTGTAGAACTGAACCCACAGTGAAACTGAACTTCCTAAGATGGCACTGTGGCTAACCTTGCTGCTCTCTTCATACGGGGAGATGTAGTACCTCTCTTGCTCATGAGCATACACACACTGGTGACTGACAAAACCTCCAAACACTTTCTCCAGCACTGCAGACTAGCATGCTCTTTCCACTAGGAGAACGTTTGCCTGCTGCACTCTCACCATTATGCGGTTAGCGAATTAGCTAAGACTAGCTTTTAAGGTCTCCGACGTGTACTTGGTCAAGCGAGTTTACAAATTAAGTGATGCGGAGTAGTGTCACTACTTTCACTTTTGTCCCTGATGCTTCAGACGCAAGGCTCGCTCGATCAGCTGTCAGTTTTCAGTAGTCTTCAACAGGAACTGTACTCACACTGGCATACTGCACTCTGCCATTTTTCTGCTCACCCATACATCATTATCTCCTCCCTTCTTAATTTCTCCTGAACTCTGATTGTCTATACCCATCATACATACATTCTTTAGAACAGGATAAAGCATTAAATTACATTTCTTTGTAATGCAATATATTTGAGGCTTTTTAGGCCTGAGGCTTTGGCCCCCTGCCATGCCCCGTGCAGCCTTCAAGCCCCCCCAGCTGTGCTTCTGCTCCAACTACCAGCCTGTGTCCAGTGAGACTGAGATACAACCTGTTAAATTACCTTGAATCAGCTGTGGATTCTCCTTTCAATTCAGGTAGATTGCCCAGTTACTTTTCACTGACATACAGCTGAGTACAGCTGAGTGCTTTCTCTACACCTGGACCCTGTGGGAAAAAAAAGGAGACCGAGCTTTCAGTTAACCTCATCCTCTTACTGCAGCTCTAAATCACAGTATATGGAGACAGAGCTTCCAGTTAACCTCATCTTCTTACTGCAGCTCTAACTCACAGTACATCGTGACAGATCTTCCAGTTAACCTGTTTACCTTGAATTATCTGGGGATTCTCCTCTGAATCTGAGTGGTTGCTCAATTGACCAGTCACTCTCTACTAATATACAGCTGGGTACAGACAACCCTGCTTTCTCCACCTGGACCCTGTGAGCAACTCATTGAGACAGTGCTTCCAGTTACTCTCATCCTCTTCCTGCATCTGCAGAAGTTATCAATAATAAAAATAGTACAGTTATGTGTAAAATAATAGCAGTGCATTTAAAACAACAGAGCAAAAGTTCCGTGTTCCTAATATCATTTATTTCCTTACATACAAAGGCACTGGGAGCAGCACACATTCAATTCAAAATGAAAACATGAACAATTCTTTTTTCTTGATTAGGACATACAAATTAGCCATATTGCTAATTATAGCATTCAGTATGCAGTGTCATCACAATTTGTACTTTGCAATTAACTCGCAGCGGCTAGCAAGTTTTCACAATCCATTCATTTTGTATGGATGTGTAAGGGTGTTCAGAAACTTTAATACAAGTTGTCAGGAATGCTAAATTATCCAAGAAATTAGCCAAATAAATCCTATAAATCCCTAAATAACATCAGGTGGCACTACAGTTCCATTAAAAATTAATAATACAAGTTCTTGATTTTAAACATTACATATTTTATCAAAATATTGTTACACTTTTTTGATGGCGCATTTACCTTTTGCTGATGATTTGAAGAATATTAACAATAAGACATTCCCATGATTCTGTATTACAAGATTATTATTATGACAGGGTGTACCGAGGGTGGAGGACTCAAAGGATGAGGATCGCAGGTATAGGTGCAGATGGTGACATTTATTTACATGTGAATGGTGACATCCGCGACAGTGCAGGAGTATATATATATTTACAGAAAGAAAAAAACAAACTGTACAAAAACTGAAAACCAAAAACTAAGGGGAAGAAATATGGCTAGTACACTTAGCTAAACCCACAATGAGGCCCAAGCACAGAGCCACTCCCATCCACCTTTCCAATTCACACGCACAAGACGAACAACCGCAACAACAACAACCAAAAAAAAAAAACCCCGAGGCACTCTAAACACCCTGTTTTATAGGTGTAGCCCCTCCCACCAGGCACCTCCCATTAACAAAAAACAATCAACCACATATGACAGAAAATAACAAAACCAAACACACAAAACATGGCCATGATAAATTCCAATAACATTACAATCCAACAACACAACAACAAAGGAGGTCCTAACTGAAAAATAAACCACCAAAAGAAACATAATTTATTTTTCCCCCCTTAACATGGAAATTATTTTGTATCTCTTGATTTTGTATGCATAATAATATGTATTGCAATAATGTAGACATTATTATTCTCATGAATTTGGTATACAAATAACTACTATGAGATTATTAATGTCATGATGTCATGGTACATTTCCAATAATGTAATACCCTAGAGTTAATGTCTCAAACAAGTCATTGTTCTGGTTTTCACTTACACATATACAGTATACATCACAATCTCATGAGTTTGTATTTTAAAAAAGCAGTATATGTATCCCAATATACGGATAATGCAACACTCATGGATATGAGACACAAATGTACATTACATTTTCAATGTCATAATGGGGAATTGCCTCAATAACATTTGTAGCAACTCATAATGAAATAACTGCACATAATGTAATTACTGTGCACAATGTAACAAAAAATGTAATAATCTGCTGATAATGTAATGAAAATGTCGAATGCATAACGCAATAACTTTTTGTGCATAATGTAATAAGTTGTTACATTATATGCTGGTTATTACATTATATGTTGAGTAACAATGTTTTGATTAATTATATAATAAGACACTAAAGCTGCAACAATTAGTCGATTAATCGATTAGTCGATTGAAAGACAATTAATTGCCAACTATTTTGATAATTGATTAATTAATTGATTTGAAGCCAAAATGCCAATAATTTGATGGTTCCCTGTTCTCAGATGTGAGAATTTGCTGCTTTTCTTGGTCTTACATTACAGTGAATTGAATATTTTGGCGTTTTTAACTGTTGGTCAAATAAAATAAGACATTTAATGCATCTAATTCTCTAGGAAACTGTAATGGGCATTCTTCACTGTTTTCTGACGTTTTATACACCACACGATTAATCAAGAGAAAAATTGGCAAATTAATCGATACTGAAAATAATTAGTTGCAGCCCTACTTCACACATAATGAAATAATACACTAAAATCACTATCTTAATGTTTTTTACAACAGGTATCAGCAGTATATGAGCAGATTTTGACAATTCTGTCTTAAAGAAGCACAATGTAAGATTTTCATTTATAGTATTGCTAAATATTCAAATTCATTACAAATGAATAAGTTGTATGTTGAAGGAGTGAAGCTGAGAGTTTCTCATCAAGCATCTGTTTATGATAAATCAGAAGGAAATGTGGTAGGGAGATCCTAAAATGCTTAATATGGAAATAAGCCACATGCAGCTAAATCTGAATTAAATGGATTATATATTGCAATGTATAGATAACATCAAGATCATGGATATAGTACACAAATGGAAAATATTACAGTTTCAATCTCTGACTGGTAAATTTTGTCTAACTTTTAATACACGAGAGATAATGTCTAAAATAAGACATTCTCATGATTTTGAATTACATATGTACAATATATACATGAATTTGTAACTAAAACATCGTTTATTACCATATTGTTAATATTGAAAAACAGATTATGTCTTCCAATATATTGACAATATAACATGTACTGAACAGATCATGTTCCAAAGAAAGACATTATCGTGATTCTAAATGACATATATGCATTGTGCAATACAATGTCATGATTTTGCATTAAAAAATAGAATCCAGTGGAACCTCGGCCCACAAACTTAATTTGTTTGTTGACTCCATTCGCAAACTGAAATGTTTGCGAACCAAAATAATTTTTCCCATTGAAATTAATGTTAATTTAATTAATCCGTTCTCCAGCCCCAGAAACACATGTTTAAAGCTTTTTTACGGGTTTATGTGTGGCAAAAATATAGAAAAGAATTAAAGATAACCTTAACTATGGAAAAATACATTAACACTAAAATAAAACATAATAATTGTACACGTTACCTTTGTGGTTAGAGGAGAGGAGGAGGAAATCTACTCCTTCGAAGGAGAGTCCCATTCCATAATAACATCGGACAACTGTGTTTCTGGTGTTTTTTCTCTTCTTTGTATTGTTTGAAGTGGTTCGATGGCATGTTGGGTGGGTGGTGTTTGAACAAAAAAATGATCCAGAGAAATTTGTCTTCTTTGTTGGAGAATTTTCCGAAAATGGGACATTGCATTGTCATTTAAAATATCCACTGCTCTGTTAGGGTGATACTTCACAATGAAAACCTGCAAATCACTCCACTTTTGTTTGCTGCACATTTGTTTGATCTCAGCACTTGAAACATCAAGCATCTCTTCCTTCTCCTCTCCTGAGTGCTCCTCCTGCACAACTTTCATCTGCTCACGTTGCAACTCAACAAATTCTTGTGTGGTGAGTTCTTGTTTGTGGTCCACCACATCCTCCTTGTTGATCTCCAGGCCCAAAGTTTTGCCAATGGTCACAATCTCGTTTACTAAAGTTACACCCTGTCTCTTCCTGAAAGCCCTCAAAGTCACAACCTGGCCAAAGTTTCTTCCAGGTAGACTGCAACATGTGGTAAGAGACATTGTTCCATGCCTTGTCAGTGAGGTTTACACAGTGGAGGATATTGAAGTGATCCTTCCAAAAATCATGCAGGGTCAAATCCGTGTCATTGGTGACCTGGAAACACTTGGAGAAAAGAGCCTTTGTATACAACTTTTTGAAGTTGGAAATTACTTGCTGGTCCATGGGCTGGATGAGAGGAGTGGTGTTAGGAGAAAGAAATTTGACCTTTATGAAGTCGTATTCAACATCAAGGTCTTCTTCCATATTTGGAGGATGGGCAGGAGCGTTGTCCATACCCAGCAGACACTTAAGGGGCAAATTATTTTCCTCAAGATATTTCTTGACAGCTGGCACAAAAACATCAGTCAACCACTCCATAAAATTTATTCTTGTTACCCAAGCCTTGCTATTTGCTTTCCACAAGATCGGAAGTTTACTCTTTATTACATTATTGCACCTAAAAGCACATGGATTCTTAGAGTGGTACACTAAAAGAGGCTTAATTCTACAATCTCCACTTGCATTAGCACTCAATAAAAGTGTACGCCTGTCTTTAATTGGTTTGTGGCCAGACATTGACTTCTCCTCTTGGGTTATGTAGGTCCTTCTCGGCATGTTTTTCCAAAAAAGTCCCATTTCATCACAATTAAAAACTTGATGCGAGACGTAGCCTTCAGAGTTGATAAAGTTTTCTTAAATTCCTTCACATAGTTATCTGCTCCTTTTTTGTCCGAACTAGCTGCCTCACCATGCCTAACAACACTGTGAATTCCAGTTTGTCAACGAAATTTCTCAAACCATCCTCTGCTGGCCTTGAATTTGTCAACAGCAGCAGTACTTGTACTCAGTGTTTCCGACACTAAATCAGCATGCAAAAGTAAAGCCTTCTCGCATATTAGACCCTCGCTAATGCTATCTCTTTGGATTTTTATTAATCCAAACTAACTTCTACTTCTTCTACCACTTGAGACCTTTGCTTCGTTAACATAGTCACTCCTTTAGCCACATCAGCCGCCTTTAGCGCATCTTTGTTCTTTAGGATAGTACAGATCGTCGATTTAGCCATGTCGTACTGCTTGGCGAGATCGGAAACACGAACACAACTCTCACGTTTAGCTGTTATTTTCTTCTTAGTTTCTACTGCAATACGCTTAAGCTTCTTAACACCACTATCAGTAGCACTTTTAATTTTTTTTGGGAGCCATAATGAGGGCAAATTTTATGGAAATAGCACAACGACGAATGATGTCAACAACGCTGAGTAGGAAGTACAGTACAACCGACACTATCCACGACGCCTTTCGGCGGGAAGCCCACGAGTCTGTGTGTTTGTGTGTTCGCGCACCGAGAGCTTGTTCGCGGGCCGAGTGAAAATTTGTTCGGAAAGTGTGTTCATGGGCCAATTTGTTCGTGAGTAGGGGCGTTCGCGGGCCGTGGTTCCACTGTATGTATTGCAATATATGGACAATGCAAAATGAGAACCACATTGTCAGTATATTCTCATTCATATTCTATTTTTTATTTCATTTTATTACAGGTAATTCTGACATTTCCAAATTGCATCATAGGTATGAATATGTGGGTATGTGTTTGCTTGCCTGTCTGGCCCTGCAATGGACCGGTGACCTGTCCCGGCTGTCTCTCTCTGCCTTTTGCCCTGTCTGCTGGGACAGGCTCCATGTCTCTCTGCCTTTTTCCCTGTCTGCTGGGACAGGCTCCATGTCTCTCTGCCTTTTTCCCTGTCTGCTGGGACAGGCTCCATGTCTCTCTGCCTTTTGTCCTGTCTGCTGGGATAGGCCCCAGCCACCCCCAGCCCAACAACATATTGACAGTGGAAAATGTGATGCACCATACAGATAATGTCCAAAGCAAGACATTGTCACGATTCTGAATGAAAGACATTGTTTTTTCTATTACTGTACCATAATTTTTAAATAAAAAAAATACAGTATGAATTACAATATATTGACAATGCAAAATATAGTACACAATACAGATATTATCATGATAATGTCTTCTGACATTATCTGTAAAGTGCATTATGTTATGGAGCAAATACAATATCAAGATATTGTTAAAGTCATAGTGTCCATTTGTAAATCAGTTAAATGAGAATCACATTATTAATATATTTTAATCATCCATATTCTGTTTTAATTACAAAATCATGAAATTATAATTCTAAATTCATTCATGGAAAGGAGACACTCAAGATTTTTAATACACAATCTGCATTTTTGTCATGATTTTGTATTAGAAATAATGTATTACAATATATTGATAATAAAACATATAATACATTATACAGCTAATTTCCAAAGACAGACATTCTCATGATTTTGTGTGACACATTCTCACACGCGTGCGTGTGTGTGTGTATATATCTGTTTTTCGGTGCTTGAAATTTTACCTTTTATTTTCCTGCAGATGTTTGGAACTTCAGTGGGCAGTCTTTTTTTGTAAGATTATTTTTTATTGGAGTTTTTCCATTTGATTTAACAGTTACAGCAGAGAGACAGACAGGAAGTGTAGGAGACAGAGAGAGAGGGGAGGACATATGGCGAAGGGCCCAGGCTGGAGTCAGACCTAGTCTGCAGCAGTAAGGCCTTAGCCTTATGGGGCATATTCTCTACTGGATGAGTTACCGAGGTGTGCTGGAGTGAGCAGTTTTATTTGGAGGAATATTTTTTTTATGTTTGTCCTGAAGAAGTGAATATTTGTCTTTTTGGGTAGGGACAAAGAGTTTCAAGACTTTAGAGACTGCATGGGCCTTCCAATTTTGGTGGGAGTGTAAGTTATGATCACAAACAACCAATCACAGTGTACTCTTTTGTTTAACAAACCAATTGCAGGATTAGTTCAAATTTTTTAGGAAATAGGATTATAAGTACTATATACTGAATCTATGTCATCTTATAATGCAGAATCATGAAGGTGAAGGTGGCAGTGGCATATTATACAACTTCATGGATTCATAATTGTTGACTTGACCCCCTGAAGTTTTGTTTCCATACCAACACACTATTATATGTGAAATATCAATTGTCAACAACCTTTGACCTCTCCTAGCAGAGGTCCTGAGTGTCCTGTATAGCGTATATTTCAAATGAGTTCTTAGGGTCAGGTCACTTTGCTTGATTATAACCTCATTTTTGAGAAGTGTCTTAGAGATGTCTTAGGGATTTGTGAGGTCTCTAGGAGCCATCAGACAAAAATTCCCAAAAGTCAAAAATATGTATCATTGATGGAAAGCTTAAAGACAGATGTGTCATGGCAAAGATAAAGAAGGTTTAATGACAATAAATAATGCAGTTAAAACACTATTTGTGTGAAGGACAAGGGACTGAACACGTGAATGAAATTATAGACATAATGGAAGGCCACAAGGAGTAATATGCAAGTATGAATGTGTAGTTTGTAGTATGTAATCAGGATGTTGAGTGTATAATGGTAATTGATGATGAAAACAAATAATACACTACACAGACAATGTCGACAGACAGACATTATCATGATAATGTGTTCCAACAGTATCAATAAATGTAATTGAGGAAATACAATATTAAGAGATTGTTAAACTAACATTGTCTATTTGTGTGTCAATTTAATGAAAATTCCATTGTCAATGTAATGTAATACATATTCTACTTTTTTAATTACACAATAATGAAATTGTAAGTCCAAATGCATAAATGGGAAGGGGACACTCGTGATTTTAAATATGCAATCTGAATTTTTTTCTAATGAATTTGTGTTTGAAAAACAGAATATGTGTTACTATATAGATCATATTATGCTCAGGGATATGGTACAGAAAGGGACAATGTTTTATTTTCAATCCCCTAACAAGGTATTTTGTGTAACTTTAAATATACTATAGATAATGTCGAACAAGAGACATTTTCATGATCCTGAATACACATGCACATTTCCATTACAATATCATGATTTTGAATGCAAAAAAATGTCATGCACAATGACCTCAGTGATTGGATAATGCATTTCAAATGAAGCGAATAACCAATGAAACATGTTGATATCTCTGTTTATATAAGTTGTGTTCTGTAGGCAGCACAGTCTGGATCGTTCAACAGTCTTTTTGGTAAGTACATAATTCATTATCATGATTTTGTATGATCACATTTCATTTCATGATTTTAATGAGTAATATAGGATCTGTATTAACATTTCCTGATTCTGTGTTTGACTAAATATGCATTACAATATATAGATATTGTCATTCTCACAAATTTGATATTTCAACTGTTTTGCCCATCACTGAATACATACTGCCCATAATCAGGATGTTGGTTTTGATATAGATGTTTGTATGAAAACCTGGACAGGAATAACGAGAAATACTGAATGTATCATGGTAATACATAATCAGGATGTTGGTTTTTCTGTGTATGAATAAATGAATAGAAGTAGAAATAAGAAAAGATACTGAAAGTGTAGTTGGACAGTCATGGTGTGCATGGCCCTGAGATGGCTAAGGCAGGTATTGCAAATATCTCATTTTGTGAGACAAATTAGCCCTTGGATCCTAACAAAAACTGCAGAATGCTTATTAGGGTTAGGGTTTGGGCTTAGTCCCCTGGTCTGGGGGGCCCTGGGGCCTGCACTAGCTGCTGGGTGACCAGTTGCCCCAGTTGGGGCTAGGGTTAGGTCGGGGTCCTGGGGCAAAGGGTTAGGGTAAGGGTAGGGAAAAAAGAGAAGGGGGGAACAAGAAGGAAAAAAATGTAAATAAACAATAATTAATCAATAAATACATTAATAATAATAATAATTTTAAAAGAACGTGAATATTGTGGGGCTCTGGGGACTGCTTGCTGGTACTGGGGTGTGTGGCCTGTGGAGCCTGCTGTCGTTGCCTCGCGAACAGTTGCCGGGTGACCAGTTGCAGACACAGGCTGATATCCAGATGGCCCATCTGTCAAATCAGGCCAGTGGAGGAGTGCCTTTCCTCGCAAAGAGGAGAGGCGCCTCTCCCCTCCCCTCCCTTCTCCCTGGAAGACCAAGAACTTTGTCATTTTTTTCACCCTTTCCTCCCAGCCCTTCGAAAATTCTGCAAAAATGCTTCCTGCTGTCCGATCTGCACAAAACTCAGGGGTCTCCAACCAATGGGTCACTCGCTTTCCGAATCTGTGGAGAAAATTGAGACTTTTTAACCCCATCACCACCAAACTGTGGAAGGCCCATCCTGGGGGAATGCCTTTTGGGGGGTAAAATGGGGGGCAAAAAATGGGCAAAAATGGTATTGGGGCATGTCAGCAGAAAGCCCTCGAGACGCACTTCACGATGAGCTCATTGGGACCAGGTCCACTCCCCCAGAACTGGGTTTGCGGGCCACCGGAATTAAAGCAGGCATGTACTCCACAGGCCACCCATAGGGCAGGGCCAGGAGCGCGTGGCCGAGCCTACCTGATGAAAAAGGGGATCAATTACATGATGACCTAGAAGGGTACCCGCAGATTTGTAGAGACATGGTTTTGAGACAAGGTTCTCCAGGGAGACTTGACCCTGGTGTGGACCTGTCTCTTTCCCCAGCATGCAGAGTCCTCAGGTCAATTGAGAGAGAGGGCCAAAGAGGACATTTTAATAATACTGACAGAGAGGCAATCTTGCTCATCCCAACCCCATACTGGTGAGGCCCCTGTGTGCTGACTTTCCTTGGCAGATGCGCAGTGTGGTTCTCACTGCTGCGTGGGAGGGATCGGCTCTTGATGGGCAGCCGTGTGGTGTGCCTGAGGTGGGCCAAACTCTGAGTGAGGCCGAGACGTATGGGGGCATGGGGCTCCCCTTCTACAACAGTCTCCTGAGAGCTCAGTGGGGCAGATGAGGGATGCTTAGGCTACCCCTAGGCAGAGTGCCCTTTTCCTGATTCTGCCCTGGCTCAAAACATTTCTCCAGTGCTCCTCACAAGGTGTGAGGTTGAGACCCAATGACTCACCCATGAGTCTCCCTTCCAGGCAGACTCTTGCTGCCCTACCCCTGGTGCCCCATAGCCAGGCAGGATGGGTGGCTGGCAAACCCGGGGAGCCACCTCCTTTCAGACAAGGCCGAGGGCGTTATCTGGTTGATCCTGAAAGTAGCAGCATATGCTTGTCTCAAAGATTGAGATATGCCAAGCTATGTCCAAATAAAGCCAAACTGGTACAGTGGAAACTACAAGAGACTCATTTTAATAAGTTATGGTTGCTTTCATTGGTGCTCCATGCAAGGTATTGGGTTGAAACCTGATAAACTAACCCATGAGTCTCCCCCTACAGACTCAAGCCACCATATCCATGGCCCCTGAAAGCCAGATGGAATGGATGGCCTTTCGGACAAGGCCGAGGGCGTTACCTGGTTGATCCTGAAAGCAGCAATATATGCTTGTCTCAAAGATTGAGATATGCCAAGGTATGTTGAAATAAAGCCAAACTGGTATGGTGAAAACTATGAGAGACTCATTTTAATCAGTAATGGTTACTTTCATTGGCGCTCCACACAAGGCATTGGGTTGAAATCTGATAAACTCACCCACGAGTCT
>JAFBMS010001730.1:0-37161 GCA_019788955.1 Albula glossodonta | reverse complement strand
CGACATCGTGAAGGTGGCCATCGAGTGGCCGGGGGCCCTTCCCCAGGCTCAGGAGATAGACCAGGTCAGTGCTGCTGCCATAGGGGTCTGGGGTGGGGGGCAGTTTGGGGGGGGGGGGGTGGTTGGAAAGTGTTGGTCAGAAGACTGCATGTTCCAGTCAGGAGTTGGGTGTCACTGTTTTACCATTGTGTTTGTTCCATATCCTTCTCCTATAAATACCCAGCTATATGAATAAATGACATTAGAATAAAGGTAACCCATCTCGGTCACTCTGAAAAAGCATGTCAGCTTTGCAGATAAATTATGTAATGTGATTATTGGATTGGATAGAATAGGCTTGTAAATTTTGACCTTTCTTAAGTGTGGACGGGGAAGGGATTTATTTGAACAATTTAAGTAATTGTCTGTGTTGGACCCTGGCCCAGTGGAGACAGTTGAAAGGTTTGTCAGTGATATCATTGTTTCTCATTGGTATGTACACAGTTGCATAATAGCTGTCCAAAAGAACAGACCCCGCAGCGTATGTCAAGCTGACGCATCTGACAGTGTGCCAAAAAAAATGTTATTCACTGAAAATAGTCTTTATCATGAAACAGATCCAAACCAAATAGTTTGTTTTGAAGGATCATTTTCATAGGTTGCTTTTTCCTCCATGGTGCTCACTGCAAGGTGTAAGCGTTTGAGTAATTTAAAAAGGAATGTTCAGAAAATAACATAATTTAAGTGTATTTGGCACTGCCCTTGCTATTTTGAGCTGTGGGATTGGTTTAATTTCCTCTGAAGGAGAGGCTGATGTAGAATTGCCTGTTGCACTTCAGAAGATGGCATCTTTATTTGCTGCTCTGGCATCCGTGTTTGGGTGCACATTGTTGGTGTGAGCTCCAAGCAATGATTCATGAGGTCAAAGATGTCCAAATCATACCTTCCCTGCTGCTCGGGTAGCCAAAGATCCTCCTGATTTCCATGGCGATGAGCTCTCACACCTTCTGGCCATGTGATGCCGTGAAGATCCTGAGTCTGACTCTCACACACTGTCCTTACACACACTTCACACATGTGCACATTAGGAGTCCTCAGAGCCCCTGCCATCCTATGGCACAGTTTCTACCATTTACTACATATCATGTAGTTTCATGAGGTAACACATCTCAAGTAGGCAAGTGTATTGCATTCTGGTGTTGTAATGATTTGCATTATTTTCTGATATTTCAAATGACTCTTCCCTCAGAAAAAGCCACTCTCTTCCATTATAAAAGAAGTCTGTGAAGGGTAAGCTATTTCTCAATTTTTGTTTCTGCTTGTTGTTTTAGATTGTTTTATTGTTTCTCAGAAATTTGTAAAGCCTTATTTGATTGACTTTTGTCCCACTGTCATTCTTGTTGTGTAAATGCAAACAAGTCAATGTTCAAGGAACCATTTTCAATTAATGAAACACACATTTTATGCCAGCACATTAATGTTGTACCAATGTTCTCCACATGTTTTTAGGTGGTCCCTGGGGAGCCATGAAAACTTTGCTCTTCAACATGCTGATTCCACAAACTTCTACATCACTGAAAAGGTATTTGTATTGGTTGCTCAAGGTCAAAAGAGGTGTACATTAAAAAGTTTAGAGCAAAGAGTTGAATTCGCTCCCTTCAGATGCCTTGTATGTTGCACTGAAGTTGACCTCACATATGCAAGTGATGGTATGTACAACAACCATGGCAATTTGCGTGCATGCAGGGAACAAACATGTATAGAAATGGAGATGTTGAAGTAGAAGTGTACCTCATATTGATGGAATCATTTCCATGATAACTTGGATATTTTTCTTGTTGAATTAGCCTTCTCTTTCAGTGTTATGACCAGTGAATTTTGGCATCTGTTTTCAAATTCTTGCCAAATGTAACAGTACCGACTTTACAGCTGCACAGTTGACTTAGATTATTCTACAATTTCCCACGCCTCTCCTCAGAATCGCAATGACATCAAGAATGGCTCCATTCTACGATTGACTACATCTCCTGTAAGTAGTATTCAGGTCATGCCTTTAGCACTTCACAGGTATGCAGAGAAAGGAAATATTGGATATAATGTAATCTTTAATTCTCTCATTGTATAGCCTACTATTGTAATCCTGGATCAGGACAACAGTTGCCATATGTAGTAGAAGGCATAGTAGCATTGTGGTAATATTAGCTTTCGTAGTTGTAGTTAATGGTTGTAGTGCAAAAAGAAGAAATAGCCTAAAGATTTTCAAAATATGTGGGAGGAAGCATTATATCTCTGATAAAGCTGTAATCCCATTTCAAGCGAAAATAACATTTTGATAGAATTTTAAGATGTAAATTCTCATAAGTGAACGTTTAAATAATGTAGGAAAACTGCAACTGCTTGGGGATAAGTGCAGACATGATGCAGTGCCAAATAGGTTTAATTGTCCATTATTGCAATGGCGGATTTTCCCCTCCCTGTTTGATTTGAAAACCAAGAGCCTGAGTGAATAATGGTCAACCTCATGACACTTTAATCTGCAATACCAGGGGGGGAGGGAGGGTGTGCTCACTTTACTGGAGGCTATTAAAATGGTGCTGGAGAAGAATATTCCTTAATTAGCCCGAAGGAAAAATCAGGCCTACTTTACAGTGCCCTTGCACAGCCCCTTTTATGGATCTGTCAATTAGACCGCACGGTTCATAAAGCTTTTGGGAGCATTTGATATGGAAGCAGAAATGTATTTTGCTGGAATAGTAAAACAGTCCAATACTGCTTTCCGCAAGTTTTTAAACTGACTGTTGGCATTAACCCCTTTTGAACCGTGGAAAGCCATGTTTCAGTCAGCATGTGAGACTGTACCGTGTGCCCTCAAGTACCTCCCTTCCATCAATAACCTCTGCTCCCATCACGGGGGCCTTTGCTGGGGGTTCCAGGCTCAGACAGCGCAACAGCTCCATGAGCGGATCCAGTCTTCCAGCATGGACGCCAAGCTGGAGGCCCTGAAGGACCTTGCCAACTCCTCCCGTGACATCACTTTCGCCCAGGAGTTCATCAACCTGGACGGCCTCTCCCTTCTCACGCAGATGGTGGAGAGCGGCACAGAGTAAGTACTGCTCCACCTCTCCTCAGGCCTGGACCTCCAAGCCACGCCCTCCTTTGGGGATTCAGCCCTACAGCTATGCAGTTTGCACTTCAATGCATAGAGACCAATTTCAGTCATTTTTTGGTTTTCTTTGTTAAAACCCATTGCGAGTTTAGCAATTAATGAAAACATTTTTGGTAATGAAAAAATAATACATCTTGACTGATTTTATTTTTAAGGATAAACTGCATTGTGGTAGGATTGAATTTCATTCTCTACAGTAAACTGTGCCATGTAGTTTATAGCTGAAGGCACCCCTTCTAGAATTCTCCGATCTTTTATATGTAAAGACTAGACTGTATAATAACGCTCAAATCTGATATTTTTGGATAAGGAGATTAAAGCAAAATATTGTCCAGGCAGCTGTTCAGGACGTCATGGAAATGCAGGCTCAGTAGGATTGTTTTGAAGACGCAGTGGGTCTCAGTACAATCTCCAGTTTCAGGTCCGGTCTGTCAGCAGGGCTCAGCTTGGCAACATGGTTGGATTGTGATTTATGTGCTTGAGGAATGGCAGCGTACATCTTGGGAGTGAAAAAAGCTCACAGTGACCTCACTTGACCAATGACATCCCCCTGCGTGAAGGGTATAGGGAGGAAGTCATTCTGCGACCGTGTTTTCAGCCTCCTTTGTTGGCATGTGGGTTAATGACAGTCTTTTACCAGGATACTCACCAGAAAGGATAATGCAGCACACATAAGAGGTCAAAAATCTTCAATGGATTTGATGAAAATGTTTAAGCAATATGATAAGCACAAGCCCCAAGCTCTGTCTCATCATGGTTAATTCAGGAAAAAGGGGCAAGGTCCCAGCTGTCTCTCTCTTGGGCAAGGTTGTCCTCCATGAGGAATTCCCAAAGCTGGCATGAAAGAGCATGGGATTGACTTCTTACTGTCTTTGTAATGATCATTATGCAAACCCAGAATGCAGATGCTACAAATCGCACCGCTGTTTCCCTTTACACAACACTGTGTATCTGTCCGTTAGCACAATTATGTCAGAGCCAACAGTGTGCTTTGGAACATCAACCCCCCCCCCCCACATCAGAGCTGAGCACATTTTCTTCGAACATGCTTTGTGCAACTCCTGCATTGGAAGCTGTATTTTGATTGCACTGTTTACCTCACCCCAGAGCAGAGCGAGTCCAGGCTGGGATATGTGGAGAAGTCTGAACCCCTGCCAGCTGCTTAGCATAATGTGATTATTCAGAAGGTTTACAGAACATAGGGAAAAACACTGAACCAATGTTTTCTATTGCTCCAGGAGAAGAGTATGAAATATGAATGTGTACAGTGCAAGTGTCCTGCTACCATTCTGCTCCATCTAGTGGTGGTTATGTGGAAATGCAACTGATCCAGACTAACTTAGAAAAGTAAAAGTAATTATGAGGTAAATTGCAGTACAATGTCAATGGATAAATAGATTTTCTTCACTGTAATTGTGCCCTGCTGACAGCACCCTGAAAAGGTGGTGGTGGTGACCCATTAAATTTTTTTAATGAAATGTTATTACATATTTACACTGCCAATGTTCTGTGATTCATAGTGCATAATCCCTTCCCTTGTGTTGTGACGGTAAGGTCATGAGTGATGCCTTGCTTTTTTTTTTTTTAAGATAATTCTGCTTGCTGGCTTCCTTCCTGTCAGTGTTCATTTCTATTTTCTCCTGAATGTGTTACCCAAGTGTCTGGTGTAGCGGATATTTCTTCCGCAACTGCTCTCTTTCAGACAGGTTTTGGACTGTTATTTTGTAATATTTCTGCCTTTGCCTTTGGAATTTATTTTGTGCATAATTTCATACTGGCAAGAATCTCCAGGATTTTTCACATTTTTCTTCATGAGAAGTGGTGCTCTAAGTTATTCCAAGAATTATGTCTTTATATTTATGTGTTGTTGGTTTTCGTTGAGTGCAAGGAAGTAAAATTAATTTAATGCCTTTCTGCTGTGTGTGCGTGCATGCCTGTGTGTGTGTAAAACTGTGAGTTTATGTGTATGCATGTGCTCCATGTCCAGCACCCACTCTTCTGTGACATGAGCCCAGTGTTGGTTTGCTGTCTCCCTGACGTCAAAGTTTTTAAATCTTTGCAGACGATATCAGAAACTTCAGAAGATAATGAAGCCATGGTAAGCCCCTCCCCCAGCTGGATAACCCCACTGTCTATTACTGCTCTTAATCTACTGACTGAGTCTGCATGATTTGGCTCTGGTCCTGGTGCTAGAAGGATGGAAAATACCGACCACTGTGATCTGTATTCTATTTCCATTTAACAGATCTCTCTTCTTTTTGCATGTGGTAATGGGCAAAAGCTTCATTTAAATGGTAGGAGAGTGAGCTCATCCAACTTGTTTGAAAAGGCCGTTGGTTCACTCAAAGTGCACCTTGAGCTGTTCTAATTATAAGATTTTTTCTTTAAGCAATTGCAATCAACCTGCACATCTATTTTAAGATGTTATGCTGATTTTTTCACTTAAGCAGATAAATAAGTCAACATAACAAAGCAAGTCAAATCCCTGGGAAAGTGCTTTGTTGGACATTCCAAACCTGTACCAAAAAACATCTAAACACTTGGCACGTATGACAAGAAACTTTCCCTGGGTTTGATTTTGTCATAGAGTTGCTCTAGGTGTCTTTGAACATGGTGATGGTCAGCACTGAGACTCACTTTGCCATGGTCCCACAATATTGTCAGCAGAAATATAAAGCTCAGTTGTGAACATTGTTAAGGTTGGTGGTGCATGCCTGGTGGATACAATGTCCAGCTCCATTGTAGCATTGGTTGAGGTGGTGGTATTTATTTTTTTTTTTTTTAATAAGTCGTACAGCAGTGCTGCTCAACCCAGATTTTTAATGACCACCATGTCTTTAGGCTTCCTCTACAAGGACTTCCTCAGTTAAGAACTGGCTAAATTGAGCATGTTCTCCATGATTTGTGGGTGCATGGGTTGTTTTAATGGTGCCAAAAGTCCTTCTGGGTTGCATTATTATTTTACATATCTCAAAAAGCCTTTTCAAGGTGTAATGTACTCTGTTGCAGGGGTGGCTTATTTATTTGGCTTAATTCATAATCTTATAAAGACATGATGTGCTTGTAAAATCATATCTTTAAGAGTACATTATGTTTGTTACAATAGCAAGTAGCTCCCACCAGCACCTGTGGAATGTTATCCACCCTTATGTTTTGATTGTTTCTTTCAGAAGAAACATTCTGCACTGATCGCATGACATGACCGCCCACTGCCATTTGCAAAAGCGTACTCACAATGAGCAGTCAGACTGTTAAGACTAATGTGTAAAGTAATACAAACCCTGATCGTTTGCTGCATTTTAACCTCTGCTACCTTCTGGGCCTATATGCGTATGTCACAATTAACAACAGCTCCAAAAAAGATGTGGGCCTGCAGTAACACATTTAACCTATCTGAGTTCATATTTCCAATGTTTAAGATGATTTAGAATTGCAAATAAAAATGTTTGAAAGTTTAACATTTTGGTACGTGACTGCTGCATGTTTTCAAAATGATTGCTTTTGTATGTATTCTTGTTTTCCATGTAATTTCTGTAAGTAATGCAGTTTGACATTGTTTTAATTGCAAAGTGCTTGTACTCCATGTACTGGTTATCGCCTCAAATGACTGTTCTGGTTTGCTTTACTAATTTCCTTTCTGTTCCTAATTTGTTTCTTCATTGTCAACATTTTATTGTGATATACAGTTTGTTGGATAATGGAAGTAGCATATTGAAAAACTGAGGAGATTACAGTAACATGACAATTTAATTCCCATGTTGCATCTCATTTATATTTTACCTAATATATTTATTGAAATACTTGATTACATGTATAAAAAAAAGTCTTTATATATTGTTCCTGGACAAATGTTTAACCAGAAAAATATTTTTTATTTGACTTTTTTTATGATGAACTGCTTTTGTAAAGCAGCTCTGAGATTTCACAAGGGGGCAGCATTGTTCAAATCCAATTCAACACATGGTAGGTTGAGGATCTGTAAATATTGTTAGAACAAATTTCTGAAGCAACAGTTCTGTGCAGTTATTTTAAATATTACTGCAAGGAAGTAAAAAAAAATGCACAATACAATAGGTTTGTTAACAAAATGCCATGTGAATTTTTAGTTCTTATTCACAGGCTCTGATAATTTCCTACAGGTAATTCTGTAGAATAATGTATGATAAACTGCCACTTGTCCTGTAATTAGATTAAGCACAGTCTCTTCCTGTCATAAGTGCTTGCTCTGGACATTTTACACATTGGTAACTGTGCAAGTGAGGTGTGTTATTGAAATCCTGGTATACAATATTAGCGGTTCAGGTTATTTATTTATTTTTTTTTATGGACTGCTTGACATTCTTGAGTCGGTTACAAGTCTCCAGTGTGCTAACAACAAGATAACCATGCATGGGAACGCCGCCTAAGCTTCCCTGCTGCGCTCACTCCTCCGCATTGGCTCCCTCTGGCGCCCCCTGTTGTTTTCAGATGTTGCAATGCCGTGGCAATCACCCATCTGTAGAGCTGGCCTCGTCCATGCCTGTGGCTGCAGCTCCGTCTTCTGTCCACCCAAGCCTCCTTCCCCACACCCGCTCAAGCGCTTCGCTTCCCCTCCCCAAGCCCCCCTGCCAGTTAACAGAGATGACACTGTAGGTGTTGTCTTATTTCTTCTAGCTTTGGGGATTTGTTGTCATTCACGCTGACTGCATTCGTGGAGCTCATGGACCACGGCATCGTCTCCTGGGACACTTTCTCCATGGCCTTTATTAAGAAGGTTAGCCCCGTACTGATGACAGCAGCCTCTGATATATCGGACAAACTCAACCAACATTGTTAGCATAAAACTCAACCACCCAAGCATGAAATTAATCTATTGTGAGACATTCTTGGCATTCTTCTTGACTGATGTTTTTTTTCAAAGGGATTTGTGAATTATTATACAAAATATTATAATTCAATTATATGTTTTGTTTGACTGTCTTTTTCGGATAGTGGTTGGCACTGCCACATGCACAGCTATACCCAGTGCTAAGAGGGTCATGCAGGATTTGCAGGTTTCCTAGCCTTTACACTAGAATTACACACTGTGATTAGCATCAGTTTTTATTTGCAATTTGATGTGATTTTGTGATTTAATAGATTAATATGTTACTTTGGATGGGCAACTTTCCTTATGCGTAAAGTAGCTCCTTTCTGTCTCAGTTTAATTACAAATAAAACATTTTAGTCAAATGTCTTCAGGACTGCCAAATTCTAACTAAAGCAAGGGATTTTATTATTTTTCCCATTTTATACTGCAGATTGCAAGTTATGTCAACAAGTCTGCAATGGACACTGCTGTACTGCAGAGATCTCTGGCCATTCTGGAATCTATGGTGTTGAACAGTCAAGACCTCTACCAGAAGGTGGCGCAAGAGATCACGATTGGTCAGCTTATACCGCATCTCCAAGGGTGAGGAACCATGTTTTGTACAGTACTTACCTTGTTGCTGTTGACTTGATATCACAGTGCAGGTTATGTAATTGTATGATGCAATATTGCACTGAATACCATGCTTTAGTTATTGAACCTAGCTTGTACAATTGAGAATACCATGCTATGATATTAATTGTGATTATCCATGTGAAAAGACTGCCAATTCGTAATTTGACCGAAAGGCTTCGATCTTTCAGATAATGCTGACTGGTTTCATCAGTCTTCACAGCGCTGTTATCTCTCAATGACAGGAACGATCAGGATATTCAGACGTACACCATCGCAGTGATTAACGCTTTGTTCCTGAAAGCCCCCGAAGAGAAGAGACAGGTAAACTCATGCTTACATTCGCACTATCATTAGCAGTGTGGGCAGCGCTGAGAACAAGTGATTAATCCCAAACGAGGCGGCCCAATCCACCGCCTCTAAACGGGGCTAGCACAGCCAAGAGACACGCTGTACTCAAACCATTAGTAATTTACAGCTGCCTCTTCACTGTGGTTCACTTCCAGCATCTCTGGTCTTCTAACTACTTCTTTAGTCACACACAGCTCTGAGTGGGTGTGGACCTGAGAGAGATGTCTGATTCTTGAGCCCAGCTTGAGAGTAGCGTGACTGTGACTTTATACAAAGCAATTATGTTGTTCTCTCTGTTGTATGGCTCTACATAACCTGCCACCTTAATATTACAAATATATTCCACTTTTAAGGGATTGATGTAAAAATGATGTAACTTCATTACATAGCTGGATTAATAATTTAGTTCAGTTTTTAGGTAGTTGCCTTAATGACTGTCTTGTTCAGCTTACTCTTTAAGAGACAGCTAAGAAAATGAAGTATTGTGACACCTGTCGAAATATGGTCACCTGTTACTACTTTATAAGACAGATATAGTATGTAGTGTTGCCCTGTGAAAATGCTGAATAACTCCAACAGCAGTTATAATTCAACCTTACTCTTGCCCCTTTTGCCCTATGGCTTCATCTCTTCTAACTTTGCCCTCCGCTGTCCTGTGATCAACAAAACAATCCCGACACCTTTCTGACATAGAAACTGAACCTTCGCCTAATCTCAGGTCAACTATCAAATTGAGAGAGTGATGATAAAGGAGCTCACAGAACTCTCCGGAAAAGATTTTCTCTGTAATGGTAGGAACGGGATAGCTGCACCACATCTGAACCTACGTCATGGAACATGGGAAATCATTTTAGGTTGTAGGTCAGAAAATTGACCCTAACAGCCAAAGCACTTGTACATTATTGGCCTGCCTATTTTTGGATGTGGATAATTATTATGCAGCGCCATTTGTGAACTACAGGATGTGATGCATAACTGGAAAACATCAGGATGAGCTAAGTGGGCCTTTAGTGCTGACATTTTTGTAGTTTTGTACAGTCTTACTGTTCAAAATTTATAGAAAAAATTTGAAATGAAAAGAATGAATACCAAGACTTATGACTCATGGAACACTGACTCCAAGTACCTTCCAGAAGGGCCTTACAGAAATGGAAGCGGCAGCCTTATGGTGACCTGCTCAGTCCCTTTTCCACCACACCAGACTGCCTCAGGTTAAACAGCCTGGTTCTGGCAGGCCTACAGGCCTGCACCTGTGCGGGGAGCGCAGAGCTCCGTAATCCATTTCTCTGATAGGACTGTCAGCTGCCTCGCTCTACAGATGAGGGCTATAAAGTTGCTCAGCGAAGCGCTGCCTTTTGTGTATTTCTTTCATTTGTACTGACGTCACAGTGGCCCCTGTCGGCAATCTAGAAAACAATGGCGGCACGGTGTCAAGTGAGCAAGGCACTGTAAAAGATGAGCAATTCCACACCACTCTGAATCAAGCCAAAGGCTGAACACAGCTGGTTGCTGGTGCTGCAGACAGTGTGTGAGGCCAGGCCATTTAAAGATGTACTCGGGTAGATGCTCAGTGCAGTTGCAATAAATTACACAGTAACAGAAACATCCGCATGAACAATGTTGAGTTGATGATGTTTGAGTAATATAAACAATAATATTTGTGTAATGTTTGCATATGTTTTATGTAAATATTGTATGACATTTATTTATCAGGATAGTGATCAACATTGCATATTCAGATTGTGGCTATTTTTGTGTCAGGAACAATTTTCCCTTTTTAACATAAGCCTGGCAATGGTAAAGCACGGTATTTATTTAGACATGAGCCTTAAGACATCCCGCGGGAATAGCGATGGTTTCTCTCTGCCTTGTTTTTGCCATTGTGAGGCCAAGAGGGGCATAACTAACACTCAGCTTTGCTTATTCTCTCTCTCTCTTTCTCCTTGCTGCACTCTGTGGTAGCTTGATGAGAACGATGTGAACATCCTTGATTGTCCTCTGACAGTAAGTGCTAAGCAGTCTCAGGGCCTGACAGAACAGAAGCACTTGCACTACAATGCTGTGTTTGTGCTGGTATCTGTGTTCATTCTCCTCAGTGATATCTTGATTATGCTTGCCCCTGTGTGAGTGTCTCTGTGCGGTTTGTGGAAATAAGAATATGTTCATTGGTGCATGGTTGTGTGACTGTGTCTGTGTGTTTGGATTCCTCTGCTGGTATACTGACAGAGGACTCTGTTTCTCTTCCTGTAGGAGATGGCGCACATTCTGGCTCAGAAGCAGCTCCGCAGCATCATCCTCAGTGTGAGTGTTATCCTGGTATCGGTTGTGGGAACTTTGTTTCTGCCTTGAATTGACTTTTTTGAATTGAATTTTTTAGAACATTATTGATAAGCTGCATGCACCCAATTATAATGCAGTGCCATGTTTGCTCTGAAAATATAATAAATACTCTGTACTGCATCTAGTTTGGTGATACATGTGATGTATTCTTTGTATTTACAAATAATAGGGGTAAAAATGAGCCAGACAAGCAGAGTAAATAAGCCTGATTACCACCCAGAACGTATGTTTCGAGTCTACAGGATGCAGTGCTACAATAAAGACAACAGTAACTTTTTCTGAATTCAAATGTGTTGATGTGCATTGAACTGTTATCATTTTATTATGCAAGTGTGTGAAGCCACAAAAAGCCTGCCATTACTGCTTTAACAAATTCATGTGAAACATGGTTAGTTTGGGACTCATACAGATTCAGCCTCACCACTCTGAATGTATTAAGTCTTACTTGCTGCAGTTTTTCACCTTTCGTAGGTCATTGTACACTCTGGGTTGGAGATGGCAGTTGAGTTCAAGTGTATGAGCACACATTACTGAGGATTGTGTTGCAAAAACCAATAAGGGTCTCTGCCCCTCTCCCACAGAACGTCATCAGAAGCACCAGGCCTATCAATGATGAGATGGCCCACCAGCTGTACGTCCTTCAGGTGTTAACCTTTAACCTGCTGGAAGACCGCATGATGACCAAGATGGACCCTCAAGATCAGGTACAGAACAGCTTCAGTTAGGGGAGGTGTTTTTTTATGACAATGAGGGAAAAGACTGCAACAGGACATGGGATATAAGATCAGTATTCACTGCTGCCATGAAGAGAATGATGTTGAGAGAATGTGTATAATGTTTAATATGTAAACAACGTTTTGATTTTGTATTTGTAGCTTTACTCCACATTTAGTGCTACTGTGTTTGAAACTGTTTTTATTTCATATTTGAATATATATTGCTTTGAAAATGTGATGGCAGCCATGGTGTAAATCCCAGTGAAACAGTGTTTATCATGTTAAACTGTTCAACACTGACCACTGAAAAGCAATGTCCGTGAAGTATTTCCCTAAGTGTTTCAATCTAGATGTATATGATAAGGCTACAGGTTTGTAGCTTCTTTCACTTTTCAGAGGTAACAGAACTCTGCATGCAACCCACATAATTATCTGTAAAAAATGTTTACCCCATCTTTCACTCCTCCCTCTCTCCAGGCCCAGAGGGACATCATATTTGAACTGCGGAGGATTGCGTTTGATGTTGAATGCGAACCAAACAACAGTGGCAGCATAGAGAAGCGCAAATCCATGTACACTAGAGACTACAAAAAGCTTGGGTTCATAGTAAGTGAAACTAATAGGTCTTTTTTCTTCTGGCTTATAATCCTTGTGTTTAAGGATATGAATTCTGTAATACAGGACAGGATGTGACATGAATGCTGTTCTCAGACTTTTCTCAGTCAAAGAATTTGAGGATCTTTTCTTAAGGTTTCCCAAGGTACAGACTGACCACACAAATGCTGTGCAGTGTCTAATAGAAATGCACTGTATCCAAACTAATCTGTAAAGCTGTGAATCTCTGGTGAATCGACTACTAGAGGGCAGCAGAGCACTGATGTGGCTGAAGTAAGCATGCAAATAACTTTTGGTTTGCATCGCAATTTTGTGACAAAGTATTGTTTGAATAACAATTTTGAGGAAATGTTTCCAAATGAATTGAAATTAGTATGAAATGGTCTCAGAAGTCGTTTTGCATTGCAAAGACAAATGATAAATTTTATTTTTCAACAGTAATCTTAATGCGAAGTGCGCTTTCAAGTGTGCAGATGAATGTGACAGCAGTTTGGTATAGCAGTGTGTGTTTACAGTTACAGTCCCTGTAAAAGTAATCTGTATTTGGCGGAAAAAAATCATAATGTTTTTAGGGCACTGTTGTAGTGTGGGACCCATGGGTTGGTCTCAAACTGTGCCAACGCCCACTGTGACTGGCAACCCCACAGGGTGGTGCATCGTCAGCCTTTGCGTCACCTGGCGAAGTCGAGCTTTCAGTCAGCGGGAAACCTGTCTCATCAGGTGCCAGCAGCCCGCCTCTCCTCAACTGGGTGCCTTTGTTCTGCCTGCATGTAGCTGCATACAATGCTGTGTCCTCCAGTCTACTGTCTGTATGGGCTTAGCCTCTGATCATCTACAAAGAGCATAGTATGCTATATTATAGAAAAAATGCATTGATTTTTTTTTTTTAAATTTTGTTTGGCATAGCCTACCTGCAATACAGCAGCTATTACTGTACCTTTTGTGAAGGAGAGTGTATCCTTGTCTGCACTCTCCTGAATTGATGGAGTAGGTTGCTGGCATGAGTGTTGAAGTTTAACAGACAAGCACAACTGGATTTTCCAAGTAGGGAGAAATTTGGGGTAAAATAAAATGTTAAAAATCATAAGGCTTAAATTTTTCTCATAGATATGGTTATGAATAGTTTCTGTTCCTCAGTGGTAGACTTTCATATATCCTCATTTGAAGTGTTCCTCTGTTAATCGAACCTGCGATATCTCTGTTTCCTTATTTATTTTTTGCTTGATTTCTCCCACTTCATGTTTTATCTTTGTGTTTAGAACACTGGTAACATAAAGTCCCGAGGTGTTAGTGTGCCATATTTCCTGTCTGAACTGATAGAATTGTATTATTTTGTTATCAGTATGAGAGCATGACAGTTAGGCCTTTTGCAAGGTGGGATTCACAGCCTGGGATTATTCCGGTAGTTTGTACTCTGCTAAAACCCAATTTAGCAGAATTGTGTCTGATCTGTTAGCTATAGAATTGGGTTTGAGCTGTTAGCTATAGAATTGGGTTTGAGCTGTTAGCTATAGAATTGGGTTTGAGCTGTTAGCTATAGAATTGGGTTTGATCTGTTAGCTATAGAATTGGGTAGTAGCTGTATACAAACAACAGGAATAATTCCCAGGCTTTAAAGTCCACCATGTTGTTGTGTTTAAATGTAATGTGTTGTGTTACCTTTCTCAGGGAAACACAGCACAACCTATGCCTACGTCACAGTCCCTAACATCTTCTTTTGTGTTAGTGAGACAAAATTTTAGTTGGTAATACATATGACTATTGAATATTGAATCGTGAATCATGAATCACAAATACATTTTTTAAATGTGTAATTCCAGAGAGTATGATGTGCCAAAATAAATAAAATAGCACCACAGCTTGTTTGCACAATAATAGTAGCTAATCCATTAGTGGTTGTGATGATTTTTTTTCCAGCAATGAAAGCAGTCGTGTCTCATAACAGTGCTTTTGGGAGACACAGTATGGTGTCAAGAAAAATGAACAGGAGTGAGACAAACTCTCCAACAAAATGTATGTACAGGAGGGCGTTTGGTGTGGGCGTCAGCTTTGATAAAACAAGGAGTGCAGTCTCTTACAAACGCTCCAGTCCTGCAGCTCAGCAGCGGTGTCTCCAGCCCCCAGCAGCCTCCTTGGGTTAAACAGACAGCAGGTGCTGTGCTGTTGCTGTTGAAATGCTTCTCAGATTTTTTTCTTAATTTTTGGTGGTTTGTATCAGACTCATTTAATAGAAGGGGATAGATGTTATTATCTTGTGAAATGTCTTTGTACATATACAGTATATGAATGTGGAGGACACTTTTGATGGTTCTCAAAGAAAGACAATGTCAAGAAGCATCCATGTTTGTCCTTCAATACCACACCATTCAGGACACTCCCATGATAAGATTTTTTTTCAAAATCTAAGCACTGTTTTGATCTGCAAAGATCTTAGTAGGGTTGTTATGTGTATGAATGTGACCCATTGTTTGCAACCTCTCTTCTGTTCTTTAGCAATTATTAAATTTCCACTGTCCTAAGTTCCTCGTTATAATATGACCCTATATGTATTTCCCTAGTGGTGTGGGCCTCACCTCCCACGGTCTAAGAGAGAGTGTGTTTAAAAGTAGAATTGCGGCTGACAGGCAAGCCCAATTGCAGGCTGGTTTCTGTTCGGAACAGGCAGTTTCTACAAAATACGGGTCACCTCAGGGTGCTCCCAGTAGTCAAATGCAATTTGGCTTTTGGCAGGCCCTGTGTTTCGTGTTTACTAACAATATTGCAGGAACCACTACTGCAGTTACTGTGTGGGGCAGGGAGGTCAGAAAATCAGACTGTACAGTTGCAGGTATAAAGCCCAAGTGGAGCTCTTATGTAGACCCTTGTGGCAAGATACTTGAATTATTACAGCAAGCAGCCATCAGCATAATTATGCAATATGTAAAGTAAAAGTCATGTTATTTACCATTTCTGGATAATGAGGTCTGTTTAGCAAATAAATAATGGTAATGTAATGTGGGGTTGCTGTTCCAAATGATATTCCAGCACCCGTTTGTCCATTAGACAGTGCTATGTGCAATTTTCCATATTTTCTGACCTGTATAATAGGGTTTCGCATTGGCAAATCCAAAATGACATTGTGCCATAATGAGGAAACACTATAAAATCTTTTCTCAAAAGATGAATTGACTCAAGACATCTTTGGTTATATTTTCTTTGCCTCTAAGCCTGATGGGTGTTTTGCGAGTGCAGAAATTCTCAGCACACTCAATCTTCTTTTCTTCTCTCTAGGGGTGTTATGCGGGTGGAGATATGGGAGTCTGGATGGAAATTAAACTTCTGTTTCCCTCTTTCAATAAGTCCTTTGGGCTCCTGCTTGTCCAGCAGAATTACACGGCTTTGACTTTGATAAGCTGTCTGTAACGATCCTGATTTTTGTTTTTTCAATTTTGCTCGCCGACATCGCGGGACACAGGCTGAAGCAAATCTGCAGACAGAAATACACAGCAAACGACTCCTGTCCTGCTATCTCTAATCAGCCATGTGTCCCATCTCGTTTCTGCTGGCGGCAGAATGGCCGTCCATAGCAGCAGTGCTTGATGGGTGTCAGAGGCCCAGTGACTGGAGCGATGCCAGGGCTTAAATTCAGGCAAACGGCCGCATGAATGAGCGACATGAAAGGACGCGTGTCTTTGTCTTCATTATTAATTCAGTTTCTGCATGGGTGAATGCAGTGCAGTTTGGATAGCGATTATTTTCTACATCCAACATATGGTAACACACAGTATTATGTACACTGTAATTCACTGCTGACAGAGGGGATTGCAATTGTTGCTTTAATCATGTAGCCTATTCAATATGTCAGTATAAAATACAAGTAAATGATGATTTTCACCCAATATCTGTGTGTGCTTTGCTACAATGATATTAAGGTTTTGTATTTTATTCTGGTTATCCTTAGTGTTACCTTAATTTGGCACATGTATGTTCTCATATTAATGAATTTTTACAATGTATTTAACCTATAGTTAGTTTCCTGAGATTTAAAATCTCTTTTGCAGTGCTCTAAGATATCTACTGATTATTTTGTGTGTGTGTGCACAACCTAAAACATCTGCAATGGAATGGTACTTGTACAGATACTTGCACAGATGCTGGTAATTGTACTAGAACTACTGCTGCTATTATACACAATCTGATTTTGTACAGAGTATGTTCAGTACAGAGACAAAGGCACTAAAATATGGTGCAGTGAATAGTTTTACTCTGTAGAATTCTTCCATTTGCACATAATTCTGCCTGTGGTACTTGAGCCATTTCCAGTTAATGAGACACAATTAAAGCCATATATTTAGAAATGTTTGGTGCAGTACCTCTAGGGTGGTTGGGCTGTCAGTGGTTTTGTAAATCAATGCCACAGAGCTACAGCAGGAGCTACACAGATATTCCACTCTAACATAGAAGAACCAGAAATGTTTTGATTCGTGGACACAACACACTGGTGTTTCAGTGAAGGGAGTGTGCCTGTGTGTGTGTGTACATGTAGAGAGCAGGGCGGTGGGCTTCTTGCATGGTGGAGTAGGCTTTAGAGAAAGCCCTGGCCTTGAGTAGCCAGAGTGGCACTCAACTGTGTCTGGGACAGGATTTTGGCTCCCCTGTGGAGTTGGTGGTGATGATGTGCTTTATAGGGCATTAAAAATGAATGGCAGAAGCACAGATGGGGGAGGAGTAAAATGTGCATTTACGATCAGATTAAGATATTAGAACTGAAGTACTGCGCTTTAGTTGTGGGGTAGTGTAAGCGAATTGGGGATTAAATTTTAAGTAAGCAATTAAAGGGTTTTTAGGCTCAAATAGCATTTCAGTCACTGCTGTCACACTTTTAAACATGTTGTTCAAGTCATATATCCTGTTTTATACATTGAGAATATAGAGTATACATAAGGTACATAATTTGTGAAAACTCCTAGATAATATGATAGGAATACAGGGAGGGGCTTCATATTAAAACACCAGTTTTCAATGCCATGGCATGCCCAATGGTCTGTTATTTAACTCTGACTCCATCACTGTAGTTGGGGAGTCAGAGTTCAAAGCCACTTCATTGAATATTCAAAATTGCTACAAAAAGCAAGAAAAGTTAGAATTAAAAAATGGTAATAAAAAAAAGGAAATGGATCCAATTTGTGTTTGTGAATGCTGAACACTCACTTTCTTCTGCCCTTCCATCTTCTTCCCAGAACCATGTCAACCCCGCTGTGGACTTCACACAGATTCCGCCTGGAATGCTGGCCTTGGACAACATGCTGTACTTTGCCAAGCACCACCAAGACGCCTACATCCGGGTGAGCTGTCTGCAGCATCCCAAACCTTCCAGAACATTCCCTTTATGCAGCACTGTAACAAAGCTTTCTCCAAACTATGCTTGTATTTGAATGAACAATTTGAATTTTAATTAATTGCGTGTTCACCCTCAGCATATTTTACACTACTTTCACCATGTCTTGTATAACAACACAGTGGGTGGTGTGTTCAGGCAATCATTACAATTAACAAAATCATGGATGTGAATATAATAATAATGTGATTCATATTTGTAAAAATAGCGGTCTGTGTCACCATACTGTACCTGTGAAAAATTAACCCTGGCTTTAAAATATGATCAAATATCATACCATAATAGTGTATTTAAGTTTGTACCACTGGTTCAGTGCATACCTCGGAAAGAAAGGCTTTCCAAGTTGGACCACATATAATCTCTTTAGAAATTGAAATTGCACCCTCCTCTCAATATGTCCTCATTATGATAATTTGCAGTATCTACAGCCGGGCAATACACTATTAATATCATATAATCCTGTACTGAACTACATGTTTTATACCACACTCTACTGTACTGGCAGCCATGCCCCCAGGAGGTCATTGGTGGAGTGAAATATCTCTCTGAGGCCTGATGTGGTTTGTAATCCCATTAGTTCTGTGTCCTGGGTTCTCCTCTGCAGTCTCCACAGCTCTCAGCTGCTTTCCTCATTCCTCATTCCCAGACATGTGATTTCTGGGAAAATGCAGATAAACGGATCAGGGAGTGCTGAGCTTCTGGTTGCTGCGCTGTGGGTTGAAGGTGACCTTGGACTTGATCTCATCAGCTGTCCTGTTGACTTGGCCTTGACTGGGACTGATTAGGTGGCAGAGACAAGGCATTATTACAGATGGAGTTAAGTATAGTAAAGGTGCAGATGTAGTGTAGGTGACTTGAGGATCAATAGAACAGTTTGTCATGGATTGGTTCTTTTACGCTGTTTGTAAAATAATTGCTTTTACACAGTGTTTCGAACTTAATTGTGCTCACCTTTCATTCACTGAATAATCCATTACTTTACTAACTGCTTGTATTGTAACTTCCCCCATCTTTACAGCTGTGAATGAGTTTTACAGAAGTGCTACTGTAGAGCAAGTCGGTGTGCTTTTGGTTAAATTGATTGCGTCTGCAAAAATCAGCTTTTGTGTCTGTTTTAAAATAAGGCTGTTGCTTGGGCTGGCCTAACTAGCCATCAACATCTCATCTGTATGCATTCAAATATTGCCACATTTTAATGGCAAACTTAGATGTCTTCCTGGATTTCCCTGATCACTGTGATGAAGCACAGCACAAACCTGTTCTTGCAATTGCATGCCCTCTGCAAGTTGACTGGTGATTACCAGTGTGACAATGAACTGTTCAGTTCTGAGAATAATCCATCTGATCAGACTCTTGAATTTTTGTTATTTGTTTAAAATGCTGGTTTGTCTGAGGCTGAGAACAGGCAATCACTGTTGCAGTGGAATTGGCTTGGTAGGCTTTAACACAGTGTTTTTATACTAATTTTAAGGACCAATGATCAGTCTGCCTCCATATATATAATACAGCAGAGAAAATCTCATGGTAAAAATACCATATTACATACAGAACTAACTTTGATAATACATGCCAGAAAGAATAGTCCATTATGGAAAAATATTGAGCTTCTGGTTGCTGCGCTGTGGGTTGAAGGTGACCTTGGACTTGATCTCATCAGCTGTCCTGTTGACTTGGCCTTGACTGGGACTGATTAGGTGGCAGAGACAAGGCATTATTACAGATGGAGTTAAGTATAGTAAAGGTGCAGATGTAGTGTAGGTGACTTGAGGATCAATAGAACAGTTTGTCATGGATTGGTTCTTTTACGCTGTTTGTAAAATAATTGCTTTTACACAGTGTTTCGAACTTAATTGTGCTCACCTTTCATTCACTGAATAATCCATTACTTTACTAACTGCTTGTATTGTAACTTCCCCCATCTTTACAGCTGTGAATGAGTTTTACAGAAGTGCTACTGTAGAGCAAGTCGGTGTGCTTTTGGTTAAATTGATTGCGTCTGCAAAAATCAGCTTTTGTGTCTGTTTTAAAATAAGGCTGTTGCTTGGGCTGGCCTAACTAGCCATCAACATCTCATCTGTATGCATTCAAATATTGCCACATTTTAATGGCAAACTTAGATGTCTTCCTGGATTTCCCTGATCACTGTGATGAAGCACAGCACAAACCTGTTCTTGCAATTGCATGCCCTCTGCAAGTTGACTGGTGATTACCAGTGTGACAATGAACTGTTCAGTTCTGAGAATAATCCATCTGATCAGACTCTTGAATTTTTGTTATTTGTTTAAAATGCTGGTTTGTCTGAGGCTGAGAACAGGCAATCACTGTTGCAGTGGAATTGGCTTGGTAGGCTTTAACACAGTGTTTTTATACTAATTTTAAGGACCAATGATCAGTCTGCCTCCATATATATAATACAGCAGAGAAAATCTCATGGTAAAAATACCATATTACATACAGAACTAACTTTGATAATACATGCCAGAAAGAATAGTCCATTATGGAAAAATATTAGGTAAGAATCCATCAAATGGATATGAATCTCTGTAGTGATACATGGTCTGTACAACTATTTTACTGTTGCCATCGCTGTAGATGTCTTGTTTCACATAGTGGAGGGGGCTGTGAATGGCCAGGTTAAGGTTGAGTTCTGTGTAACTGTATCTTCAATGGCATTGGAGAATATTCAGGTTTTGGGCTGCAGCTCTAAAGCCTTAGCCCAGCTCTCCTCACTGTGTTTCAGGGGCCTTTATTCAAGAGCCCATTGCATGATGTATCAGTATATTTTAGTATACAAAAGGGGAACTCTTACTTTTTATTTGCTGCCTTAAAGATTTGTGCTTCGAATGAAATGCTTCTGTTTCCCTGCTGTTAAGAGCCCATGGTTTAATAGATTTTGTGTGATTATCCTATCTCACTGGGGATCCCATTGTGTGGGTGACAGGCTTTCCTTACCTCAGCCTGTATCTTAAAAGAATAGATGGTTTAATAACTGGTACACAATATTTCGGCTTAGCAATAACTGTCTTAAAAATATGAAGGGCATCTCAGAAAAAAATGTGAAGATGCTTTTTCAGGACAGAATTCATGTCTGAGATCTGCTGGACCACATACCCAACGCTGTTAACGCATAGCCATACGTGTGTAGCTGGTTAACAATGGTCTCTCTCGCTCCTCATCTCAGATTGTTCTGGAAAACAGCAGCCGGGAGGACAAGCACGAGTGTCCGTTTGGCCGGAGCAGCATCGAGCTAACGAAGATGCTCTGTGAGATCCTCAAAGTGGGAGAGCTGCGTGAGTATCCCAAACTCGCCATGCCAGAGGGGCCTTACCGTGTTCCCTTGGCCCGTTGCAAAATTTTGAAGTGTCATGGAAGCTCTTCAGGGGGAGTGACTGCATTTGCACAGTGGCTCGAGTCAGTTCAAGCCTTGCTGGATAACAGTGCATCTATGTACAAACTATCATCAGAGTTTTTCTGCTGATGAGGCACTGAGGTATATGACAAGCTTTGAAAAAGAGCTGCAGTTAGGGGGATTGTGTACTGTTGTCAAATTTCCCCAAGGCACAGCCAAAAACCACAGAGGTATCAGAATTCTTCTGAGTGAATGAAAGCAGTTTGTACTGTCAAATATCTGCTTACTCTTGTCTGCTTTTCTCTTAGCTTTGACCAAAGGTGGTCTTCTGGGAGAGTAATTGAATTCAGTATCAACGCTTTCAAAATGTACTTGCTGTAAACTGAGGTGAAGAAAGATATGCACAAACATGGCTTTATGCCCTAAGCTACTAAATTTTCAACCAGAAGTGGCGAATATAAATGGGTTCAATTGATTAATAGAAATTCAAAATCCCAAAAAGTTTATTAATTTTAGTTTACGGTTGCAACATAATCAAAAGAGAGGAGAAATAAAACCTCAAGTAAGAGTAGTCTGAAAAACATTTGTTACTTTGAAGGCAAGGTTTTTGTGGTTTGCCATGATAATTGGCGATCATAGTGACTGATTAATGTATGGGAGTGCATCAATGGATACCTCCCCCCCTCATAACTAGGAACCTCAGGTGCTCAATTTTACTACTTGGCTCTTAATGCTGTTATATCAACAAGAAAATGCCAAAAATGAGCAATGCCTGATTCGCTTCTCTCGCTGCCCAAGTGAAATTGGCTGTTTTCCTTCACATTATACAGGAATTCATTTGTAACTAATGAAAAGGGTCTAATGGAAGCCCCTTTTTCTCTTTCTAATCGTTTGCTTATGTGTACTGTGTGCATTTCCTGTCTTGCAAAAGTAGATTGATGTGCAGCTGGTAATTTCATTGTAGATATAGGGACATTACAAGCCCAGTTCAGTCACTTTTTCTGCCTTTTCTGCTAATCCATTGATTTTGGGCTTGTAATAATTTCCCTCAGTCTTTGCGTTTATTTGACTCGGCGATGAAAAATAGGGGGTCATTTGAGGTGGCACATGGAAAGAAAGCCCCCTGAAGCATTTTAGTCCTTTCTTTTGGAGACAGTTGACAGGCTGACCTTAAGATTGTGCCAAGAGAAGGAGTGTCCTTTTAAGTCTTAACCATAAAAATATCCCCACATTACATCCATATGCGTGTGGTGAACCCAAGGTCCCATCTTACAAACTGTTCATTCAGTAATGATATTGGGGGCTTTCGACCTTAAATGTAGCCGTAAAGAATCATAAAGTGCCTGGATGTAGGAGCCTTTAAAGGTGAATAGTAAAAGAATTAATAGTCTTTCAAAATTACAATTGTGCATAGCTGCTGTTCAGTGCAGCAAGAGCGCATCCAGAGGGGGTCAGGAGGCAGAAGGAGCTCTTTGGTTTGGTAAGGGGCTTCTCACCCCCTGGCCACTGGGGGGTATGCCCCCAATGTGCCCTTAGGATGAGAGCCCACTCTCACTTCATAGATGTGCATGGATATTATGAAAGTGAATTTCACTGTATTCATAGCTTGGATGTTATATGGTTAAAATTAGAATATGAATTTGAGGATATGAAGAAAATATTATCAGAGAGACACATATATCATTGTGCCACTGTTTTTACAGTCATTTTTAATGTTGTCATAAATTGTAATGCTCGCCTAATTAGTGAGGTTTAAAATGGCTGTGTCTTAAAGTTACTTTGCCAAGGTTATGTTTTCTGGTAATTTATGCAAGATTTCTTCCAAAATAGTGTTTTTCTAAAAAAAGGTTTCATCCTGAAGGAAGTCAAATGTAAATGTATTCAAATGTTCTACAGTTAAATATCTTTGTGCTTTTGATTCCACCGGACAGGGACACGCTCGAAAGTGTCTTACACTTCAGTTAATACATTTTCAACAGTCTGGTGGTTCAATTTTCTACTGCAGGCCAGCTCCTCATTTTCTGATCTTTAGATTTACTCTGACAAGAGTTATTTTTATTGTTGAATTGCAACATTGCCTTGTGTCATTTTTTTAAAAATATTGTACACTGATTTTTTTTTTTTTTTGATGAATTGGTATTCTGGCCAGGTTTATGTAGCCTTCAGCCTCAATCCACAAGCGCGTGACTTGTTAGTTATTGCCTGGTCAGAGCTGTGCTTTAGTTATCTTCCTCTCCTAAAATGGAGATTAGGAACTGGTAATTGAAAAACATTATGCAGATCATATGCACTGATGGTTTTACAAGGAGTTGAGAGGTCCCTATGGGCATGGGGACGTGCTCAGAGATGTCAATGACAAGGTAGCCCACCCCCTCCCTCAGCGCATGCCTTAAGGAGACATTCTTCTGCTCTCTGCAGACACCTCTGAAAAGTTAATGCTGAGTTGCCTCTGAGATTGAATCCCAGTCCAAACTTTCTGTGGAACTAACACACTCCTCCATCCACACCATGAAGCTGGCTGCATTCAAGCCCTCTTCACACTGGACTCATATCATTACTAAGCAGCTGGTTTTGGTAAGGAGAAGTCAGAATGAATTTGATTAGTCATCACTAGAGTGTTGCATGATGGCCAACTTAGCAAAAAGCTGACAAAGTAGTTGCCCCATATAGATGCAACATCTGGAGCATGCTCAACAGCTTCCTACCTGCCAACTTTGTAGAATCCTACGATATATTTTTATTGCTTCTTAGCTGAATATGTTTGTCAGCTAAATAGATCAAGATTTTCAAAAGTAAGTACACTGCTAGCTTCACCAGTGTGCTAGGCTGCCTTTAAGTCTAACTTCTAAGTCTATATGCCTTGAAATCTGGTACTACTGTTTCTTGACCAACAGATGTTGCTGTTGAATATTGTTTTCAGCCCTTTATTCGACCAATTTAGCAAATTCATTATATTTTACATGGTTCATCAAACTGCTTGTCCAGATGGGGGATGTTTTATCCAGGCAAGCAGTCTGGACAAAATATGACTGCAGACCATATCTGACTTCATGACCATATCTGCTCTTATCAGCTGTATGGGTCGCTAAGAGATACTGATTCACAAGTGGAACGCACAGAAGGGTATGTAATCCATTGTGCAGAATCATGGCTTCAAATTTGCAAATGTGTTCACCTGTGGAAGCCCTTGTATTGTTCTCATCTCGGTGAGAGCGTCCAGTATATGCTGGAGGTGCTGAATTGACAGGGGAAATATGTGGAACATATGTGTCTGTGATTATGAATTTTTAATACGATCTGTTGCTTAGGACCCTCTGACTGAGGGAGGAGCAACAAGCATGAATTAGCTCTGTGTGATATCCCCCATCTTTCTTCCCCCAATCCACCCAAGCAGCACAGCTCCAGCCCAGCATTTGTGACTAGAGGCTTTAGGGCGTATGTGGTGGAGGCTTTGCATTAGAGTTGGACAGAGGGGCAGAGCATGACCTTGCCTGTTTAGGGTAATGGATATTCAGCTGTCACTCCTACCCTGCCTGCAGGTACGGCTGGCTCAGTCTTACACTGTTGGCCACTGACAGGGGTTAGAGTGATGATCACAGGGCCTCACTCCTTTGATTAATACTGCAAGATGCTTGACAGTAAAAAACAGCCACTATGAATGGATGGTGTGCATCCATTTGTCCCAGATCTGTGGAAACTCTAACAAATGTATGGGGTGAATCCATTTTCCCAACTCTGCGAGAACTCTAAATAACTGTGCTGAGACCATGCAAAAGGCAAGTTTACTCAGTGTATCAGAAATAATTTTCCCTATCATGGAGAACAGAGGAGATCAGGATTTTGTGAAAACAAGATGGTGAATTACCAGGTTTTTGGTCATACCAAAGAGCTACAATTCACTAGATCTGAGGAGAACCCAAACACATGTCACATGACACTCTGGCTGGGCTATGTAAATCATAAACTTTGATAAACTGCATTCCCAGAATTCATTGCAGACAGTTACATTTTCAAAGTAATTTCAGACATTAGTTTCAAAGTAAAATAGTGTATTTGGTCTTACTGTGTGCTGTTTCGCTCATAATGATGATGTTGCTTGACAAACTGAATGCTCTGGTGAGTCCTGCCTCAGAGGAAACTGCTAGGATCTTCTTCATGCTATCTCATATCTCAAGGCACTGTACTGTGTAGAGCTTCATTTAAACCGCCCTCAGTATGGTTTTGCAGAGATGAATAGAACCATTTAATTTCCAAACGAGAATCAAAAGTATTCTCATGAGCCAAAGTCAATTGTAATATTCCCTGTTAAGAGCCTGACAGAATACCCCTGTGTGATTTACACATCAACAGTTCCCACACAAGAATTATTAGAATGATTCACCCATTTCAATTTGAGTATCTGCATGAAAATGCCATAGATAAACACATTTTCACTTCATATAACAACTCGGGCACTTTAGGAGTGGAGGTGTGTTGCAGTCACTTCAACAGGAAACAACACGAACATAATTGCATTGCCTGTGAGTTTGTCACAAGGACAACTAGACCTTTTTCAAATCCGTACCAACAGGAAACACAAACTTCACAGTACAATCTGCAGTTGATCATCAAACATAGCTTTTATACAAATGAATGAAAGTCTTTCAATATTTTAATAGTTTTAATATCAGACTCTCAGTCTGAATTCTTAATGAGTGTCAGAAAATACTTTAAAAAAAAAACAAAGTGAGGATTGGATGTGCAACCATGTGCATGAGTGATGCTGAATATGAAAAAGGAGTAAAACAAAGTTCACAAATCAAAGTGATTAGACAAGTGGCTGCAGAGAAAATACTGGAAGGTTTGTAATGCCACATGGTGCAGTGCTGGCCCTAAATCATTCAGAAGACATAATTTGCCACTCAGGAAGCAAAATTTAATTAAACGAGCTCAGGGGGCAGCCACGTTGAAACTCAGCATTAAAAAATAACTTGTGTTTTAAAGTGAGGGTTACTGAAGGCCAGGGTGCTGCTGTATAAATAGCCATGTGTTTTCCCTCCAGAAATCCATTAGCTGAAACAAAAAAATCAGCAGAATAATGTTCTGAATTTTTTGTGCACTTTGTCCTCATCTATGCAAAAACAAATTTTCCTCATTCCTTATGCAGCCTTTTTTCCAGAGCTAGGCTAGTTGAATTATGGGTAAAGGACACTGAGGGTGTACTGAGTTGCACAAATACCTTTTAGTTTTATTTTTAATTCTCATTTTTTTCATATGAATTTGGCAGTTGCACTCCAGAGTGATCGCTGTAGCTGGAGTGTGTTTGTCACTGGGACATGCTCACCCAGAAGTGAAAACGGTGATAGTCTCTGATGGAATGTTCTCTGCTCTGGCTTGAATGACTGCCACAGTTTCCGCTGCCAGAAAAATGTTCAAGCAGATTTGCCAATTTAGCAATTTTGTCACACAGACAAGGGACTTTTACAGTGGCTGTGATATTTATGCTCCCAAGGTCTTTTTATATGTTATATAGTTTTTCATTTTTTATAGTATTGTATAAAGATAACCTGCAGTGCATGCATTTAGCTTACTAGAAAGGTAAGAAGTGGAAGAAATGTGAAATCAAGTAGCCCAGTTATTACAAAAAAAAACAAAAAAAAAACGAACTGCCTCTGCCAGTAAAAGAAGACTTTGGAGGGAATTCAGTAGAGGCATAGCTAAGTTAAGTTTGTTTTCTCATGTCATATAGTGTAATTTATCCAAAAAGAAATTGACAAACTGAAATGATAAGAACGATAAACCAAAATGTTTTTCGTTGTTCTCATCATCAAATATTTTCGTAATCCTGAATGAATTGCTGGCATATGATACCATATTAAACAATTATTAAAAAATCATTCAATGTCATATTCCAACATTTCCTAGAGTGCAACCAAGCTATGAAAAAAGCAAATTGCACCTCACATTATCCAACAGTGTTGACGAAAGTCTGTTAACATTGAGCCACTTCTGAATTCTGACTTGATGTTGGAAAATGCATGGCTCAGCTATCTTTCTTATACCAGGCAGAACATTGAATATTTAAAGCTGGTCTCAGAAATGACAGGGCCTCAGGGCACCGAAGAGCCGCTTTTATTTATTACATTTTTCATGGCATGTGCAACGTGTTCCACGTGAACTTTTCCATACAACTGCATATTTATCACAACAACATAATCAAATAGTGACTGTTTTGACTTTTTTTTTGCTTTTTTTCCCTTATATTTGTGTTGTTGTAGATTCAGTGTAAGTAGATCTACATCTACATGCATCCTGTCACTATTTCTGCATTATTTATGGCACAGTTAGGTGTCCTTGTGCCAACTCCTTTCAAAGACCATGTGGATTGTGAAAGATTTATGGCCTTCAGTTTTCGTGAAAGGGCCTTAATGGAATTTGCATCAGTCAGGCGCTGTTTGATGGCTCTTTTCAATTTTATACAAAAAAAAGAACCTATATAATATTTATGAAGTTATTTAGGATGGGAATGTAGAGCAATGTGAATTCGCCGGGCTGTTGATTTATGGAAGCTTCGCCCCCTTTGAATGGGAATTAATGGCGGTCTCAATGGGGCAGACAGCAAAGACTCTTGGCTGACGGATTTGCGATCGCCTTATTAAGATGCTGACATCTCATGGTAAACAGACAGTGGAGGAGTAAGCCAGAGATGGGCGGCAGTCTTTTACCGCTGTAAGCAGTGCGTTTCCTGCTTTTGAAGGATCGACGATGGAAGCTGGATGCAACCTCACCCATACCCACCCTCCGGGTTTTCTCGCTGCGATTTTAAACATGCTGCGGAGCGTTTGTGTAGCTAAATGCCTCTTCCATCAGGGAGAAACACCAGAGCTTCAAAGCCCGTTAGCAAATATGCATTCACTCAGCTGTGACAGTCCCGAACTATGTATGTGACATCACCATTGGTCCTACCCCACAAAAGTGGTACATATCTCAAGGTTTGCTGGAATCCCAAGTCGGGCCCCTTACAGTGGTGATTGATCTCACCTCCACTGCAGAGTGCCCATGGTATTAGCCAGGAAATCACAGAAGCAAAGAGTCTGCAATTGATAACAGAAATTTCACTTTGCTCCAATGTTAGTCTGAAAATGAGCCACATTTAAGTCCATCCCCGCACCCCACAATCATGTTTAGTGAGCCTCATTTATGTGTATAAATTGGATTATGTTTGAAACCATACCCTGGGCAGTCCTGAAATGTCCATCAGTTTGTCTGAGTTGAAGGAACAATCTCACTTTAATGCATGGTGTTCATTCTAGCTCGCCTCCAGTAGCCCCACTGTAAATCTTAATTCATTTTAGCTGCCAAGCTCATCTAATGGATAAATGCATTTCTTTCTCTCTCTGTCTCCCTCTCTGTGCTTTTAAAAATGAACATTATCTCCCTGTAGAGAGAATTCACTCTGCCAGTTCTGTAGAGTTTTAGCTCAACAGTTCTGTTTTGTTTAGTTATAATCAAAGAGTCTGACAGCCTAAATTATTTGGCAAAAATACACTGTGCTTGGCAACAACACTTTTTTTTTTTTTTTTTTTTTTTTTTTTTAACAAAGAGAAAAAAAATCAGAGTTTAATTATATGATTTAGTCACTTAAAAAAGAACCATTGGCTTAAAGAGAATGTGCATGTTAAATCACATTTTAATTTCATTTGTTTGTCTTATACACCTCTAATACACCTATATTTGACCATGCTGGAACTGTGATGGGTGAATGAAAAATAAATTATAGCAATCGTCTTTGTCAATTGCTATAATTTTTACATATTATTGTACATTTAAAATGATAATTTTACATATAATTTTAAGTCACTGTGCTTCATCAATTGCTTCATATACCTACATTTAAAATAGAGATGTTTGTCACTAATGTTACTGTAATGAGAATGTTCAGTTCATAAAACATCATTCACAAGTGTGACCACTGAAGCATGATCTCATGTGTGTTAAACGTTAACTGTATAATGTCGTGTGTGGCGAGTGCACCCCAGTTCTCACAGACATCACACAGTCATTAAAAAGACCACTAGCTCCTTGCCTGGCCAGGCAAGTCACAGACTGGTTTTACTTGCTCAAAATGATTTTGCACTTTTCCTGGTCATGAGGGCATCCTTTATTGTCAGACCCTCGGTGCACTGAAAAGAAATACACTGGATTTAAAATAAATCTTTAAGTAAATGAACAAGTGAAGTCAACAGTTAAATTGTGTGAATTGTTCAGGACAGCCTTGAATAAATACATTTAACTACATAGTAAATAATCAGGCCTGCCTTTAAGGGTTTTTTTTGGCTAAACTATATTAATGTGACCTTGAAAGAAAACAGCTAATTGCAGTAATTAGCAAAGCTGTTTGTAATTGGAGAGGAGGACTGAGGGGAGTGTAATCATTAGAATTACTGTACTCATATTATTATAGGTGGCTATTTGTATGATAGGATATGAATCAAAGCTGAAGGACCACTTGCACAAAAACATAGTTTTATTATTTGCTAATGCAAATGCAACATACACAGTCTGATCCCATACATTTCATGGTACAGGGCTTTTACTTTGCTTGTGTGTAACTTTGGAAAAATGAAACAGGGACTGCAGTGCAAGTATTTCAAAATAATGCTGCATTTTTGCCACAGGCAAAGCAGATGAGAGATTGACCACCACCTATGAGACTTGAGTCTCAAGTCTAGATAGATTAGAAGTCCCATGTAGCAGATGGTGAAACCTAGTTTTTCTCAGCTCAAACACAAAACCTTTCAGAAGGTAATAGAGTTTTCATTTCACAGCAGTGTCAGGGGAATAGACTTCATTCTCCTCCATTGCTATTCCTGTGTGGTAAAAATGCAGGTAAGAGTCTATAAATAGCCACCCTCCCTGAGAAGAGGAGACTTGTTTGTTGTTCCCTTTTCCCACAATGCACCATGTTATTCAGCACATATCAAAGACAAAGCATGGCTGTAGCACATGGTTAAAATGAAGAATTTCTCCTTTTTATATTTTTCATTGCAATCCCTCCCACTACAAGTTGCACCCTGAACAATCATGCAACTTCAGCATATTCAAATATGTAGACTGAGGATTAGATGGGGCATATTAGTATAATGGCATGGTTGGTGTGAGGCAGAGCTTTGGTGCAGATCTGCATCTGTCAGTGCTGTTTTTCCCCACTTACAAACCCATCATCTTTTTCTTTGCCTGTTGCCATTTGTGCCTTCTTTGTAATTATCTGCAATGAAGCAATATTAGGAATAAGCAGAGAGATTTTCCAGGGATTGCCTCTGGAAAACTCAGGGAAAGTGGCTCATACTATTTGTTGTCTTTTGGTGTAGTTTCTACCCCATCTTTATTCCTAATTTTTGGTTTTGGTTGGTGACTAAATTTGAGCAGACGTCATTTGACATTCATTGATGATTGTAAAAAAATACATTTGGACCCTTCGATTGCTTTCTACATCAAGATCATTTGCATTTTACCTGGATTGTTTTTAAAAACATAAAACTCTCCAAAGAAGTGATGTCTTAACAGTTAAACCAGTAAACAAAAAAAGATATACACCCTTTAATGGGAAGTAGAAAGTGTTTGTTACTTTGGTCATTTTACATGAGCATTGAACATCACAGCAGGCTTGGAATTCTGTGCGCAAGGGCAGACTTTTCCCCTTGAAGAGAGAGCAGCGTGTCTTAGACATCCAGACATAGCCATATATTAATTATAATTAGGATGACACCCCTCACCCCGCATTCATCACGGCATTTGGCTTGAAGGTGACATCATTGGAGCCTCCCCCCCCCTCCATGCCTTATTGGCCCCCAGACAGATGTCAGGTCCTGCCTAAACAGGACTGCGTTCGCTCGCCGGCCCATATGACAGCAACGAGACGCCTGCCACCATCCCCCAGCCCCCTTGACTTTGGGCTGATACACAGAAACATGCTCAATCTGGCAGTAGTTAATGGGCCAGAATGCTACAGTGCAGCATTTTCTAACAGAATCAAGGGGAAAGGCAGAGGTGAGAGAGGTTGTCTTGCCACCCAGCTTAAAAAGTATTGTCACCTGAGACTCCATGATCACATCACAGTCCTCAATGATCCACCGTTCGGTACTAACTGTCAAAAACTAAAACAATGTACGTATTTTAGTTTTCTCTATAATTCTTATAAAATAGGCCTGGTGCAGTAGTTGTATGTTTGTTTATAAGGTCACCTTATTTACTCACATCTTACTTCCTTAAAATCTCCTGATGAATTCATGGTAAATTTGCATTACATCTATAGTGGGAATTCTTAAAACAAAGATTCCTAAAGTCATTTTTAAGCAAATTGAACATTATCTGATGTATCTTGCATTTCACAATGTGTTTTTCTGCAGTAGCTGGGCTTCAGTAGTTAAAATGGGCCATGTACAACAGCCTTGTTTTCCATTTCATCCAACACTAGTGTCTTAATATCGACTGTGAGCATTAAATACTTAAGATAGAATGAGATGTTTGTACTGTAAATAGAGCAGATACAGCCAGATTGGATTGTTGTGCATTGTGGCTAATAAACTTCCCTTAATGAAGGCCCTAACTCTGTTTGATTGCTGTGTGCTCAGCAGCGTTGTCCTCACGTTTTATGGTTCACATTAACTGGGTTATACTGCCGTGGATTTATCAGATATTTGACAAACCGTTTCAGAGGTAATCTTTAAAATGTGCATATACAATCACCCTGTATTTGGTGCATATTAAATGCTTCCTTAAAGGGATTTTGCTGAGCAGAACTTCACCCTGGCACCCGCTGTTCATTATCACACTATGTGGAAATGAGGAAAAGCGTCTATCGGTTAGTGTTGTGTGGTGTCACTCCTGCACCTGCAGCAATCTAGAATTTCCTCTAGCCAGACAGAAGGAGCATCCATACGGATGAGGTTAGAAGTGACGAATGGTGGCGCTATACCACAGGCACAGCGCACTGTTGGCAGCTTACAACAAGAAAAGTAGTGGAAGGACAGTCACAATCACAATATCTTAGCCCCCCAACACACAGCATTGCTTTTATCACTATTGTTATACTCTGTCCTCTGTGGTACTTGGGCTGCAAAATGCAAAAGATATTGGGGTAGTAAGCCTTTTTCCCCTTTCTTGACATAGTTGCTTGCTTTGTTCTGATGTTACTTTAGATAGAACAGGTTGCTCCTCTCAAAGGTAAAGCACATATATAAGTGATTGCCCCCAGATATGTCACACAGGCTGTAGACCAATCAGAGTGTTCCTTTTGTGGGACCGACTGTAGGTTCAGTGTATCCCCTGACGATATCACCTATATTTGATCTGTGTCTGTTTTTTCAAGTGGTGCACTATACCGCCATGGTTTTGTCACACTGACTCTTGTCCTGAACAATATTGGCTGGAGGGTTGTTATAGACATATCTGATTAGAACACGCCTCCAGTCCTGTCCTTTCACCAGGCCTCGGGGTGTTTGCATCCTGTCCTTTCACCAGGCCTCGGGGTGTTTGCATCCTGTCCTTTCACCAGGCCTCGGGGTGTTTGCATCCTGTCCTTTCACCAGGCCTCGGGGTGTTTGCATCCTGTCCTTTCACCAGGCCTCGGGGTGTTTGCACCCTGTCCTTTCACCAGGCCTCGGGGTGTTTGCATCCTGTCCTTTCACCAGGCCTCGGGGTGTTTGCATCCTGTCCTTTCACCAGGCCTCGGGGTGTTTGCACCCTGTCCTTTCACAAGGCCTCGGGGTGTTTGCACCCTGTCCTTTCACAAGGCCTCGGGGTGTTTGCACCCTGTCCTTTCACAAGGCCTCGGGGTGTTTGCACCCTGTCCTTTCACCAGGCCTCGGGGTGTTTGCACCCTGTCCTTTCACCAGGCCTCGGGGTGTTTGCCCACCTCTCAGGTGAAAATTCAGATATTCATTTTTAGATTTGAGCTGTTCCTACTTGTTGGTCCTGTCCCAGATTCCCTCCCAGTTTCTGATTAATAATGGTATGTTCAGCCAGGGATTCGTGTTTGCAAATTAAATATTCCATAATAAGCTTTTGGTAGTTACAGGGGAAAAGTTACACTAATCTGAAGCACAAATGAAATGCTACAGAAGATGCATGTAAAGCAAGGAAGGTCTGGCAATTTGTCAGCTGTTTTGGAATAGCAATACTAGCATGCAAAGCTAAAAGAACATGCTTTAATGAATGCAGCATTCAGGTGCATTGCTGACAGACAATATTTTTTTTTTTTCTAGCACTCATGCTAACATGTAATTTGTAGCTGTTTATAATCATAATTCCAATATATAATCAAGTATATACAGCTTTCGGTGCTGTTTGCTTTATTTTTAAATATAAGGCTTTAAAATTATCATCGAAGTTACTTGGATTCATTGTAGAAGTTTCCAGACAGTGTTTGCTTGAATAAATCAAATGGATTGAATCTACAGAGCTGGTTAATAAATAATTGCCATGCCAGCTAAATGCTTTCCCTGGGTTTGTTAGGTGAAGATTTCCTGGTTCTTTTTAAGCAACTATAGATTTTAGAAACATGATTTTAGTTACCTGGAGGCTGTGTGAAGTCCAGGCTCCCACCTGTGACTGGTTGAACTAAGGTGAACACAGAATTCAAAATAAAATGGGGCTCATATCTGGGCAGTACTCATTAAACTGTTTAGTTTAAAATCCTGGATCTCCCAATAGTTACATCTAAAAGTCCTCACTCATGCCCTGCTGTGATGTAAATTTGGATGGTAGAAAGCCAATCACAAATCGAAATCTCTTCATTGCAGTAAATGTAGATTACTATTCTCTTTTTGCTTGAGGATTCTTGCCGTAATATCTGCTTCACAGGAAATACAGAGTCTTAGATAATGAGTATTAGTTAAGAAATGCACTAGTTTAAGGTGAGAACATTTCCATTCAAGCTGCTTCAAAACTTTATTCCACTGCAAATGTAATTTATCACATAGTAGTATTTTAAGGGGGTAATGAAGAATGTATAGATTAGTTAAAAAAATATTGATCAGAAGGAAATGGGACATGAGAGAATGTATAGTCTCAGTTATGTAAGTGAATACACTGACATTACGTTGCACCGTTGTGGTGGTGTCCTTATAAATTAATTTATTTTTCCACAAGTTGTATGCCAGCTTTCTTTTAAAAACACAAACTTACCAGCCCATTGAAGTGACCCACCCCTACCAGCTGAGAAGGAGGAAGCTGTCCTCAGGGCACATGTCTGTTACTTATTACTTTACATAATATTTACACATACTGCAGATGCATCACCAGTTACACTTTGAAACTGAATTACAAAACCTTGGGTAGAAATCACATTATACATGCGATGGGATGGAGAGTACTGCTACTTAGAAAGGCCATCTTCCCCCTTTACTACATTAGGCAAAGCACAAACCACAGAGATCCACTGTGTTTTGCAAATCATATGTTTTTTCCTCTTGGCAGACATTGTTTTAGAGGCTTTCAGTGGGATTTTGAGGTTTCTTTCTTGTACTGCAATTTTCTTTCATTACTGATTCATACATTTAGACCTAATGCCCCATGTAATATCTACATTTAAAATAGCTAAAAAGAGAATTATGGGTAGAGCTCAAGCCGACAACTCAGTGCCTGGTCATTTTAAATCTGTGGAATTTGACATTTGAATACATTTGTGGAATTTGAGTGTAATGTTCAACTTACTGTAATTGCTATGCACTGCAAGTATGCTAGAATGTTGTATGGCATTGCTACTCATCATTGTTACAAATCATTGTTCCAAGCTATGAGAATGGTTTTTGAATGTCAATGAATGATTACTATGCACCATGTCACAGAATATTGTTTGGTAATTGTTTTCTTATAGATCTTTCGGTCAGGTCAAATCAAACAGTCTCGTGAGTACGGGGTGCATTATGTTTGATTAACTGGAATAGAAAACTGAAGGTTGCATGTTCAGATCCCTAATGTTATATCCTAGTGCAGGGGTTCAAAAGCTGTAGCCCTGGCACCAAATCAGATTACTTTTCTTACTGGCCCAGTGGTGTTGCAGAAAAGATCTATGGAATTCTATTTCACAAATAGTTAATCAAACTGAGCCTAAGGTCATACTGTGAATGAAGACAATTGACTTGAGTGGAGATGACAGGCTGAAGAAATAGTCTGTGATTTTATATAGAAACACAGAATATGTCATCCTCACAGCTTAAATTTTCAACATATCAATTTGCCTCTTAATTTGGTTTTGTAAATTGGACCAGATAATTAATGAATACATCACTATCAACATGAAATCAATTAAATACAGCTTTCACCAGTGTTCTATGGGATAAATAAAATCATTTAATAACTGTAACAAGCCAAGTTAAATATGCACCAAACATTGATCAGTTAATGACAATTAAATAGATGAAAAACAATTAAAAACACAATCGTGCTGAGGATCCCAGTGAACGATTCAATTTTCTAGTACAAGAAGGTGAGTAATTTTTGTAGAAGACCCTTAGAGAAAGATTGGGGACACCTCTCTAGAACAGGATGCTTGAGCTGAGCAGCCAGTACATAGGAGGAAAAAGTCCAGTTGTATAACTGGACAGTTCATGGAATGCAAGCTGTGTGAGTAGCACTAGTTAAACAGAATGAGTAATTAAACCTGTTCTCCCCACAGCGAGTGAGAACTGCCACGATTTCCATCCCATGTTCTTCACTCACGACCGCTCCTTTGAGGAGTTCTTCTGCATTTGCATCCAGCTGCTCAACAAGACCTGGAAGGAGATGAGAGCCACATCTGAGGACTTCAACAAGGTGAGCCACTCGGCTAGCGCAGAGCTGTAAGAGGGGGAAGGGGGGTCTTTCCATGACCATCGCACGCTGTCAGATCGGACCAATCACCCAAGCGCTTGACTCGCTGAGTCAGGATCATTTCGCCCTTTACCGATTATCCCAAACCCATTCTTTTGCCAGCAGTGGCAATGAATTTGATAGACACTGCCGTTAAAAACCCAATTTCACTTAGGATGGTTACAGATGTATTAAAAGTGATTGAGGCGTGTAGCGTAAAAAGCCATCTAGCTCAACCAAATTTGATTTCTTTGAGAATTGATGGTTTTGTGAAGAATCATTTGAAGAGCCATTATTGTGTTCTAAGTTCTGCCTTCAGTGGGATAATAATTGAATTAACATCTTGATGATTGTGATATTTCATATATCCCCTGTGAAATTACAAATGAGAATGCTGGTTATTGAATTTTACCAGGATATTCTTTATATGAAGCAGTAATTAATTTGAGTGGTTGTCCTTTAAAAGAAAAATCAGTAAAGCGAGAGAAAGGCTCACATTAATTAAGGTTTAATTCATGCTTAATTAACACACACAGTTAGACTGATGGCTGTAGGGAAAGATTAAGAGTGGGGTATGAATATGTTAAAATAATTCCCATTAATATACTCATTATCACACCCATAAACACACCCATAGTCCACTATGTACAGAAGAGAGGACAAAACATGTTTGTGCAGTCTCAGCTCTAGTTGCTGTGTGATTAAAACTGCAGATGTTGCATGAATATAAAATAAAAACCCTTCCTAATCCATGATCAGTGGATCAATTATTCACCCTCACAGGACTTGCCATCTGAATTTATCACAGATTTGGTTGCAATCATCCTTTGTTCTCCATCTTGATCTTGAAGGCTGTCTTCCTGTTAAAACCCGGACTGGTGTACAAAATGCCTTATGAGTGAAGCACAGCATGTTTGGATATTAATATAAATCTGAAGATTGATGAATAAACCATGGCATGAAGTGATAAATAAA
>JAFBMS010001729.1:0-37176 GCA_019788955.1 Albula glossodonta | reverse complement strand
GGCAAGCTGCAATAAGCATGACCTGATTGCAAATCTGAATGCCAAAGTGGAAAAAGACAGTAGCAACAGGGAAGAGGTAATGGGAAGAAACAGTATCGGTGTAATGAACGGTAAGGTGAGGGACTGTGATTTCAGTGTAAATGGATTAGTTATAACAGCATTATTCCCACATAGGAGATTCTCAAGGGATCCTGTTATTAACTACATAGGAACATAGTAAATCAGATTGTCAGAGCATCAGTTCTGAACAAAAGAGTAATGAGGGGAGCAGATGTACACAATGATCCTTATCTTATCAGGTCCAGAATAAGATTAAATGTATCAGAGTAGAATAACAAGATCCTGTTAGATTAGAAGATATAGAAGACCTGGAAGAACGACATATCCTGTACAAAAGGTTGTATGGCAAACTGTGACATATTAAGAATGTAACCCAGGTCAGTACAGTCAGTGTTCCTGGTGGCATCCAGAGGTGGCGGTCCTTGAAAGAGCAGCGCTCTGGCCTGGCATTTTGTTTCAGTTTTGGTTTTTATTTTGGGGCTCAGAGGAGGCTCAGCAAAGAGGCACAAGGTGACCCGTGCCCCACATTTAGTTTTCTTTGTGTCTTGTGAATGTGGTGTGTGTGGGCCTCTATCTCCAAACCCCCCCAACGCCCGCACCCCACCCCCCCCCCCCCACCCCCCCACGGTGGGTGGATCTTTGCGGCTCCCAACATGTGCTTTCCAGGAAATCCTTTTTTTTCCCCCACTTAATGACTTCAATCATCAGCTCTAAATAGATTAGTCTTTGCTGATGGAACTTTCAAGTCTCATTTGTGACAACAGAATTGCATCACTGAGATCAAACTAAGGTATATAAGGCCAGTTAATGCCATGGTTTTACAAACACTTGTTCAAGTTTGATTTCATTTTTTGGCCTTCCATTTTCTGTTTTTATATTTTTATGGCGATTATTTCTTCATTTACAATTTTATTCTATTTAATAAATTAATACTGTAGGTACAGATAAATAGTAAACCAGACATTCTTAACTCTTGCTCTAGGTTGGCTGAAACGTAAGTTGGTTTCTGCTTTCATTATAAAACCAGAAGGTAAGTTTGCCATGTCATAAACCATGTTAATTAACAAACAATTAAATGCTAGGTAACGATGAAAACCAAAAGACCATGTGGACCTCAAAGAACAGAATTCAGGATCCTTTGTCTATGATGTATCTAATCTATAATACTGTGGACAGTGACTGCTGTATTTAATGTTATTGAGAAAAAACTTAAGTTAAGTCATTTAAAAGATAACTATAGATAATGATATTTAAAATGTATTTCAGTGCTAATTATAATCAGGGGTGATTCTCTATTGAAGGATCATTGTTGCTATTCATTTTCCTAAACTGTGGGACCTTCAGTTTTGTTATTTCATTTTTCTAAAATACATTTGTTGGTTGTAATGCAGCATTTTCTACTGATCAGCGAAGTGCAATGATATCAGTTTTCTTTTTTTAGCTAACTAATTGTTATATTTCAGCTTGATGTATGGACTTTCACATTCATAAAGAACCCAGACTATGAATAACTCAACTCAAATCCCATCATTTATCCTGGCTGCATATGGTGATACCGGGAAAATTAAGTATTTTTATTTCAGCATTATTTCTGTATTGTATCTTACAATAACATGTGCTAACTTGCTGCTGATTGGAGTGATTTTTGTAGACAGGAGCTTGCATGAACCCATGTATATATTTCTGTCCAATTTATTTGTAAACGAATTGTATGGTAGCACTGGTTTGTTTCCATCATTGATAGTTAATATAATTTCTGACACTCATGAGATTTCCAGGGCCAACTGTATTGTGCAGATGTTTTGCTTATACACTTACGGGTCAGTTGAATATTGCAATTTAGCAGTCATGTCTTTTGACAGATATGTGTCCATCTGTTATCCTCTACAGTACAATAACATTATGACTCCTGTTAGAGTATACACTTTAATTGCTTTTATTTGGCTTTACTCCTTTATAAAATTCAGCATTACTTTGTCATTAAGTATGCGTTTGCAGCTTTGTGGCAATGTAATTGAAAAAGTGTACTGTGACAACTACCTGTTGGTTAAGCTTTCGTGCTCAGACATAACAGTTAATAATATATATGGACTTTATTCTACAATCCTTACAATAGCTGTTCCATTGATACCTATTATTTATTCATATTTTAAAATTTTACAAATCAGCTTGAGGTCTTCCAGAAAAACACAACAGAAATCCTTGCACACCTGCAGCTCACACTTGCTGTCCCTCCTGAACTTTTCAGTTGGCAGTTTGTTTGAAATTGTCCAGAGCAGGTTTAACATGGCGCATGTTCCAAATGTAGTGCGTGTAATTTTATCAGTCTACTTTCTGATGTGTCCTCCACTTTTTAACCCTGTCATGTATGGAGTGAGGATGTCCAAAATAAGAAGAGCATATAAAAAATTATTCTACTCTAAAAATTTCCTGAGTTCCTCAGCCTAAAAAAGGCCCACTCATCACTGATTTGTCTCTGTATTCCTTTTTTAGTGAAGTCTTCCAAAGCTTCCACTCCCAATGAAGTGCTGATATGCCCCTGGGCATAATGCACACCTTTATATTAATACAGGCCAAAGGATTTGCAAAAAGTGCCTTTACAAGTCGTCTGGTCAAATTTCATTTTTTCTCTTCCAGGAAAAAATTTGGATGATGATGTTGTTCAACCCTTTATGAAACTGTCCATTAAAGCTAGATCCAATTAATTCTGATCATCATTTTGTGGTGGTGTTTTTATAACTATGGTGTCAATCCAGGTGGTTAGAGTTTTCGGATTTTGAAAAGGTTGATGCATGTATGTAAATTATTTTGTTGTTGTTTTTGGGCACTACTTGACATTTGTAATAAGAAAATGCAAGACTGTTTAAAATAGTCATTATTAAACATTACTTACCAATAATGAATTATTCACCCTTATTGTGTGACATTAATTGTTATTTGTGTTTATATTCATATTGAAAAAGAAGCCCGTTCTGCTGATTACATTGGAAAGAGTGCACTGAACCAAAACATGCACAATATGACAACCAAAAATAACTGATAACCACAGGACACATTTTCGAAGAGATGGTATAGAAAAAAGTAACTACCATCATGTCCTGTTCATGCTCAGTAATAGCTGTTAAATCTTTGGATGTGAACTGATACATATGACACTAAAACTGTTCTTGTTTCATATGAATTTGTGAATTAATGGCCATACATACAATTGCAAAATTTTGCCTCTTTTGATTTTACTCCTTTGATTTGATATGAGAAAAAGACTGACATTCAGACATCCCATTCCAGCTAACAAAACTGTGTTGGCCTCCATGTGGGTCTCATCATACAGTGCCCACATCGGGCCCCTCACATTTTGCTCTATACAACTATTGGCCCAGTCTTCAACCTAAAATTGTACTTCAGATGTCAGCATGTGTAATATGTTTATCTTTGAATGCGTTATGACAGTGTCAGGTAGTTTGTTATAGGCTGTAAGATACTTATGACAAGTGTTATGTCATGCATGTAACAGAGTAATATAGGCTTCATAGGGTACATTTCAAGTAAAGTGTTACTTTTTTATTGATCTGTAATGGTGAAATTCAAGTGTTACAGGAGCAATATGAGTATTAAAGTAGGATTAATACAGAAGTACAGAGAACTGGATCTAATATTTTTTTTTTAATTCAAAAAGGTTGTGTAAAATAGTAGGTAAAAGTAATTAAGGAAGAGCAATATATGTATGTGCAAAAATGTATAATGATAATATTAAAATATACAATCCAAATTGTTATATGATAGACAGTGTATGAGCGATGTTTTGATAGCAGCAGATAAACAATAGCACAAGCAGATAAACAATGGTAGTGCATTAGAGACCAACATCCATTCATAGCTGTGCAGGACCATTAATGCAATACTGCAGTTAGCAGTAGTAATTGTGAGAGGCAATGGAGCAGTAAAGTACAGTAGTTCTGACTAATTTGTTGTTCAGAGATAATGGTCTGCTGAGGGCATTGGTTATATAGCCTCACAGCAGCAGGGAGAAAGGACCTGCAGCAGTACACTGTGGTGGAGCAACTGTTTACTGAGTTTCCAAGTCCATTCAGGTTTTTTTGATTCAAGTTGCCCATAATGGCTGTCAGTTTGCTCATCATTCATTTTGCACCCACCATCTCAAAAGACTCCAGAGGGCACCCCAGATTAAAGCCAGCTTTCCTGATCAACACTGCCTCAGCAGACAACTGTATAGAAGTTGGCTGATACCACTACACAGTCCTTGAATGACAGTTAACTAAATGTCATTATTTCTCCTGTCACAAATACATATAAAGCGTACTTATACTCAGTTGGGGTAATTATACTATGTTTACCCGGTGTGACTTAATTATGACTTAAATAATGTAAAATAATGCTGCAAAAAGACATTTCAGAATCAGTTTTTAAGGACCACGTGTATGCTTTTTATTTAGTCTGCATTAGTAGTATTTATACATTTTGTGCAAATGTAAATTAATATACTGTATTTCAACTTATACTGGATATGAGTATATTTTAAAGAAAAACTGTTGATAATCATGTATGGAACAGCTTGTCAGGTCATGTAGCTGAGGATAGTACCAGATAGTTATTGGAGACTGAGGTCATGTTAACACCACAATTAGGTAAAGCTACCATATGCTATTTGTAATTGACTGAGTTCATCTAAGTAACCAAATTTAAGTTTTTAACTGTGTAGAGCAAACCTCATGACTAGTTCAGAGGTGACTGACAGATTATTGTTTGTCATTACTTGAGGTTTCTAGTTTTCATGATAAATCAGCAAGCATTTCAGACCCAACAACAAGGTAAGGTAACAGTAATCAAATGTGGTAATTGCTCAATTAGATGTTCACATTGATGAAACTACCATTTCTTTCTCAAAAAGCAGGGTTGGCTATCACTGTATTAATACTTTATTCTGGGGACATCTGTATGTGCTGCGTATTTTTCCAACAGTAGTTAGATCTCTTGTAATGTTATAGGCTGGTAATTGTTCTTAATTAGACACTTTATGTCTTGGGGGAAGAATTATCCTCTTGTGCCACATTATGACATGAAATAGCTATGCATGCCAAGAACATTAAATTATCTATGATAGTCCAAAATTGTGATACCTGCATCAGCAGGTTTCTCTTCAGTTGGATTGGAGATGGAATTTTAAATATATTCAATCATTTTACATAAATTCTCATTTGAGCCAAGGACTTCCCTACAAATGTTGTTCAGCCAAAGTACCTGAATCATGCCAGCCAGATTTTTTTTGCATTTTTAAGCAAATTGTTCTGCAAAATAAAAGTTTGAGAAATATTCTCTGAAACATTTAATGTATAATAGCTGGTTCCAGATGGGACCTTGAATTTAAATGTAAAAACTCAAACAATCTAGCAAAGACTCTTCTCTTTCTCATTATTTTGACAACACATCTGCTGATTTCCTGTGTTCTTATCCCATATATAATTGGATGCAACAAAGGGGGAATTAGGATAAAATGTAATGTCATAAATACATTAATTGGTCCTGGCAAATACACATTCAATCGATTATAAATAACAGAGAAAAGTATAGCAAAGAAAAAATTAATGAAGGTGATTAAATGGGGAGAACATGTACTCAGAGCTTTCTTTTGTGCCTCCTTTGAGGTTTTTAAGCTTACAGCAAGTATTTTGACATAAGATAAAACAACAACAAGGAAAGGGAAAACAAATAAACTTACAACAGCACTTACACCATACAGGTTAGCCAAAATACTTTTCATGCAAGAAAGATTAACAACAGCCAGATTATCACAAAAGAGTTTATGGATGGTGTCCCTGCACAAAGGGAGTCTTGAAGTTAGATACACTTGAATGGCCACAGAAGAGGCAGGAAAGATGTACACCAGTACTATTAGCTGTTTCACTTTACAAGGAGTCATTATGTTGTGATATTGCAAAGGCTTACAGATGGAGACATATCTATCATAGGCCATCACTGTTAAAGTAGCATATGCACCACTTCCATAGAAACTTAAACAGAACACCTGAACAAGACAGGCCAGAATTGAGCTACTTTGAGTGTCTGAGAGAAGATTTTCCATTATTTTTGGCCAAGCAGCAGAACTTCCAATTAATCCATTTATCGCCAAGTTAAACAAAAAAGTGTACATTGGTTTGTAGAGGCTGGATTCAAAATAGATGAGCAGCATTAGAAAAATATTTGAAAAAACTGTGACAATATAGACCAAGAGTGTAAAAGTGAAAAATAAGTAATTTAGAAGTTGTACTGGTCCATATACAGTGAATATTAAGGTGATATTCAAAGTGGACTGGTCCATTGTGATGGCTTTTTCTCTGTGGAAAAGAAATAGTTGAAAAAGACACAGTTCAGAACACTGAAGATAAATTTGACCACTGAGTAAACCACAGATAGATATTTAATTCAATCCTCTGCACTCTAATGAGAAATTTTGGTAAATATACATCAATTTAATTTTGTTTGCTTCTTAATGAACCATATGTTTACACTCTGCCCCTGTGTTTGAGAAATCGAAGTGGTTGTTGGTAATGACAGACATTTTTTATGGACATGAAGTTAAACAACAAACATAAACAATGAAATATGTAAAAATTGCTTGTACATGAACCCTCCATAAAAGAATATGTTGCCCTTTAAATATGTTCCATTTAAAACAACTGCATGCATGATATTCCAACATGACAGAGTCTTACCGTGGCTCTATCTGTGATGAGTGCCGTATTAAATGACTGATAGACTGCACATTTTTATATCCTCCTTCGTGTAAGGTGTTGTCAGCACATCTCTATTTTTAAAATCATCTACAGGGAACATGTGCACTCGAGGATAAATTCATTTACCAGTCTCTCTTTTTTATTGTGCCATTTGGAAATAGCTTTTCCCACTGCACTTTACAATGGAAGTTTCCCAGGCAGAAGGCCTGTTGAGACAGAAACCACCTGGTTACCCCAATGTTTGCATCCTTATCCATCCACTGCCAGTGGGTGTGGTCCATCCAGGGTGAAGAGTCACACCAGGAGCTATTACCACAGAGAGGGGAGAACCAGCTTGATGTTGAGGGCTCTGTGCTCCACTGCAGTGCAGTGGGTTTTACAGGGGCTAAGCTTCTGACTCAGAAAGAGTTTTGGCTGTTGGCTTTAACATAAGCAGCTGTTCACCCAGCTGGAAGTTTCAGGGGTAGTTGTACGAATTTCAGCTGTGCTATTTTTCCTGCTGTGCCTCGTGAGAGTGACATGACACATTCAATTATGACACCCTCATGGTGTGCACATGCTCAATCAGGCTGCAATATGGTGAAGGTTCATGGTGAAGGTGACCTAAGGGACTGCAACAACTGCAAAAGAGTAACATGATCATGGGTCATCAACAAGGTGTTCTGTAGATTGCTTCTGGAACGTATCAGGGAATGCGTTGACAGAAACCTATGGAAAGAGCAGCATGGATTAGGACCAAAAAGTACAGAAAAACACAATTTTTAAACGGAGGAACATCCTTGAACAATTACATGAGAGGCAAGCAATGTCTGAACACTTTGTGGATTTTGAAAAAGCCTTTGATTCATTGCAAAGGACATTCCTGTCACGAGGAGCTATGGGATGACAAGCAAGATAGTGACCTTTGATAGCAAAGATATTAAATGGATACCAACATGCAGTCATCGATGAGAATGAAACATCACAGTGGTTCAAAATTAAGTCTGAGGTAAAGCAAGGCTGTGTGATGTCTTGATCTCTGTTCTTATTTGTTACACACTGGGTCATGAACAGAGCAACAGCAGATGGTGTGACAGAAAAGCAAATATTCCCTCTCAATTCTATGTTTTATAACAGGTTATTTGACATGATGCCAATTTTTTAAAATCATGCTGAGTTTCTGCCTTTTCACAACAGTCAGAATTATACACACTTAAAGCTGACTTTAACAAGAGTGACTAATTACTTGTGTAATATGTTATTTACTGATTAGAAAATGAGTCCTGCATTTAACGTGATGTACTTATGGAGCAGGTTGGAGCAGAATGAAACTCACTGGAAGAAATACATTTTTGCAGGTAGAAAACATTTAAAAGATAACTTGTATTAATGTTAATTATATATTTATATTCTTTGTTGAAGGACCATGATTACTGTTCATTTGCCTAAACTGCTAAAACTTCAATTTTTTTGATGTTTCTTTTTTCTAGAATATATTAATTGGCAGCATTCTCAACTAAATAGCTGTGTACAATGATATCAGTTTTCTCAGCATATTGTTATATTTCTGCTTGCTGTGTAGACTTTCAAATTCATGAAGGACACAGACCATGGATATCTCAACTAAACTCTCTTTATTTATGCTGGCTGTATACAGTGGTGTTGGGCAAATTAAGTATTGTTTTGTTTCTGCATTATTTCTTTATTGTGCCTTACAATAACATTTGCAAATTTGCTGCTAATTGGAGTGATTTTGCAGACAGGAGCTTGCATGAACCTGTGTGTGGCCTCTATCGTGTCAGATTATGTAGACTACGCCACTCCTGGTTATAAGGGTGGGAGAACTCTAGATCAATAAGGTGAAGTCCCCAGCTGGTTCAAAACTGGAAAACCATTAGGATGTGGCTGAAATGTTCTTCATTTCACAACAGTATTAAAATACACAGGACATTTAGGTCATGCTCAAAGGTCCTCAGGTGACTAACGCAACAGGTTCAGGAGTGCAATAAGAAGTAACTCTTTAGCAGACCATATTATGCTCATGTATCAGTGTAACAATGCAAGTAAACACAAGTTAACACAGTCTTGGTCTAAAGGGTCCAGACACAGTACACTGGAAAACCCCACACACACTTGCGGAATCTGCACTGCAAAAAACCCCATTCAAAAATGAATCAACACCAATTCACAAAGGCCAAAATCAAACAAATAAAAATGAAAGAGCATGAGGTGCCCAGCACCCCCAATACAATGCTGCACTCTAGGATTTAACCAGGGCCGGCCTGTCCACATACTCCAAGGTATGTTGCACTCATTTATGTTTGCATATGGTTCTGACCATATATAACACTGGCCTCCAGGTATTGCACTAACCCATATAATGTAATCGCCCTTAAGTATTGCACTACCCCTCTATTGCAACAAATAGTTACATATTGCACATACCCGTATATTGCTCCAAATAGTTAAATATTGCACAGACCAGTATATTGCACCAAATGGTTAAATATTACACATGCCTATTCAAGTAGAATAAATACAGAACTACAGAGAAAATTCAGAAAGGTTGTGTAAATAGTAAGTAATATTAATTTAAGAAGAGCAATAATATATACATATATATATACAAACACGTATAATGATATCAGCAAAATATATGATCCAAATTTTTACACATTTTTACAAAATATATGATCCAGCTTTTACAAATTTGTACAATGTGTGAGCAGATTTTGATAGTTGCCGATAAACAATGGCACAATGAGTCACACCTGCAGTGCAATATGACGGTGCAGATGCAGGTATGGCAGTGCAATAGAGACCAGTATCCATTCATAGCTGTGCAGAACCATTAAGGTAATACTGCAGTTAGCAGTAATAATTGTGTAAGGCAATGGAGCAGTAAAGTACAGAGCTAGTCTACTGGAAATTTCTTCGCCCCAGTAATAATGTTTCCTGTGAACTTTTATGATTGAAATGTCATCTATAGGCCTAGTGGATGAAATCCAACTTGGTTACCAAGAGCTGCATGTTGGGCAATTAGCATAATTAGCACATTATCTGGTAAAATAAATAAAGAAGAAAATCAAAAATGGTCAGGCTTCCCAGAGTAAGTTTATTAATGGTAGTAAATGGTAATGTACTGCATAGTGTGTATAAAATATAAGAAAGCATTTCTGCTGGCCAACATGCAGTCCCTGGACAACAAGCTGTGCGAGTTGAGAGCAAGGATCTCCTTCCAGCGAGAAACCAAGAATTGCAGTATCATGTGCCTTATAGAGACTTGGCTGTCGCATGCGCGCACACACACACACACACACACACACACACACACACACACACACTCAAAAGTATTATTATAACAATACTAGTAACTTCATCTTTGAGTGATTGCTATGCTCATGGTAGTAAGCCTTATTTGAGACATTTTTGTACTAGTATGTTGTTCCTTTTATGTTACTGTGCTATGAGGTTGCACAAGCAAAAAACTATTCTTGCATTAAGGAGGTTAAATGATGCTTGCAGTTGCAATCCTACCTAAGATATTCATATTGGCTAACTAAGTATAAGCAAATAGTAAGAAACACAAGCCTGTTCTAATGAAAAACATATCAGCTACATTTAGTAATGTATTCATTACTTTCTAGCCAGCTTTCCTGCAGAGTTAGTTGTGGCTGTGTTCTGATTAATTTGTTCAAAATCAAAACACCAGTTTAATGTTGTAAGAAAACAATTATGGTATTTGGTAGCTAGCTAACAAGCAAAGGAGCAACCAAGGAGGTTGAAGGATGCTTGTAGTTATATTCATGTTAGCTTACACTTGCCAGGTAGCTAACATCAGCTAGGTGGCAATGAACTAATATAGCTACAGATTCATAACAGTTACATACCTTTATCCTTTGTGCATTTATCCCTCTTTTTTACTCCCTTCAGCTCCAAATGGAAGCTTCCTTTTTGGAGGTATTATCATTCATCGTGGGTATTCGTGGGGTGTGTGGAGTGATGTGGAGAGTAGCATGTGATGTCAGTGGGAGAAGGGTGGGGGAGGGGGTTCTGCACATCGTTTCTCATAAAATCTTTCTACAACATGTTATAAAACATTCGGGGTCGGGGATACATAGCATAATGGAAAATGAAAGCTAAATAATAGCTAATACTTTGTCGCTTTTAAATGGACATGGATCCAGATTATGCTAATGAGGAAAGGTTGCATGATTTAATTATGGAAAGAGATTAATTTCTGGGTATCCAAACATAGACTTAGACTGTAAGATCACCTTTCTAAATTGACTAAAATTTATGCAAATTATGCTAATAAGGAATGGACTTAGTTATGGCAAAATATTAATTCCTGAACATCAAAACATAGACTTAGACTCTGAGATCAAGTTGCAATTTCCTGATGGGGACCTAATTATTACATAACGTTTTCAAATTATGCTAATGAGGAAAGGTTTCATGGCTGCACCATGGTAATAGATGAATTTCTGGATGTCACAAACATGGACTTAGACTCTTAGATCACTTTTCTAAGATAACAAGAAGCAACATAAAGCAATTTCCAGTTTTGTGCGATTAATTAGCTCATTATGCGAATTACTCAAATTGCCCAACATGCAACTCTCAGCAACCAGGCTTATTTTCATCATATAGGGGTTTCCAGTAAACTATAGTCCTGACTAATTTGTTGTTCAGAGATAATGGTCTGCTGAGGGCATTGGTTATATAGCCTCACAGCAGCAGGGACAAAGGACCTGCAGCAGTACACTGTGGTGGAGCAACTGTTTACTGAGTTTCCAAGTCCATTCAGGTTTCTGTGATGTGGGTGGGAGAAGTTGTCCATGATGGCTGTCAGTTTGCTCATCATTCATTTTGCACACACCACCTCAAAAGCATCTAGAGGGCACCCCAGATTAAAGCCAGCTTTCCTGATCAACACTGCCTCAGCAGACAACTGTATTGAAGCTGGCTGATACCACTACACAGTCCTTGAATGACAGTTAACTAAATGTCATTATCTCTCCTGTCGCAAATACATATAAAGCGTACTTATACTCAGTTGGGGTAATTATACTATGTTTATCCGGTGTGACTTAATTATGACTTAAATAATGTAAAATAATGCTGCAAAAAGACATTTCAGAATCAGTTTTTAATGACCATGTTTGCTTTTTATTTAGTCTACAATGGTTGTATTTACACATTTTGCACACATATAAATTCATATACTGCATCTCATGCTGAAAAAGTCGATCTTTTTTTAAGAAAAACTGTTGATAATCATGTGTGGAACAGCTTGTCAGGTCTTGTAGCTGAGGATAGTGCCGCATAGTTATTGGAGACTGAGGTCATGTTAACAACACAGGTAGGTGAAGCTACCATATTTGCACCTGACTGAGTTCATCTAATTAACCAAAGTAAACATTTGAACTGTGTAGAGCAAACCTCATGACTAGTTCAGAGGTGACTGACAGATTATTGTTTGTCATTACTTGGTGTTCCTGTCTTGCCAGTTTCAAAGACAAATCAGTATTTCAGACCCAAACATCAAGTTAAGGTAAGTTAACAACTACCAAATGAAGTAATTGTTCAATTAGATGTCACACTGCAACAAGAAAGTAGCATTTCACTCTCCAAAAGCAGGGCTGGCTATCAATATATTAATACTTGATCCTAACTGTTCTTGATCTGACACTTTAAATATCTTGGGGGAAGATTTATTCTCCTGAGCCAAATTGTATCAGAAACTGCTATGCATGCCAAGAGCATTACATTTCCTATAATTTACAAATAATCATACCTCCATCAGCAGGAGGTTTCTTTTCAATTGGATTGCAGATGGAATTTTAAATGTATTAAATCATGTTCCATGTTTTCTTCTCATTTGGGCCTATCACTGCTGTTTAACCCAAATACTTGTATGATGACAACCAGTTTTTTTATTACTTATTTTTGAAAGAATAAAAGTTTGTGAAATGTTCAGTGTTTTATATATTTATTATACAAATAATGTATAATAGCTGTTTCCAGTTGGGATCTTGAAGGTAACATTAGGCACACACTCTTAACCAGAACGACTTATGGTTCATACTTCTGCACACTGTTTTCTCAGATTAATTTAGTGTCCTACAATGACAGACCAAACTGTGATACCACAGCTAGCAGATTTCTCTTCAGTTGGTTTGCTGACGGAATTTAAAATGTATTCAATCATTTTGAATGTATTATTCCCAGTTGGCCAAGGCCTGTTCCTACAACTGCTATTCAGCCTAAATACATGTGTGATGAGAACCACATTTTTGGTAAATCACTTATTTTTGTAAAAATAAAAGTTTAAGGAATGTCCTGTGATAGCAGTTCTTTTTAAGTATTTTAATGTGTAATAGCTGGTTCCATCAGGATCTTGAGGGTAAACGTAAAACCTCAAACGATCTAGCAAAAACTCTCCTCCGTCTCATTATTTTAACAACACATGTCCTGATTTCCTGTGTTCTGATCCCATATATAATTGGATGCAGCAAAGGGGGAATTAGGATAAAATGTATTGACATAAGTATATTAATATGTCCTGGTAGATGCAAATTCAATCGATTATAAATGACAGAGAAAAGAGTAGCAAGGGAAAAATTAATGAAGGTGATTAAATGGGGAGAGCATGTACTCAGAGCTTTCTTTTGTGCCTCCTTTGAGGTTTTTAAGCTCACAGTGAGTATTTTGACATAAGATAGAACCACAACAAGTAAAGGGAAAACAACTAAACTTAAAACAATACAAACACCATATAGGTTAACCAAAATACTTTTTATACATGAAAGATTAACAACTGCTAGATTATCACAAAAGAGCTTGTGGATGGTGTACCTGCACAAAGGGAGTCTTGAAGTCAAATACACTTGAATGCCTGTTGAAAATACAGGAAAGATGTACACCAGAGCTAAGAGCTGTTTCACTTTTCTAGGGGTCATGATGTTGTGATATTGCAAAGGTTTACAAATGGAGACATATCTATCATAGGCCATCACTGTTAAAGTGGCATATGCACCAGTTCCATAGACATTTAAACAAAACACCTGAATTAGACAAGCCACAAATGAGCTATCATGCGTGTCTGAGAGAAGATTTTCCATTATTTTTGGCCAGACAGCAGAACTTCCAATCAGTCCATTTATCGCCAAGTTAAACAAAAAAATGTACATAGGTTTGTAAAGGCTGGATTCAAAATAAATGACCATCATCAGAAGAAGGTTTGCAAAGACTGATAGAACATACACCAAGAGTGTAAAGGTGAAAAATAAGTAACTGAGAGGTTGAACTGATCCATATGCAGTGAATATCAAAGTGATATTGAAAGTGGACTGGTTCATTGTGATATTATTTTTTCAGGGGGGAAGGAACTGCTGAAAAAGAGACAGTTGAGAAGATTAAAGACAAACCTGACCACATTATTTCATTTTGCTTGCTTTTCGAATGATCAGATTTTTACACTCTTTCCCAGTGTAAAAAGTATGAAATGAAAACATCCTTGAGTGAGAAAGTAATAGGCTGGAATAGTACTGTAGAAGTAATTATGTGGTTAATATTCTGCAATGAAGAAGAACATTCTGCAGCAAATATTCTCCTGCTCAAGCACTAAATAAGCATGGAAATAGAGTAACACAACTAACTCTGTTGCTTAATATAAAACAATAGCATAAGAGATAGCTGAACATGACAAAATCTTACCGTGTTTTTACTCCTTCTGAGCGCCGTACTGAATGACTGGTAACCAGCTTATGTTTATATCCTCCTTTGTTTATGTTGCTGTCAGCACGTCTCTATTTTTAAAATTATCTACAGGGAAAATGCCCTCTCAAGGACTAATTATATCTTCAGTCTTTTGTCTTTTTTATTGTGCCATTTTGAAATAATTTGTTTCCTGCACTTCACCATGGAAATTTTCCAATTGATTTAAAAGTATTACATTTTATCCGCTTGTCCGTAAAAAGACACAATGCTCGTGATAATGTTAAATATACAGAATGAAATCAAGTAGCTATCAATCAATAAGTATACTACAGTTTGGATTCTGATTGACTGGAGGGTAAATGTGATGTAGGGAAGGAAATGTCAACAGAGGTTTGGAACAATGAAAGCAAAAACCCATGAGATGAATAAGAGCTTGTAGGAATTTTTATTACAACAAATCTGGTGAAAACACAATGTTCAGGAACATGGGCTCAAACAGGGTGGTGCTCAGGAAAAGAAGAATAACTCCCTACTACCAAAAATTTCAAACAAAATAGCGGATGCAGATGCATAACCATCACCATCAACACTGGTGACGTGTTTCCGGATAGTAAAATACTATCAAGTTTGTTCTCTCTTGTACACTAACTAGTGAAAACATGCACTTTCTAGAATAGTACACAGTTTATACACAATAGTGTGGAGTACATAGTGTGCTTTTGGCACATGGCATTGGTTTGGTTTCTGTAACATACATGAATAATAGAACAGTCGGTAGAAGTCACTTGTCGTACACCCCAAACTGTAGTCCACAGCTGACAGTTCGTGGCATTAACACATGACGCACTTGAAGACAAGCGCTTTGTATTGCTGTGTGGTGCATTTTACATGTGCTCATGCCTGGTGCACACTAGAGGATTTTCAAATCTTAACAGATTTTAAACATGTGGGAGACCACAGACATAACAACAGAAGTAACCAATTTTTACTATTTTAATCATAAGAACGCACACACCAGATGATTCAGTCAAAACACAGGACCACACATTTGGGGTTTATATTAAATGATTTCAGAGTGGCAATACAAGAGACTTGGAATCTCATAGAAGCCTGCGCAATTTAAAGTCATAAATATCAAGCATGTTTGATATTTATGATTCGAAATTGGGGAGACTCTGATCCAGCCAGGAACATTAAGATTATGTCTGAAGGAAGTTGGGTTTGTCAGGACGTGAGCCTGACTATTGCCATCTTGGGTGAGCACCTTGTCTGGGTAATTGGTAACACGGGTGCTTTGTGGTGGGGTAATTGGAAGATTGCCTGTTTTGCAAGGGAGCTTGTTGTACACCTGAAGTCATCTGTTCATCAAGCAAGGGGAACGTGTATAGAGGAGCGGGCGAACTGTCAGTGCTGTGCAGACAGCTAAGGAGAAGTAGTGTGGCCTGAGATACAGTTTGGTTTTTTTAAACTTTGGGGTTATTTTTGGTTTATTTGGTTTAGTTTTGCTTTGATTTATTGGTTTTATTTTAATAAACTGAAAAAATATATTAACTCATACAGTTCATGGTGTATATGCACAAAGATTCTATTTTTTGTACTTTGAGCACTACGTAGAATGCAGCAGCTAAGTACTTCATGTTGTTATGTTATCATTCAGAATGTTCTATTATGGATGTAGCAAACATCTGGATATCAAAGGTTTGAGAACCAGGGACAGTACATCTTAACACCTGGAATGACCAAGAGGCAAGGCAATAACACATTCTCAGATGTCATCTCTTTTTCACCCAGAAGCTGTAAAATGGTGTAACTATATAGGAGATAGGTGTCTATTACTTTCACCTTTGACAGTCCAAATAGATGTACTTGACATGAAAAATTAGCTGCTGTCTACGTTGTGGACTTTGATTGTTACGACGTCTCTCTCTTGCAGCCATAATTTTATTGGTTCCATATCTGCTTATTCCTGCTTTCGATTTGTAATAAAAGCCACAAACAATTACCACTCCCAAAATTGTGTTTAGGCTTAGTAAATTACATGTGCCACATCCATACCACTTCAGTCACTATCCCACATCCATACCATGTTCAGCAAACTGTAATTAGGATAGGAAAAACCACGCCACTACTTTGTAGGTAAGGATTTAGCAGTACATTTAATTCAACATGAAAAAACTAAATTGTATAAGCTATGCACATTATATACAGTTAATTTTATATAAAAATATTAACTATAAGGAATATAAACACACGATGCTAGTGTGCACTGATACACATATCAGAGGTAAGTAAACAAACACACACACATAAATCAGACTCAGACTTCAAACAGCAGGTACATGCTCTCACTGCACACTAACATTAGAAATATGGCAACCTCTGGACCGACCATCAATTACAATACATTTCTGGTTTATGTCCAATGCAGAGGTCAGCTGCATCAAGCTAAATAGGCCTTTCTGGTGTACCAGTTGCAGGAAGTGTTGTTTATGTTGTTTATCTGACTCAATTGTTACCTCTGCACTGCATTTTGTTCTTCCAAGGAGAGACACAACTAGCTAGCTCATGGTACAGCTAGATACAGCAGGGCAGAGCTGCACCTGTACCATCAGATGCATTTGTTTTTAGCAAGTTTACATGTAATCATAACATCAGCTGATCATAGGTCATCCCATTTAAGTGTATGATATGTTCTGACCTGAATAGGCTTGAACTTTGGAGCTGTATGGTATAATATGACAAGTAATTTATTGGGTAGCTACTAAGAATCAGTGCTGAAATCTAGACTCACTATCGTTAAATGAATAGCTTTACAGTAGCTTTATGAATGCTAACCAATTAGATAACTTGCAACAGTTATCAATTTGGTTTCTGGCAACTCAGTAGACTACAAACAAAGAATAACTATTGTGTTTACTCAATGAAGTAAGTTGAGTTGGTAAGGAACTGTGCTGTTACAAGTTAGTCTTCATTGGCTACCCTTTTTGTAGGGGAATGGAAAAATGGCAAATGCAGGTTTGTTATTTTTATACACTTCTGATGTTCTGTCAATAAAGCATTTAATAACTGGATTTTTCTACAAGCCAATTCATACTCCTAATATTTAAACACTTTCTTTCAGAGCCACTATTTCTATTGTTTTCCCAGCAATGATGCATTACAGATATAGAATGTGATTTTTGCAATAAATAACTAAATAGAACCCTAAATGTGCCGTGGTAAGTCCAAAATTGTGATACTTCAGTCAGCAGGTTTCTCTCTCGCTGGATTGCAGATGGCATTTTAATTGTATGAAATCAGTTGGCGTATTATTCTCAGCCTGTCCCTACACCTGTTGTTCAGTCCAAATACATACATGATGACAACCAAATTTTTGTAAAAAATAAAATTTCTGTATAACTTACAATATATAGAACTTTTAGGAATGTTCTGTTGTTGCTGTTCTTTTTAAGGATTTTAATGAGTAATACGTTCCTACTGGGATCTAAAAGTGAAATGTAAAAACCTGCATGATGTAGGAGAAATTCTCCATTTTCTTATAACTTTGATAACACATTTCCTTATTTCCTGGGTTCTGATCCCATATATAATTGGATTCAACAAAGGGGGAATTAGGATAAAATGCATTGACATAAGTATATTGATATGGCTCTCTGGATATAGATTCAACCGATTATAAATGACAGAGAAAAGAGAAGCAAGGGAAAAATTAATGAAGGTGATTAAATGGGGAGAGCATGTACTCAGAGCTTTCTTTTGTGCCTCCTTTGAGGTTTTTAAGCTCACAGTGAGTATTTTGACATAAGATAGAACCACAACCAGTAAAGGAAAAACAGCTACAATTACAACAACACATGCACCATACAGGTTAACCAAAATACTTTTTATACAGGAAAGATTAACAACTGTAAGATTATCACAAAAGAGCTTGTTGATGGTGTACCTGCACAAAGGGAGTCTTGAAGTCAGATACACTTGAACAGCTACAGAAGAGGCAGGAAAGATGTACACCAGAGCTAAGAGCTGCCTCACTTTACTAGGCGTCATGATGCTGTGGTATTGCAAAGGTTTACAAATGGAGACATATCGGTCATAGGCCATCACTGTTAAAGTGGCATATGCACCACTTCCATAGAAACTTATGCAGAACACCTGAATAAGACAAGCCAAAAATGAGCTACTTTTTGTGTCTGACAGAAGATTCTCCATCATTTTTGGCCAGGCAGCAGAACTTCCAATCAGTCCATTAATCGCCAAGTTAAACAAAAAAATGTACATTGGTTTGTAGAGGCTGGATTCAAAATAGATGAGCAGCATCAGAAAAATGTTTGTAAAAACTGAGGTGGCATACAACAAAAGAGTAAAAGCGAAAAGAAAGTAACTGAGAGGCTTCTCTGATCCATATGCAGAAAATATTAATGTGATATTGAAAATGGAGGGGTTCATTTTTTCTCAGATGTGCTGTAAATGGGTTGAAAAAGAGTGAAGAGAATCGTGAACAGAGAAAAACAGTGACAAATTCGGACTGATGAAAACGTCCTAGAATAGTTTCTGTATTAGAATTCTGTCAATAATTATCTGCAAACATGTTAAGAATGCATTTATACCTTAAAATATATGACATATAAAATTGAAATTGTTGCCTAAATTTCATTGAAAACAATTGCATTCAAAGAATCTTACCTTGGTTCTGTCTGTTCTGAGTGCTGAATGATAGGCAGAAAATATTTATATCTACATCTGTGTGTGGTGTTATCAGCACAGATATTTTTAAAAATATCTATTGGGAACATGTTCTCTCAAGAGTTAATTGTCGTAGTTTTATTTTTTTTTATAGTGCCGTTTGCAAATATCTGTCCCACAGCACTTTACAATGGAAATTTTCCACAGAAAAAAAGGAAACATTCTCTGGCCCCTTAAAAGATATAGCAGTTCTGGAAAATATTAATATACAATACTCTATTATCAATAATTTATACTGGTAGTTTACTCCTATACTTGTTAAGGTGTAGACACCACACTATGTTTACAGATGCAGAATACTTTTTTTTGTTCAAGTGTACAGGCAATGTTTTTTTGCATCATGCTACTTCACAGAAAAGCTCTGCTTTTCCATGGGCCCTTGGGCATGCATGTTATGGGAGGAGAGGGCTCCTTTGAAAATGTATTTGCAAGGAAAATTTTTATTTGGTTGAATTTAATGCTTGTTATTTCCCTCAATGATAAAAACGTAATATCAAACAATATATTTGGGGTTTATCCTATTAGCTGGTTGGATGGCAGTTAAATGAATGATGAAATAGTTGTCAAAAGCTCATTAAAAGAAGCAAACAATTGTTAAGTTGCTAGATGACAAACTGGTTAGACAAAACATAAAGGAAAATTAAGCTAGCTAGTACCAAACCAGGCTTTTGAGCCCCACCACAGCAACCCTCTCCCACAGATTGAGAAGGAAGGAGTGGAACATGTGGCTTCCACCAATCCACATCTCCACAAAGTTTTCACATCGCAGATTGTCATTAATCACATATTGTTATGTTGTCTGAGCAACACAAAGTCATCATACGATTGGGTCATGCGCTTGCTGGTACCAGTCAAGTGTGGCTATCAAAGAGTGATGAGACTGAAGAACCCTAACTGGGTTACTCCCTGTCTTTCCCTTGGCAGCTAATTGTTTCCTTTGAATTGATTCCAGTGTGGATCTCTGGCCACAAGTCACAGCAGCAGCAAGAACTGGTGTCTGCATATTGCACAAGCAATGTCGGAGGCCCAAAATTCCTACTCTATTTCTCAGAATTGGCCGGCTCTGGGGGAAATTGCAAAAGTAATTGGACAGTTGGCTGCTCAGCCATTCCATGGCCAGGTGTGTCTTATTCCCTCATTAGTTCTCATGTGCCCCAATAGCAGTACAGGACCAAGTTATGGTAAGCAAATGGTGAAACGGAGCTCATGGAACAGGCTCCCTTATGAGGACTGAGAACTGGCCTAAATCAAGACATTTCTAGTCATTAACAACATAACAGGCAATGAGGACATGAATACAACTTTAACAGTTACCAGCTTGAACATGTCACATGTCTGTAATAATAATAAAACATGACCAAAGTCTATTCAAGATAAATCATAACACTGACATACAAAGATGGCCTTAAACCAATTTTGTCTCCTAATTGGAAAGATCACAGACAGTATAAATTATATTAAATATATGACACACAACCCCAAAAAGTACTATCTAAGATGTGCTGCCTATAAAAACACATGAAACAGACTGGTTAAATATGCTAAAAACATTCCTTTGCACCAACAATATTATGGTCATGTACAGGTCAATATCTGCTTTGAAAAGACTGCTCTTTCAACACTGCTCTGAGCCAATTTGTGCCTCCTTCAAACTCGTCAGAAAATAAAAACTTTCACAGATCTCAAAACAATGTTTTAACACTTATAAAACCACTGACATCCACCAGCCAGGACCAAGTTATTATATTTATCTCTTGTATGTATCTCTTCAAAGTCACCATTCAGTGCTCCCAACTTTACAGTCAGCCAGGGGGTACTGGTCAGCAAGTTCCTTTAAATCAAGCAAGACAACCTCTTTTTGTTGAATGCAGCTCAAAGGTTCTGTAGTGCTCCCTATACCATGAAAATAGTTTTCTTACAATGAAACTCAATGTGTCTTTCAAAATACACATCTGAATTATCTCTGAGAATTCAGGCAGTCCACTAACTGATCCATGCACAACTATAATACCGTTTTTTTAGTTAATGCCATTACAAAACACATTGTTTCCAAGGTTTACTGCAGTGATATCAGGGAATTTCTGATTAAGAATATGTGCTATGTCCTTTTTCATGACATCAATGGGGACTGTTGAAACTCACGCCAGGTGTGTGCATATGATAGCCCATCATTACGTTGTGTTTTGTTGCCAATGACAATACTATGTTTTTAAAGCTGTTTGTGTGCCAAACAATCTGCTTGAAAAAGGTGGTTGGCTTCAAAAACTGTCCATAACACAACAAGTGAACCAAAGAGTCTAATAATTTCTGGATAATGGTCAAAAAAATTATGTTTAGGTAGCAGTTTTTGATCTGGGAAAAGTTCCTGATATCTTGGTCAGTGCTCTGAGAACTAGCTCTACAATGTCGTTCATCTCTAAAATCACATGGCATACTGGTTCATCAGCAGGTATGAATCATCTGACCATTAAGGGAAGTAATATTTGCATACAGCAATTTCATGTGCGTTGCCACTAACTGTTCCTTTCCTTTGAAAATTGCGGGGTACCAAATGAGGGAGGTTAGTTTCATTTGCCCATTTGTATGGAAATGTCAGGATGAGCTCATTAACAACATCGACAGTGCACAGCTTCTTTGAAATAAGCCTTCTAATGCACTGTGCTAGCTCTACTGGCACTATGCCCTCATAAAGATCATGTACATTATCTGGGGGATACCCAGTTGTTACACTAAATTGAGCCAAGCTGTCAGTTAAAGCACAAGCCATTTTCACACCAAAGCAGCTTACCCCTTTCTCCTGAGCTGTTGTGACATGCACCTGATAAAGTTCTTTAGTTCTGAGACCAAACACTCCTGATTTCATTTCCTTCAACTGGACATCTGAGCACTGAGCTGTACAAAATCAACAGGAAAACTGTCCTGAGAAACCCACAACAAATCCAGCAACCCTATGGGCTTCAAGATTACCTGCCACTGCACTGTGCCCTTGCTAATTGCTCCTAGCTGTAGAATAAAAACTCCTTGTTAGTCTAACGTCATTAGATCATGCAAAAGAGGCTCTAAAATTTGGCTCTGAAAACGTGAAATTCCAGGGATTCCACTTCCTTCTTCTTCACTTGTGCCGGTGCAAAAGTCTGAGCATGTGCAGTTCTACCTATTGGTAATTCTTACTTCAGTTCCAACCATGTATTTGTGATTTACTTAACTACATTACATTGATGCAACACTTGAGGTTTAAGTAATACTGACATGAGACAATGTTATGTAAATATAGCACAAGTGGTTTAGTCTTTATAACAAAATCACAGATAACATGTTATTTTAGCATAGGACCATCAAGTAATACAAACAGCAGACTGTTTTTTTGAGTGTATACAACTATAATGTTTTTGACATAATTCTACCAAAACACAAGCCTTTTGTGATTGCTTTTGCGCTTGAGTTAGAGAGCAGCTGATCTCTCAACTGAATCTTTATCATTATTTTATTCTGAATACTGTTAATTAGTACTATGTTCCATGTAATATTTCACTTACATGTTGTAAGTCATGTAAATACAATTTCAGACAGAAATACAATTTCCTTGAACAATATTTGTGGTTGGACTTCTGTAAAGGATCATTTGACTTAATCTTTAAATGTTCATAAAACACCAAAATCTTGTGGAGTCTCCAGTTGTGAAATAAAACAAACATTTTTATATTAAGTTATCTCATCAAATGGCAGGTTTTTATTGATTGTTTTCAACTTTGAGCCACTGTATAATGCACATTGACTTAAGCTCGTCTTTTTCTAACAGTTTTTACAATACACTTTCGGATCTCCTGGGTTCTGATTCCATATATAATTGGATGTAACAGAGGAGGAATAATGACAAAATCCACTGTCATAACTATGTTAATCTCTCTTGGTAGGTATGAGCTGTATCGATTATAAATGACAGAGAAAACAGAGGTCAGGAAGAAATTAATGAATGTAATTAAATGGGGAGAGCATGTACTCAGAGCTTTCTTTTGTGCCTCCTTTGAGGTTTTTAAGCTCACAGTAAGAATCCTGATATAAGATAGCATGATAACACAAGGGAAAATAAATAGACCTATGACCATAAATATACCATAGATGTTAACCAGCCTACTTCTTGTACAGGAGTTATTAACAATTGATAGATTGTCACAAAAGAGCTTGTGAATTGTGTACCTGCACAGAGGGAGTGTTGAAGTTAGATACACTTGAACTCCCATAGTGAACATAGGAAAACTGTAAACCACAGTCAACAGCAGCTTTACTTTAGTGGGAGTCATAATGCTGTGGTATTGCAATGGTTTACAAATGGAGACATATCTGTCATAGGCCATGGCTGCCAAAATGGTATACACAGATGTCCCATAAACATTCACCCAAAACACCTGATTTAGACATTCTTCAGTGGAGATATCTGGGGTGTCCGAGAGGAGATTTTCCATTACGTTTGGCCAGATAGAAGAACTTCCAATCAGTCCATTTATTGCCAAGTTAAACAAGAATATGTACATGGGTTTGTGCAGGCTGGACTCAAAATAAATGATCAGCATGAGAAAAACATTTGCCACAACTGAAAGGAGGTAGATAAAAAGTGCTAAAGTGAAAAAGAAGCAGTTGAGGGGATAAAAGGATCCATATGATGTGAATATTAATTTGATATCCAAAGAAGAAAGGTTCATTATTCAAGTTTCTCCTGTGGGTAAAAAAAAACAGTTCAACATTATACAAGTCATTTCATTTAAAGAATTTTCTACAGTGATTGATTTAATGACTGTTTTTCATATAATTTTAAAATACTGATTATACCATACATCTTTACAGTATACATACATTCTGTAAAATATTCCTGATATACAGGTAGACCATTTTAGTCATTTATCATTTCTTCTGTGAGAGAAAACATGGTGCAGATTTTAACAAAAACATGGAAATCACAGTCAGTCTATGCAGCTCAAATGTTTAAAACCTGATTTTACAACAGTATCATGTAGTATCATACAACAGTATGCGTCTTTAAATTAAAATGTGGCATATCTGCAATTCTATGGTACATTCATGATCTGTAAATCCTGGCTACTTTTTCCATTTAATAGATTATTGTCATGCACTGCATTCACCAAAACATTATGTAACTACAGAACACTACTACACATCTTACCGTGGCTGAACGTATTCTATTGGTATCTATGGAAGTAATGACAATCAGCCCAGATTTATATATTTCTCTGCTGTTGACATTGAGAGAGTACGGTGTTTCTATTTTAATGACTGACTGAGAGAGAAGTTCCCCTAAAGGATTAATTACATAATGAGACAAGAGGGAGAAGAAATGAAAGTTTGGGAAATAAAGCATGTCATGGTATCAGTACTGCCTGTAAAAATACATATGAGTACAGAATTACCAGCCTCATCTATTCATGTTTATCCTTATTTGTGCACCCTTATGTCACACTCACTTGCCTTGCCTGTTGAAAGCTATAAAAACAAAATAATGAGACTTTGGCATAAGTTTAGGTCTTTCAAATCATTATATTTAAACAACTCACAACAGATCCCAGGCTGTAGTCTGCACAGTACAACTACAATTACAATTACAATTACACAACTGTTAATGGGGGCTGCTCTCAAACTTCATTCTTAATTGGTAAATTTTTGTATGTCAGTTTGTTCGTAGGATCCGAAGAGATTTCATGAGTACTCTAAACTGTGTGTATTGTATGAGTAAATGGAAAAAAACATGGTTGTAAAGTGTGTTTTTCGTGTTATTATTCCATTCACTCATCTTTTATTTGGATTAAAAAAATGAGAAGCAAATCATTTGGTAGTAATACAGTAATATTGTTCGACTCAGATTGTTATATAAAATCACTATTGGATTCAGCATTAAAACATGTGATGCTTCATTTGTGCTCACACTACTAATTAAGTCAGTTATCTGTGATACCTAACTTTGAAGGGACTTGTGTTAACATTATTTACATTTCACATGTATTCGGAGACATTATTTCATTGTGACATTAGTCACAAATGTTTTGTTCACAAGTATTGCATTTTGTCATTGATGAAATATGTGAATGATTGATCTTTTGATGAACAGTATTCTTCCCCTGATGCTGGGCTATCCACCATGTTTGTGACAGACAATAGGTGTGGGGGGTGTGCATTAAGAATTATTTGCCATAATGTATTGTTCCCTATGTAGCTACTTGCAATCTAGGGGTGGTTTCCACGATTCTTTTAGACAGGTGGTTGTATCTCTTTGAAGAACCATCAAAAAAATAGGAAACTGTGATTACAATGATCGCAAGATTTAGTCTGTACCTTATACAAATAAAAAAAAATACAATGTCTTGAGAGTGGCATTTGTGAGTCAAAGGCCTAACACTTTCATAACAGTGGTGACACCTTTGTATCATTGTACAATCCTTTAGCTTCAGTGGCCATGCATCAATACCTTCACAAATTAGTACACCACTGACTCACCTCTTAGGCTGTAATTTTAATTAAAGGTGTTAAAGGCCCACTCCAGGGAAACATACTTGGCTTATTTTACGCAAAAACTTGTGGTTTGTAAGAAACAGAATGTGACAGAAATCCTATAAGCTGGGAAAGCAATTTGCTGAGTAATGTTGGACAATGTTCAGTTACAGTAAGTAAATACTGTAAGCCCTGAGACACTGGCAGTCAGCCATGAATTTCATGACGTTTTGCATTCATATAAAAATACACAGATATTTACATTACAAGTAAGAGACTCTCTTGTCCAGAGCAAGTTACACATGCTACATTTTACACACTGTCCATTTACATATTTTGACATTTTATAAAAGTAATTCAGGTGGAGTGCCTTGCTTAAGTCAGAAGCCAGGGAAAAATTTACAAAGGTTATAAAATGGGGAGAGCATGTACTCAGAGCTTTCTTTTGTGCCTCCTTTGAGGTTTTTAAGCTAACAGTAAGTATGTTGACGTAAGAGAGCACTACAATAACAAACGGTAACATAACTAAACATATAATAATACCTACACCATACAGGTTAATGAGACGATTTTTTACACAGGAGAGATTAACAAATTCCAGGTTATCACAGAGGAGCTTTTGGATGGTATACTTGCACAAAGGGAGTCTTGAATCAAGGTATAATTGAATTGACATAGAGGAAATAGGAAAAATATAAATTACAGTCAATAGTTGCTTAACTTTACTGGGGGTCATGATGTTGTGGTATTGCAAAGGCTTACAAATGGATATATAACGGTCATAGGCCATCACTGTTAAAGTGGTGTATGCAGACGTAGCATAGACATTGGACCAAAACACTTGACTTAGACATGCCTCAACAGAGCTCTTCTGAGTGTTGGAGATAAGGTTTTCCGTCATTTTAGACCAGGTAGCAGAGCTTCCGATCAGTCCATTTACTGCCAAGTTCAACAAAAATATGTACATGGGCTTGTGTAGGCTGGACTCAAAATACATGATCATCATCAGAAAGACATTAGCAAAAACTAAAATGAGGTACACAGAAAACACAAGGGTGAAAAAAAAGTAACTGAGTGGCTGGAAGGGTCCATATGCAGGGAACAGTATACTTATATCCAAAGAGGAATGGTTCATTGTGATATGTTCTTTCCTGTGGGGAAGGAATTGTTTAGCAATATGAAATTAACAACATACAGAGTAATCAAGTATCGTTTTATGCCAATATTTTCCTTTTTCTGTGGTAAAAATAGTCTATTTATCATGCTATTTTACAGTACAGAGTATGTAATACACTTAAATGCATTTTGACTAAAATGGTATGGAGCAACTCATATCATCTACCTCCTGAAGGCTGGCATACTGTAGTTGCTATTCTGTGGTTAATATGTTATTTGAAAATATTCGCAAGGTAGCTTGTGCTGTTTATTGTAGTCATGCAAAATGCTGAATTCTCTAAATCATTAAATAATTTAAGAATGGTACTACAGTTAACAACCTACCGTGGCTGCATTCCTGTTGTCCACACTGTTCTGAACAGCTGGTAACCAAGGGTTTATATATTTTTGTATGTTGTTGGACAGTAGAGTACAGCATCTCTATTTTAATAACTTTCTGAGGGAGTACTTCCCCTCGCATATTAACAATTAGTTATGATGCAAGGAGGAGAAGAAATGAATTAAAAAAACACTAAAAAAACAACTAAAAAAGTATTCATAAAAGACATCAGCATGAAGCATACTCGTAAAGACATGATGAATTACAAATTAGGGTCCTGGTGCGGATATTTATTTTTACAGTTTAACCCTCTACTATGTCAGGTGATACCATTGTATTTTCAATGACTATATGTACAGTATGCATCAGATGTTAGAATTATACATAATTTTGTTTTGATACTGCAGACTTGCTTATTATAACTAATAATAATAAGCAAGTCTGCTTATTATAACTAATAGGCTACTGTTGTTGTGTGACAATACAGCTAACTTAACCAATAGTCAAACCACCAATAAATGGAATGATATGATGTCACTGAACATTTTCTTCAGTTTTGTAATGTTTCAGTGCAGAAGTGCACCCAGGACATTTCCTCCCCACCCTACCCTATCCCCTTGAATTTGGTAAAAAGATATAGTATTTCCCATTCTGATTGGAAATTGTGGTTTTCATGGTCAACTTTTCAATTTTTTTGATTCATATTCGCTGAAGTTTGAGTTAGCCTAACTAGTAACTGCTAACTGAGGTAAAAGGTGAACTACTGTTGCAGGAAAGTGCAGGATCAAAGAATTTGTCAAACAGCCGAGCAAAAAGAACGAGCGACCCCCTCCTGGTTGATGGCAGTAATAATCTCCAAATAAGATACTGTAAGGCCGCCTCACGCTAGTTTTTCTCTCAGATAGGAAAAAAATACTAGTGTCCCGTGGGCCGAATTGAATGATACTCCGGCACAGATTTAGGCACAGATACACATTAGAGGTGTAATGGACCATAGTTGATCGGTGATACGTACAGATCCCCCTTCAAGGGGCAGCACGCATGCGAACCAAAGGATTAATTGCAAAGTTCAACCATAATAGTGTGAAATACAATTTTACTGCTGCTGTTACTTTTTAAAGTAATAATTCCCTAAATCTTGATGCAGTGTAATGTTACGAACACAAATAAACATCCGTCGTATTGCTGTTTAAAGAATTTATTGACCAATCGGATTATATGCAGGACCATCGAATTGAACATGGCAATATGTTCCATATGCACTGGAACTCATTTCTGACAAGAATAACATCACACAGCACTCTAACAAAATAATGCCAGTAACTAAAAGTTGCATTTGTCTCCTTTTTTTTTTTTGCTGAGCCGAAAAATGATCTGATCCGTGACTCAAAAACCATGATACGATCTGAACTGTGAGTTTTGTGATCCATTGCCTCTCTACTACACATATATCTATGCTTGTAAAAAGCAGTCCTCTTTATCTTTTTTAAAAGATTTAAAAGACTTACTCAAAGAAAATGAAGCATTTGAAAATTATTCACCTCCAAAACTGTGAAAACTGCTTTTACTATTCTTGTAAACATCTTACAAAATAAATTGAATCTTGGCTATTACATTACTGTGAATAAATTCAAAACCAGGATCTGCAATATAGACAGAAGTGTAAATTTTTTTAATGATTTTAATGGGGGAAAGCAACACAATTAGTCATTACATTACATTACATTACATTATGGGCATTTGTTAGACGCTCTTATCCAGAGTGACTTACAAGGCAAGGTGCATAAGAACAGTACAAAAAGTGCAGAGATAACTCTAGAGAGGGGTAAAGTCCCAAGTGCCAAAGGTGATCGAATAGATCAGGACTCCCCTTCAGACTCATTATCCATTTGTTTTGCAAAATAGATGTGGTTTGATTTTTAACATGCATGTGATTTCACAGAATATCTGTACAATGTTTACCTTATTCCATATGATATACTAAATGGTTACGGCAGAAAAATAACTGAGCTGGAAACTGAGGTTCAGGATCAATATTCAGCCATCAGACAAGCCATATAAAAAGATCAGTGTACTCCAAAAACTGTCTATCACATATATACCCTCTGCTAAATTCTCTCTCTCTCTCTCTCTCTCTCTCTCTCTCTCTCACACACACACACTCACACACACACACATCATATGTAACACTACATGTAATCATACAGATCAAATAAACAAGAGTCCTCATCGAGATAGCTTTCATATTCACTCTGTTCAGAAATACTGTTTTTGTTTTTCTACAGGCACTTTTAAAATGCACTGAACTTTTAGCAAGACACTGCTGTGATTTTGACCTCACAGCTCTGAGTGCATGTTGTGCAGTTTTGTCTTTGCCTTATGGAATGTATGCCAGAATGGGTACCGGTTTCTAAAATTCATTAAGATACTCTGGCAAGGCAAACAACACAGTTGGTGGAATTCTCTTTCTTTCTGCTAATTTGAAGGCAGGTGGCAGAAACAGTTAGATTGTTATCAGGTTCCTGCAAGCTCCTTTGTCCACAGCCTCATTTACCTTTGACAAAAACCATATTTACATAGTTTTTACTGTGGAAATCATTTTATACATCACACTAGACATAGTTGCAATAATTAGTTCAAAGGTTTTAACCCTTTACAATCCAGTTCAATTCACTGAGATTGACAGATCCAAAAGAAACATCTATTGTCATCAGTATAGAGAACAAAATTAGTATTTCACAAATTGGACTAATAAAGTGTTTCACTGAATTCAGGAGTGTTTTAAAATTTGATCAGCCACACAATGTTTTAAGCATATACTTGACCCAAATATAACCCAGCTCTGCATATTACATAGTGTCAGTTGAGATCACATGACTTAAAACCATTTTTCCCTCATTATTTTTACAATGTATTTCCTGATCTCCTGAGTTCTTATCCCATACACTATAGGATGTAGCAGAGGAGGAATCATAACAAAATGTAATGAAAAGAAAATATTAATGCCAGCTGGAGGACTGGCATGCATCCTGTTGTAAATGACATTGAAAAGAGAAGCCAGAGAGAAATTGATGAAGGTTATTAAATGGGGAGAGCATGTACTCAGAGCTTTCTTTGTGCCTCCTTTGAGGTTTTTAAGCTCACAGTAAGTATCCTGACATAAGACAGCACCACAATAATTATAGGGAAAAAAATTAGAAATATAATAATGCAGATACCATACAGATTTATTAGATTACTTTTTACACAGGACAGATTAACAAGAGAAAGGTTATCACAGAACATTCTGTCAATTACATATCTGCACACTGGCAATTTTGAGGTCAGATATATTTGAGCAGCTACAGTGGAGACAGGAATGATATTAACCACAACCAACAGCTGTTTCACTTTACTGGGAGTCATGATGCTGTGGTATTGCAAAGGTTTACAAATGGAGACATATCGGTCATAGGCCATCACTGTTAAAATGGTATATACACTTGTTGCATATACATTGATCCAAAACACTTGAGTCAGGCAGGCATTGTGGGAAATTTCCTGAGTCCCGGAAAGAAAATTGTTCATGATTTTTGGCCAAACAGCAGAACATCCAATCAATCCATTTATTGCTAGGTTAAACAAGAAGATGTACATGGGTTTGTGGAGCCCAGATTCTAAATAGATAACCAGCATAAGAAAAATGTTTGCAAGGACTGAGAAGAGGTAAAGCAAAAGAGTGAGAACAAAGAACAAGTAATTGACCGGGGAAGATCCATATCCAGCGAATATCAAAGTGAAATTTGAAGAGGATTTGTTCATTTTGACAATATTTCCTGTGAAGGACAAAGAAAGTTGCAATTGGGAACAAGATAAAAAGTTAATACATAAAACAGATGGTCCATTACTGATTCTTATATTTGTACATAGATGCCCATGCAGCAATTGTCATTGCATAATCTTAAATGTATGTGCACATAGTTTATCATTTGTTCAAATTAATATTTCAAGACTTTAAAAAATTTTTAATAAATGTACTTGTCCAAACAATTCACCAGGTCTAATGTGAAAAATGCTTTAAAAACAGAATTACTGTTTTAAAATGTAATTAATGAATACATTTCCATTCACAGCTTAAATATAATCATGTTCGTTCAAAGCAAAGTTTACTGATAACTCCTGTTAGCATTGTGCAGTTCACCCTTACCGTGCTGAACTCTTCTGTTGTCACAGGTGAATGACACATGGCAGACATGTGGCTCAGATATATAGATCTGTGTATGTTGTGGACAAGTGGGGTGCAGCACTTCTATTTTTAAGGTTGTCCCAGGGAGCATCTCTCCTCAAGGATTAATTAAATTAAAGAAGGGCAGAAGAAAGGGCAGTTTGGCAAATGAATAGTAAAAACCTTGTACCATACGCAAACTGCACACAAATGCAACATGTATATATGTGGATCACAGCTTTACATGCTACTATACTCAAATTGCTGTCAGCCACTAATTGTACATCATACAATACACTATATAATTACCATTATGCTTTCCCAATAGCTGAGTCTGGCAAGTTATTCCTGCTTCATTTGTGAAGGCTGAAGCCATATGCATCCATCGCATTGTGATGGAAGGAAGCTCACTTTCATCCTAAAGAAGCTTTCTATTGCTGCTTTAGAGGTGTGATGGAAATATCCCACATCAAACGAATGGCCAAGCCAGCCTAAGTATCATTTTGCAATTCATATCACTCTGAGGTATTATGTTAATCATCCACCAAGATCTGGGCATTAATATCTAGGATTAGACGTAATATCCTGATGAAATAACAGTTTAGCTACATTACGTAAGAAAAAGCTTTGCATACAATGAAAGGTTAATGTAAATGTTTCATATCTTGAAACCTTGATGGTAATAGCACTGTACTCTAAATAGCTGAGCCACACAGATTCAACATGCTAAATATTTTCTGACCATTGTAACTTAAGCCTTGAGAAGAGGGTTCGTGAAGTAAAAAGGCTCCTCTATATATATATATATATATTTTTTTTACCACCAAATAATAGAACTTCCATATTGATAGTACAGTGTCAAGAGGTGTTTCAGATATGAAAAGCAAAAATCACTGGGAGTTTGATCTTGGAGTTATACTGTACCATAGTGCATCAATATACGTGGCACTACATACTAAGCTCTTGGTTTAGTTTGACTGGGATTTTAAATATCTAAGATAAATTTGTACATGTACTTTGTATGGGATTATATTACAAATATATAGACACAAGAAGGAGACACTTTCATGTGAGATGTCTTTGAGAGAGTTATCAGAGATGTGTACCTAATTCATTTTTAAAGCCATTTCTCCCACCACACAAGACAGTGGGCAGGTTTGAAGGCATGTGTCATCACTGCAGCAGCAACCCACCAAAGCAATAGTACAGGGCATCATCCAGGTAAGCACACATCCGCCTCCAACAATCAGTTCAGTAGAAACATTCTCAGACATAGAATGATTTATTAAATGGTTAGGCACAGAAATAGTACACTGGTTTTGGGCTTGGAGTCCTAAGGGGGAGAGGAGTGGAGATGTTTTTGTAGGAGAAGAGGACCCCCAAAGACTGCCAGCCGGGAAGATCTAAGAATATGAAGATGATAGGACTGCAAAACAGAAACGTTAATGGACCAGATTTAGTCATGAATAAGGAGGGACTGGAACTGGGCTGTCGTCTGCTTTTGAAGTCAATGCATAGAATTTCTGAAATTGAAAACGAGAAAGAAAGGCAGTGATTTCGTTATGATGATCAGGGACGTGAGCAGTGCAGATGATGAACTGGTTACAAACAGAAGCCAAGGTTAGGCGGCGGAAGGGTGGTATGATGGCGGTAGAGCGTGAGCGACCTTTATTGATTATGTGAACTGTGGCTAAATTATCAGAATGGATTAAGATGATCTTTTGCTTCCACTCGGCCCCCCAGATGACCACGGCAGCGACCACCAAGTACAGTTCGAATAGGGCAGAGGAAGATTCGGAAGGGGGCAGAGAAGTGAGCTCGGCCAGCTATGGGGCTGCGAACCATCGGCCTTGGTAATAAGCGCCACAAGTCCACGGAAGGGGCAGCATCACGGTATAGTTGCACGAAACCCCATTCCAGTCTTTTAAAAGCAGGTGCCACAGCCTGAGTTCCTTCTGGCAATAGGAGTCTAGTTCAGATGGGACGGACAACGTCTAGTAAAGATGGGACGGACAAGGCTATGGAGAGCAAGTAAGATATAAAAAACCTGCCATGGGGGAGGACACACATGGTGGAATTTAAATGACCAAGGAGTGACAAAAGGTCTCTTTTTGTGCAGCGAGGGTTAGACAAGTGGCCACACAATAATTTGCTAATCCGGTCTAGCTTTTCTTTAGAGAGAGAGGCAAGGAATTCTTTTGTATCTAGAAAAATGCCTAAAATCTCCAGAGAGGTGGAAGGGCTGAAGGTTTTTTCTCTGTGGCCAGCGGGACACCGTGGTCGCGGAAGACCTGAAGTAGAGAGGCAAGGCCGGACCCGGGGGGGACGAGGGGGGCATAATTTCAAAAATTGTACAACAGGTGAAGGATGAATGCAACCCTGTGGCGATTTAAAAGAATCCAACATATAGCCTCCGACAGAGTATCAAAAATTTTAGGACTGCTTTTACACCCGAAGGCTAGACGCATGGAAAATTAAACCCGTCACGCCACCTAACGCCAAATAGATGCCAGTAAAGTGGGTTGATGGCACGATTTCAAAAGCAGAAGTAACATCCGCTTTGGCTAACCATGAGCCCCTGCCAGTGAGTTTGATGAACTTGATTGCATTGTCTACAGTAGAATAATACAGGGAAAAATCCTCAGAGGGAATCAAACTATTGACCCTCAGGATTACAGAGTCGTGAGGGGCAGAAAGGTTGATTATTAGTCTTTTCTTGCCGGAGTTTTTCCTGGTAGCAATGCCCAATGGCCAATGGACATTGGTCCGGATCCCTAGGAGCGTGCAATAGCGGTGCTACCGCATTGCCAGTGAGAACGCTGTTCCGGGAGTCTGGATGCGGTGGAGGAGGGAGATGCCAACTGCTGGGAAGCAGCATGGGATCTCAGCCGGCGCAGGTTTTGGCTATGTATCGGGGCGACCACGGGCGGGTGCCACCACGGGTCTCAGTTGTCTCGGAGGGGCTCCCCGAGAGGAGAAGCCGACGAGCCGGAATCTGGGATGAGGGAGAATTTGTCATCATACGTGTAGAGTTGAAGTTCCATGGCACTAGTTAGCTATTGGAATTTAGCAAAGTGCAGAAGTTGAGCGATAGCAGTGAACTGGTATTCCACAGATGCAAAGCACGATGGGAGCTAGGTACGTGGTGTTTATATACTTGTTTGAGACCAGAATTGATTGAAAGGGGTTATCTGAGAATGATTGTCCTGAACTTTGTTTTAACAAACTCCATGAGTGACATTTCAGCACATTATTACTGTGATGCCACTGCATCTTGATGATCTATTCTTGATTGCAAATTAGTGTACTCTCCCCCATGCATTCATGATCAACCGATACTAAAAGCTTTGAGTTTTGTGGTGGATGGTTACATATTTATTTTACACTACTATTGTTTTTTTTAACCTTTGGGTAAAAATGAGTTTCATAACATTGATAAGCAAATGGAGGTGTGCCTATGGCTTGAGAGAAGGGTTTGGGTGATTAGACTGAAGCCTTGGTGTTCTGTCCCTGCTGTCCCATTAAAACAACACATTAAACGAACCTCTGGAACAGTTTCAGTTCTGCCATCTTAATGAAACTAATATTATTGTGCACTGTAACCATGATGGATTCCCCAGCGAATATTACAAAATATCTTAACTCAGAAAACATCAAAGTCAGAAGTACAATATGACATGTAAGAGCAAAATTACAGAGTAAAGAGCAAAATAAAGAGCAAGAGCAGGTTGAGACACCTGTTTGGAACTTGGTCTCTCACCTTGTGACGGTTATCTGTGATGGGTGAGAGTACCCTCACCTGTCATCAAACTACTCCTCTCTTCGCATCAACTATCCCTGCCAGGCACAGTTAAGAGATCAATGAACCACCAAATTTCCCTCCAAATCTGACCTCAGATGTTTGTTATCCAGTGCAGCATGTCTTTACAGAACATAAGGAAGTGCAAGTTTCCTCTGGATTCATGGCAAAATTAGGCACTGCTTACTTATGCATGCATTAGTGGTACCAATAAGTTACTTCTAAGGGTTACTGGTTTATTTTATTTTTATTTTAGGTGGGGGGGGAGTGGTACCATGGTAATGAAAGCCTTTAGGGGGGGGCTACAGTTGAAAGAGATTGATCCTATCTGAGGCAGGGTATACGAACAGTCCAGTTCATTTGCATTCTAGATATTATGTGGTTTATCCTTTAGATTCTGGCCTTCAGTGTAGCTGGAGAGGACATCACACCAGATGCTGCAGCATTTGTAAGGGCTTGGGAGAACCACTCAGGTGTTTTACATTTTTGCCACTTTGGGTGGTTTTGCATGAATATCCAGAACCATTTCCCTCCAGGTCTTTGTTTGAAAAGTGTTGTGCAGCAGCCTTTTTCATGAACACAGTCCTGTACCATATCCAGCAAGTCATCTTTGTTGTATTCACAGACCCATTTTGCAAGTCACTAGACGTGAGTAAAATGGATATGTCACTTGTACATGTTCATTTCCTGCAATGTAGGCATATACTGTATATTTTGTAGTTTATAATGCCTAGTTACAGCAGTGTTTTTCAGGTATGCTGTTCTTTGTTAATTCATTAATAACAATTAGTAATGCCACAATTGCACTGTAGAAAATCTGCCAACAAATTATTTAGGTAATCAGCTGATTACCTCAAGATAGTTTGTAATTTCCTTCTTGACATATAAACAATGTTGACCTGTGTACTCCTTGTGCATGAGCCTCAACTTGATTTTTGCTTCTTAGTGTCTGTCTGTCAGCACTATACTGCCTTGAAAGCTTAGAGGGGTTTGTCTTTATAATCCCCTCCTAATAATCCAAACAGGCCTCTACATACTCACAGAATCTGTTATTATTTCTTCCCCTTGCCATTTCCTTCCTGCATGAAAACAAAACATATTAGGCCAAAACAAAGCCATTCAACTCCATACATACCAGGGGCCTCATTTAACTTGCCAAATCACAATAAACTGTTAAGCGCATTCATGTTTGAAAATTCATTCTACTGAAACTCTTACATATCCAAAAGTTAGGACATCTTACCCAGTTTTCTTCAGCAAATTATGTAAAAAAAATTTCTGCAAGCTCCAGCTTGCACAAAGTTTTGAAGTGCCTTTACCCTTGACTGCACCACAGTGCCACTGCAAGCCATTATAGTTTAAGATGAAAATACCATACTGGCCTCAAATAAAAAAGCTTATATTACTGATGCCATTACTGCTTGGATGGGACAACTTAAATTTGCACCCATTTTTTACACAAAATAAAATTGCAAGTGGGCCTGTAGGGTACATGGGCGTAACTGGGGCACTTCCCCTTATTTAAATCTATGGTTTGTGTGATATGTATTTAAAATTTAGTAAGGACAAGTTTTTGATGAAGAAGTTGAAAATGTTTTTCTTATTCACTCTTTAAAATCAGTTCCTAATATTGGCAACTGATGCACGTGGACAGCAAACACTGGTGTAAGTTCTAAAAAAAGGGGTATAATTATTATTTTTATTTCTATGTAAGGATTAAGACTCTGAGGTATAATCTGACACACGGAGTTTGTTAATATTTTGTGTAGAGACACTGGTTTGGTAAATTAATTTGTAATTTAATAATGTTACAGTTTATATTTAATAGTATATTATAGTATATATTTAACCTGGCAATAGCTTAAATGTAATAATTTTATTATATTAATATAATTTTAAGTATACAAGCACAACCGGCTGA
>JAFBMS010001728.1:0-37187 GCA_019788955.1 Albula glossodonta | reverse complement strand
CTTAACAGGATGCAGACTGTGGGGCCCATCCACACACTGGAGCAGTGCCTTAACAGGATGCAGACCGTGGGGCCCATCCACACACTGGAACAGTGCCTTAACAGGATGCAGACTGTGGGGCCCATCCACACACTGGAGCAGTGCCTTAACAGGATGCAGACCGTGGGGCCCATCCACACACTGGAACAGTGCCTTAACAGGATGCAGACCGTGGGGCCCATCCACACACTGGAACAGTGCCCTAACAGGATGCAGACCGTGGGGCCCATCCACACACTGGAGCAGTGCCTGAACAGGATGCAGACTGTGGGGCCCATCCACACACTGGAACAGTGCCTTAACAGGATGCAGACCGTGGGGCCCATCCACACACTGGAGCAGTGCCTTAACAGGATGCAGACCGTGGGGCCCATCCACACACTGGAGCAGTGCCTTAACAGGATGCAGACCGTGGGGCCCATCCACACACTGGAACAGTGCCTTAACAGGATGCAGACTGTGGGGCCCATCCACACACTGGAGCAGTGCCTTAACAGGATGCAGACTGTGGGGCCCATCCACACACTGGAGCAGTGCCTTAACAGGATGCAGACTGTGGGGCCCATCCACACACTGGAGCAGTGCCTTAACAGGATGCAGACTGTGGGGCCATCCACACACTGGAGCAGTGCCCTTAACAGGATGGAGACTGTGGGGCCCATCCACACACTGGAGCAGTGCCTTAACAGGATGCAGACCGTGGGGCCCATCCACACACTGGAGCAGTGCCTTAACAGGATGCAGACTGTGGGGCCCATCCACACACTGGAGCAGTGCCTTAACAGGATGCAGACTGTGGGGCCCATCCACACACTGGAGCAGTGCCTTAACAGGATGCAGACCGGGGGGCCCATCCACACACTGGAGCGGTGCCTTAACAGGATGCAGACCGGGGGCCCATCCACACACTGGAGCAGTGCCTTAACAGGATGCAGACTGTGGGGCCCATCCACACACTGGAGCAGTGCCTTAACAGGATGCAGACTGTGGGGCCCATCCACACACTGGAGCAGTGCCTTAACAGGATGCAGACTGTGGGGCCCATCCACACACTGGAGCAGTGCCTTAACAGGATGCAGACTGTGGGGCCCATCCACACACTGGAGCAGTGCCTTAACAGGATGCAGACCGTGGGGCCCATCCACACACTGGAACAGTGCCTTAACAGGATGACACCCTTTGATTAAACAACAACATTCCAGAAACAGTGAATCCCCCAGAATGTCAAATAAGGTTACTCAAAAAAAGCAGAAATAAATAAATGAAACCCAGAGACACAGATGGAGAGAAAGGGAAGATGAAGGAGGGGATGGGGAGGAATGGATAGAGATGAGCGAAAGAGAGAGAGAGTGGGAGAGAGGGGAGAAGGTTAGTGAGGGAGAGAAAGAGAAATGAAGGGAAGTGAGAAATGGAGAGATGGAGAGAGAGAAAAAGTTGGCAGGCTTCCCAGCCAGTGTAAAAACGTCGCCTTTGTAAATGTATGAATATGACAGTATCTATATATAGATCTCTGGTTCACCCACTATCTGTCTATTTCATATGTTGCGCCTATCATCGCTTTGTTTGCCTTTCACCGTCATTCCCTTTCCATGTGTCCATCAATCTCTCTGTCTTTTATTTCATTATTTATTTTGTAAACAGACAGTGTATGTGCTCTGGAATTTGAGACAGAAGGGCAGGTGTCTGACAGCACAGGTGTGCGTGAGACCCAGGGAACCTCCACACAGGAGCGCAGGTCAAAATATGCAGCTTCTGGCAGTGATGTAATAGTGATGTAATAGGATGTGGAAGTGTGTCTGTCAGTGGTCTGCAAACTACTGAATGACAACAGTTGAAGCCTGGATCAGACCACTTCCAAGCCCCTTATAAACATTTCCTGAAATCTCCTGGAATACAGCCACTGAGATGGAGAATATGGAATATTATTTATTGATTGTAATTGGATTTTGCCAATATTGTGCTCAGTGTGCTCTGTCTTTGTATCCTTGCTTAGTTGGCCAAATTGTCATTGCATCACTGTGTCTACATTAGGCTTTGATGATATTGTGTAACGTCCCTTATTCAGCAGCATGAAGTCTGTGTTTTACACACCAGTGAGAGAAAAACGTCTGCACATCCTGTTACATCACTGTGAAAACCATGATGTTTTTCATCCAGGCAGCTAACAGAAAACAAAGAATCCATGCACTGCCATGACCTCCAGACCTGCAGTTCAGCCTGGTGACTTTATTTTTTCAGAACCCGCCCTTTTTCACCGAGCAGGATCTAACTCAGAGTGAAGTGCCCTTTCAGTTTGTCATTTGGGGTGATGTGCCGGTGCCTGTGAGTGTCATCTGCTCAGAGCACGGCTGTCACCTGCACCGTGAGCGCATCTCTCTTCCTGTCCACCTCTGCACCGCTGTCCCTCAGACCAGAGTGACGAGGAGACGCTTTGACACTAAAAAAACCTCCTGATCTCACTGAGACCCCGGCTCGTTCAGCGACGCACTGCAGGACCACACTGTGGACTGCCAGCCTTCCAGACACAGTTTCTCTAAAAAGCGGAGTATTACACATTTGAGCATACGCTTTCAGAGTATAATTTATCCTTAAGGGAACCCTCACCCCTGATATTACGCGTTCCTCATGTAGATCCTCAATAAACTGTGAGATGTGAGGGGTCCTCTGAAAGCCAGTCCGCCAGTGTCATTTTCCAGTAGCTGCAGTTGCCATTTTAAGCACCCCTTGATATGTTTATTGTGCTGGTAGGTGCTGTGTTTACGCTGTGCAGTTAGACAGGGACCCAGTGTTTACACTGTGCAGTTAGACAGGGACCCAGTCATCTTGCTGTGTGTGCTGGTAGGCGCTGTGTTTACACTGTGCAGTTAGACAGGGACCCAGTGTTTACACTGTGCAGTTAGACAGGGACCCAGTCATCTTGCTGTGTGCTGGTAGGTGCTGTGTTTACACTGTGCAGTTAGACAGGGACCCAGTCATCTTGCTGTGTGCTGGTAGGTGCTGTGTTTACACTGTGCAGTTAGACAGGGACCCAGTCATCTTGCTGTGTGCTGGTAGGTGCTGTGTTTACGCTGTGCAGTTAGACAGGTACCCAGTGTTTACACTGTGCAGTTAGACAGGGACCCAGTCATCTTGCTGTGTGCTGGTAGGCGCTGTGTTTACACTGTGCAGTTAGACAGGGACCCAGTGTTTACACTGTGCAGTTAGACAGGGACCCAGTCATCTTGCTGTGTGCTGGTAGGCGCTGTGTTTACACTGTGCAGTTAGACAGGGACCCAGTCATCTTGCTGTGTGCTGGTAGGTGCTGTGTTTACACTGTGCAGTTAGACAGGGACCCAGTCATCTTGCTGTGTGCTGGTAGGTGCTGTGTTTACACTGTGCAGGTAGACAGGGACCCAGTCATCTTGCTGTGTGCTGGTAGGTGCTGTGTTTACGCTGTGCAGTTAGACAGGGACCCAGTCACCTTGCTGTGTGCTGGTAGGCGCTGTGTTTACACTGTGCAGTTAGACAGGGACCCAGTCATCTTGCTGTGTGCTGGTAGGTGCTGTGTTTACACTGTGCAGTTAGACAGGGACCCAGCCATCTTGCTTTGTGCTGGTAGGCGCTGTGTTTACGCTGTGCAGTTAGACAGGGACCCAGTGATTACGCTGTGCAGTTAGACAGGGACCCAGTCATCTTGCTGTGTGCTGGTAGGTGCTGTGTTTACACTGGTAGTAGACAGGGACCCAGTCATCTTGCTGTGTGCTGGTAGGTGCTGTGTTTACGCTGTGCAGTTAGACAGGGACCCAGTGTTTACACTGTGCAGTTAGACAGGGACCCAGTCACCTTGCTGCGTGCGACAAGAGCATTATCACCACGGCGACCATATCCACCCCACACCTGCAGCTTTGTTTGCTTATGAACCCAGCTTCCCCGCACCTGAGCTGGGAAATAATTTGCAGTTTAAAATATAAAATATATGTGATTAAAAGAGCAGCATAATTGTGGGGTTGATAACAAGGTGTGTAAATACCTTTTCCCGAAAGGTCAGAGCGGTGTCCAAAACAGCCCAAATTATGATCATAAAAATGACGCTGCAGACATCAATAAGATGGAATGCAGAAAATGCACAGGGTGAGTTCTCAGGTGAAGCGTATTGCCTGAACTCCTTAGGTAAGCAGCCAGCTGAATTAATGAATAATAAGTGCATATGGGAACTGTGTAAATCGTCTCAGATAAACCATAAACACCATATTAGAGAATAATGTACCTTGGGACACCAGAGTAAATCTGTGTCTGCTGAGAACTGGGATTTGTGCAGAAGTTGGGACAGTTTCTATCACAAAACACTTCCAATTTAAATATTAAACAAAAAGTAAGCAGGGAGACCATACTGTATTTATTGATTTTATTGTTATTTATGTTTTTAATATAATAATGCACCAGAAACTAGGTTTTTAATTCTACTGTCTTTGAAGACAAAGCATCTTGTTTGTGCCATGTTTTTAAGTAATACAACATACACAGAAACCATTAATGAATAACGTCATGAAGCTCCCTGTACTATTTTAAAAATACATGCATTGCGAATTAAATAAATGCATTGCGAATCCGCCAATGGCCGAAGTGTCGTGTAATAATCCTGTTACAGATTATGAATTGTTTATGGAGACTCGCTGCATGCTGCCATACGGGCAGGCAGGTGTGGGCATGTGAGGGGCATATGGGGCATTAAAGCGTGCCCTTCACATTTACGCCAGTCACCCGTGGTGCTCCAGCACAGGCCTCTAATTCCCCACTGGGCTGCTGGCTTGTCTAGTGCTTGTTTAAAAGTTTTCTTGTTTAAACCGGAGTGATGGAGAGAGAAACGGAGTTTCCCCGGTGAGAGAGATTAGATATTTTCAGTGAGATGAGATCAGAGGAAGAGGTAGAGCTTAAGCCTTTGGTTCTGCCGCTCCACAGAGATCCCGCTCCTGCACGTCTTCACTCCATCTGTGAGCGTTTCAGCTCGGACAAACCGGAATGCGCCTCACGAGGAGGACCGGCGCGGCTGTTTGAGGAGTAACCGGATGTTCTTGCGCTGTTGTTTTTTTTTTGCGTTTGTGTTGTGGTTTCAGTCTTTCCTCAGACAGACCCAAACCCATCCCCCCTTTTAAAACTGGATCTTTATGAAACATGGAGCTTCCCTGGCCTTGAGAGAAAATTAATTATTGATTACTGCTTCTTAGCGTGGCTACTGAAATTACACATGTGTAATGCCCCGGTTTATTGGATCCCATCATGAAAAACATGAAACCTCATCATGCAGACCTGTGTTTGGAATAATTACAGATCAATTTATCACCTCCGTCTTTGGTGTTTTTGTTATGTCAGCGATTCTTGATGGTCTGGCTGCCATGCGACATCCTCCACCCTACAGGGGGTCACTGTTCCACACCGAGTTTTGCCTGCAGTCATGTGATTCCTGGGATTCTCACAGTGCTGTCCAACACATTGGCATGTTACAGACACGCTGTCCCACCTCACCCAGGCATGTCTGTTTCACAGATTTGTCAGCATTTTTGTGCAATGAAGTCTGAAGGCCATATAAAAAATGTTGTGTTTTTCAAGCATGATGCTGATTGCTGTATTATTTTGGGCAAAGTGTCACTAGCAGTTTTCCCAGGTAAGATGTTATTTGACACAAATGTGCAGCTCCAGGGATTTTCACAGTTCTCTGCGTGACTGAGGACTTGATGAAAGGTTACTGAAGATGTATTCATAACATAAAGAGCCTGAGACACTCCAGGTGACACAGACATGGCTAAATATTTCCACATTGTGGAAAAGTGTTACAGTCAACAGGATTGGTGAGGCCATTTTGACCGCAAAATAAACAAAAACAACCCATGTGGCCAATAGGAACCCAGGATTTCCATTCCTCGCCAATAATGTTTTCACACTGCTTTCTCACTGTTTTCACCCTGTCAGGAGCCGGCCTCCTCACAACTCAAGTGCGGACACATTGGCATGCTTCTTGTTTGGCGGTGAGTTAGGCTCCGGACCTGACACATGCAGAAACATACGCCAGCTCCGATTTAGGCGCATCACATCCGATTATGTACTTCTGTACGTGGAAGTCGCTCTTCACTGACTAATTCACTGAAGTGCACTGCAGAGCTGCACTTCCGAGCCCATACCCCGCCAACAGATCATCTGCTGAGACAGTTTATCTGTGAGGATTTGTGCGACAGTGGCAGGCCTGGGTGATATGGACAGAGCTGCTCAGAGTGTCATAACTGGCCTGAACTGAAAACAACTGCAAACTCCCTTCACTCTACAGCAAGGCACGGCATGGCACAGCACGGCTGGCTCCTTCAGCTTCAGGCCCTGAGGGGCATCGTGTCTGCAGGTATTTTCTCCAGCCGTGCACTTTGCCACCTGAGTACACTACTTAGCTCACCTATCGGGCCAAGGAATGACTTAATGTGTGAGGTCGGACCTGCACACTCCAAGTGCTGCTGCCCTCATAACCCTGCGTAAAAAAACTCCCAGAAAAAACATGTGATTTATACGGAAGTCTGATACAGTTTGACAGTTGACAGATGACTTTATGGTGATGAATATGTTATATATCTTCAACAATTTTCAAAGTACTCTCTGTCTCACATTTTGTATTTTACATACTGTTTCAAATAAAAGCTCAGCTGTATAGAAACACTGGTTCCTTTCCATTTCCCATATTAAATTAATGAATCCCTCTTAAACCTGAGTATCACTGAATAGTGGTTTTGAAAAACAGGCTTCTTTCAACACTTAATAAAATTTACAGCTTGCAAATATATAGACAATATATGCCACTTTGGGGAAGAAATTTACAAGACATATAGTAAAAACTCACTACTTTCAACGCATCTTGGCACTACAGACTTCAACAATTAGTGTTATAAATATTTGTCATTTTGATTTATTTTTAAATCAACATTTACATTAATGTCAGCTTAGCTGTAGCAATGAAATTTTGATTTTCAAAATTACAAACAGGCAGAAAGTGGTTTTTGATATGAAATATGCCATTTGTGAAAGGGGCTACACATGAGTGGTTGTGATGGAGTAAGTCACGCGCGCACACACACACACACACACACACACACACACACACACACGTTACACCACACTCTCAGTCATCCAGGGTGACCTGCTCAGCTTACCTTTATGAACACTGTCCATTTACACAGCATGGGTAAAGAACGTGTGCAGAGGAGAGCAGCCTTGTGCTACAGTGGCAGCCTGTGCCAGCCCTGCACACTCACCTGCAGCCTGTGCCAGCTCTGCGCACTCACCTGCAGCCTGTGCCAGCCCTGCGCACTCACCTGCAGCCTGTGCCAGCCCTGCGCACTCACCTGTAGCCTGTGCCAACCCTGCACACTCACCTGCAGCCTGTGCCAGCCCTGCGCACTCACTTGCAGCCTGTGCCAGCCCTGCACACTCACCTGCAGCCTGTGCCAGCCCTGAGCACTCACTTGCAGCCTGTGCCAGCCCTGCACACTCACCTGCAGCCTGTGCCAGCCCTGAGCACTCACTTGCAGCCTGTGCCAGCCCTGCACACTCACCTGCAGCCTGTGCCAGCCCTGTGCACTCACCTGCAGCCTGTGCCAGCCCTGAGCACTCACTTGCAGCCTGTGCCAGCCCTGCACACTCACCTGCAGCCTGTGCCAGCCCTGCGCACTCACTTGCAGCCTGTGCCAGCCCTGCACACTCACCTGCAGCCTGTGCCAGCCCTGAGCACTCACTTGCAGCCTGTGCCAGCCCTGCACACTCACCTGCAGCCTGTGCCAGCCCTGAGCACTCACTTGCAGCCTGTGCCAGCCCTGCACACTCACCTGCAGCCTGTGCCAGCCCTGTGCACTCACCTGCAGCCTGTGCCAGCCCTGAGCACTCACTTGCAGCCTGTGCCAGCCCTGTGCACTCACCTGTAGCCTGTGCCAGCCCTGTGCACTCACCTGCAGCCTGTGCCAGCCCTGCGCACTCACCTGTAGCCTGTGCCAGCCCTGCGCACTCACTTGCAGCCTGTGCCAGCCCTGTGCACTCACCTGCAGCCTGTGCCAGCCCTGCGCACTCACCTGCAGCCTGTGCCCTGCACATTCTGACAGAAGATGCTTGGCACTGAGCCGCGGCCTTGTGCTACAGTGGCAGCCTGTGCCAGCCCTGCGCACTCACCTGCAGCCTGTGCCAGCCCTGCGCACTCACCTGCAGCCTGTGCCCTGCACATTCTGACAGAAGATGCTTGGCACTGAGCCGCGGCCTTGTGCGGGTGCGTATTAGTCAGTACGCTTCCCCTCCAGATTCCCGTGCCTCTGTAAAGGCTGCGTTTTGGCTGCGGTGCCGCAGCGAGCCTCGTTACGTTCTGTTATCCTAGGATAAACCCGGAGCGCAGCAATCACTTACACCCAGCACATGAGCTTCTGGACCTGGGCTGGCACGCTCTGTCCAAACGCATCGGATTGTGTTTGTGATCCAGTCAGGTGTGAAAACAACACTAGCACTTGGATCCTGTGCGAAGGGCAAATCTGACTGACAGCGCGCATTGAGGGCCTCCCACACCAGAGCAGATAATACTGGGGAATCGGGCTGCAGTCAGGCAGGACACATAATCCACGTCAGAGCGCTGAAAAGGATGCAATCCTTCTCAAAGAGCAGCTGTGAGCGTCTGCTTTTTTTGGTTTTAATTTTTCTTTCATTGGAGAGGAAACGATTGAACCATTTGAGTTTGTGAATTATATGAATTTATGGATTGGTTGTGAGTTACATGAATATGGATTTTAGAACCATATGACTCAAAAAGTTCTGTACAATGGATAATATGTAACTTCCACTGTAACCTTTGACCTCGCTGATTGTAACTTCTTAGAATGAACCAGACGCTAACCTGAACACTGCGTACTACAACTTACAGTCGTTGCAGTGGTGAATGATCCGCTGCAGGCGCTCTGTAGAGCACCTTCACAAGGTGGGATAATTTTAAGGTGTTCTGTGGTTGCCATGAGTGTGTGTTATGGATTTTAAGGTGTTCCGTGGTTGCCGTGAGTGTGTGTTGTGGATTTTAAGGTGTTCTGTGGTTGCTGTGAGTGTGTGTTGTGGATTTTAAGGTGTTCTGTGGTTGCCGTGAGTGTGTGTTGTGCATTGTAAGGTGTTCTGTGGTTGCCGTGAGTGTGTGTTGTGGATTGTAAGGTGTTCTGTGGTTGCCGTGAGTGTGTGTTGTGGATTGTAAGGTGTTCTGTGGTTGCCGTGAGTGTGTGTTGTGGATTGTAAGGTGTTCTGTGGTTGCCGTGAGTGTGTGTTGTGGATTTTAAGGTGTTCTGTGGTTGCCGTGAGTGTGTGTTGTGGATTGTAAGGTGTTCTGTGGTTGCCGTGAGTGTGTGTTGTGGATTGTAAGGTGTTTTGTGGTTGCCGTGAGTGTGTGTTATGGATTGTAAGGTGTTTTGTGGTTGCCGTGAGTGTGTGTTGTGGATTGTAAGGTGTTTTGTGGTTGCCGTGAGTGTGTGTTGTGGATTGTAAGGTGTTTTGTGGTTGCCGTGAGTGTGTGTTGTGGATTGTAAGGTGTTCTGTGGTTGCCGTGAGTGTGTGTTGTGGATTGTAAGGTGTTCTGTGGTTGCCGTGAGTGTGTGTTGTGGATTGTAAGGTGTTCTGTGGTTGCCGTGAGTGTGTGTTGTGGATTGTAAGGTGTTCTGTGGTTGCCGTGAGTGTGTCTTGTGGATTGTAAGGTGTTTGTTGTTGCCGAGAGTGTGTGTTGTGGATTGTGAGGTGTTCTGTGGTTGCCGTGAGTGTGTGTTGTGGATTGTAAGGTGTTCTGTGGTTGCTGTGAGTGTGTGTTGTGGATTGTAAGGTGTTCTGTGGTTGCCGTGAGTGTGTGTTGTGGATTGTAAGGTGTTCTGTGGTTGCCGTGAGTGTGTGTTGTGGATTGTAAGGTGTTTAGTGGTTGGCGTGAGTGTCTGTTATGGATTGTAGGGTGTTTTGTAGTTGCCGTGAGTGTGTGTTGTGGATTGTAGGGTGTTTTGTGGTTGCCGTGAGTGTGTGTTGTGGATTGTAGGGTGTTTTGTGGTTGCCGTGAGTGTGTGTTGTGGATTGTAGGGTTTTTTGTGGTTGCCGTGAGTGTGTGTTGTGGATTGTAGGGTTTTTTGTGGTTGCCGTGAGTGTGTGTTGTGGTATCTGAGTTGTGTGCTCTGAGCTGCATGGTGCTAGCAGCTGATCCGGCATTGCTCTGGGTGCCTGTCTCCACGCGGTTACTTAAGGACAGGGGGAGTGACTCTCTCCAGGGCGAGATGCGCCCCAGCCCCCTCACTGTGTGGGTGTTTTATGGCCCTGTCTGTCTGTCTCTGGAGCCTTACCAAATGTCCCCCAGGCTCAATCTATTCTCTGCCTCTCCGAGGAGCACAGCGGACTCTGCCATGCCGTTTTTCACCATTTCACCTACAACCCATCAGCTGTCTCTGTGAAAGCGACATACACTATCATGCTTGGGCGTCCAGGAAGCCTAACAGGTCTAACAGCTCTGACATCACCTGCCAAAGCCCCGCCCACAGCTGCTCAGGACTGAGATCTGACCAGCTGGCAAACTCTAAACATGTAAGACGGAGCATAGAGCCTAGAGCGTGTAACTCAGAATATAGGATCTACATATAACATTCATAGAACACAGAAAAAATAACAGAGCATGGGATATGGAACACAGAATTTACAACATATATTCCACAGAATGGAACACAGAACACAAAAAATACACCATGATAATGCAGAACATGAAAGATTTAAAACAGAGCAGGAAATATGGAACACATATGGAAGAATGTTAAACCCGGAACACATTGCATGGAACATAGAACATGGAACACATGGCATGGAACACACAACATGGAATGGGGAACATTGAATATAACATTGACCATGCAACACAGAGCAGTGAAAGGAAAAAAAAAAAAGCAGACTGTGGAGTAGACCAGTGACCTGGGACAGCCGTTGGGCAATCCCACAGGTCTGAGCGCAGGGCAATCCCACAGGTCTGAGCGCAGGGCAATCCCACAGGTCTGAGCGCAGGGCAATCCCACAGGTCTGAGCGCAGGGTAATCCCACAGGTCTGAGCGCAGGGCAATCCCACAGGTCTGAGCGCAGGGCAATCCCACAGGTCTGAGCGCAGGGCAATCCCACAGGTCTGAGCGCAGGTGACCGATAAAGACTTCATCCCTCTGGCAGACAGAGGAGAGATTAAAAGAGTAGAGATACGGAGAGCTGGCTGGGGCATATTTTGAGTGTTTACCCTCTGGATTTCTGCCCCCCTCCCTGTTTTGCCCACTGGGAATGAGGCGAACCCTCACACTCTCACACTTTAATTCTGCTGTAATTAATTCCTCTGAAACCTGGTCCCTGCAGGCCTGGCCGAGGCTTTCCAGGGTGTGTGAGAGAGACCGGCCCGCTGATTCACAGTGACGGCTACACCCCTGGGAGGAGGGGGGGTTACAGAAGCAATCATAGGTGTGTGAGTAAACTCTGCCATGGTGTGTGTGTGTGTGTGTGTGTGTGTGTGTGTGAGAGAGAGAGTGTGTGTGTGTGTATTTGTGTTTGTGTGTGTTTCTGTGTGTGTATGTGTGTGTGTGAGACTGGAGGGAAAAACCACTAGATTCTCACTAGTCTAAACTCAACCATCAATCCCCTTGACTCCTAGGAGACTGACAGTACGTTCAGACTCCAGAGTAAAAATGCAGCGAAATTACTGGGAGAGTTTCACACACACCAAACTAAGATTCCTGCACAAAGTGAGCAGCATTTGCAGACCCGTTCGGGAGACTGATTGAGTGCTGTTTTAATTAGTCACAGACGAGGCAGAGAGGGAGCGTCCTGCTGCTGCACACAGCTTACCCATTGTATTTCAGCGCAAATGATATTCTTCCACACCACGTCTCTGAATTCCCATATGTCTGTGGTCTGATTGGCTGATCTGGGGGACTATGGGGAAGGGGTGGGGGGGCTGGTTAGCTCCTCAAAAGCGCAAACACCTGTCCCGGAGGTGACGCCGGCGCGAAAAACGATGGAGCGGGAGCATAAATTGTGCAAAAATTGAGCTGTCTGGAGCCCTGGTGTGCATTTCATCAGCATCTGACAGAGATGAGAAAGAGTGAAATGAACCCAAACAATGTAGCACTGTGTGTGTGTGTGTGTGTGTGAGTGTGTGTGTGATTGTGTGTGTGTGTGTGTGTGATTGTGTGGTGTGATTGTGTGTGTGTGTGTGGTGTGTGTGTGTGTGTGTGATTGTGTGGTGTGTGTGTGTGTATGTGTGTGAGTGTGTGAGTGTGAGTGTGTGTGTGTGTGTGTGTGAGTGTGTGGTGTGATTGTGTGTGTGTGTGTGTGTGAGTGTGTGTGTGTGATTGTGTGTGTGTGTTTGTGTGTGTGTGTGTGTGTGTGTATGTGTGTGAGTGTGTGTGTGTGTGTGTGTGAGAGAGTGTGTGTGTGAGTGTGTGCGTGTGTGTGTTTGTGTGTGTGTGTGTGAGGGGCGTTTGGGTGGGGAGGTGCAGATAGGTGGGAGGTGAATTGGGTGCAGCGAGGGGATGGGAGGGTGGTGGGGGGTGCGTTCTTCTGAAGAACGAAAATCAATAGAGCTGGAAGCGGCATTCAGGCTGTGGCTGTGAAAACTGAAGAATCTCATCGATGACAGAGGGTAGATCGTTTTGATGATGACAGAGGGAAGATCGGGGTGGGGGGGCATCTCATGGTATGTGATGGGGATGCCTTGGTTCATCATACAAGCTGCCCCCCAATAACCCCCCCCCCACCGCCTGAACAAAACTCTGCCCTAACAGCCACTGAGGATCCTTACTGTCCCTCTTGCTCTGCCTCTCTCTCTCTCTTCCTTTCCATCCATCCCTCTCTCACTCTCCCTCTCTTCAGGGCCTCTACTCCGCTCTGTGAAAGCATGGCAGGTTTGGGGCCTCTGCTCCGCTCTGTGAAAGCATGGCAGGTTTGGGGCCTCTGCTCCGCTCTGTGAAAGCAAGGCAGGTTTGGGGCCTCTGCTCCGCTCTGTGAAAGCATGGCAGGTTTGGGGCCTCTGCTCCGCTCTGTGAAAGCGAGGCAGGTTTGGGGCCTCTGCTCCGCTCTGTGAAAGCGAGGCAGGTTTGGGGCCTCTGCTCCGCTCTGTGAAAGCATGGCAGGTTCGGGGCCTCTGCTCCACTCTGTGAAAGCGAGGCAGGTTTGGGGCCTCTGCTCCACTCTGTGAAAGCGAGGCAGGTTTGGGGCCTCTGCTCCACTCTGTGAAAGCATGGCAGGTTCTGGGCCTCTGCTCCACTCTGTGAAAGCATGGCAGGTTCTGGGCCTCTGCTCCGCTCTGTGAAAGCATGGCAGGTTTGGGGCCTGGCCTGTGGTTAGGGTCGCAACTCCGCCTGCCGACAGCTTGTTTGAAACAGCTGGATCTCGTTTCTGATCGAAGCCCACTGGACCAAACGTACGTGAGTCACCGCTCACAGACAGCACTGCACACGCCAATTATTTTATCAAACTGCTGTTTTTTAGCAACTGTTTCTTTCCACAAGAGGAGCCAGGAGCCAGGAGCCAGCAGCCCCATACCCAATATGAGACAGCAGTGCTCTCCAGCTCTCAACTGCTAACACACACAGTGCTGAGAGCACACACACACTCACACACACACACACACACACACACAGTTCTGAGAGCACACACACACACTCACACACATGCACACACACACTCACACACACAGTGCTGAGAGCACACACACACACACATACACACGCACACACACTCACACACAGTGCTGAGAGCACACACACGCACGCACACACACTCACACACAGTGCTGACAGCACATACACACACGCACACACACTCACACACAGTGTTGAGAGCACACACACACACACACACACACACACATGCACACACACTCACACACAGTGCTGAGAGCACACACACTCACGCACACACACTCACACACAGTGCTGAGAGCACACACACACATGCACACACTCATAAACAGTGCTGAGAGCACACACACAGACACACACACACACACACACACACACACACACACACACAGTGTTGAGAGCACACACACACACTCACACACACAGTGCTGAGAGCACACACACTCACACACAGTGCTGAGCGCACACACACTCACACACACACAGTGCTGAGAGCACACACACTCACACACAGTGCTGAGAGCACACACACACACACACAGATACAAACAAATACACTCACACACACCACATGCACACACACACACACAAACACACACATAAAAAAAGAAATTAAAGACAGGTATACATTTTAAAAGTTAAATTAACTTTATGGAAATCATAAAAATATATATACTTATTCACTAACTACAAGTAAAACATCAGTGTATAAGGATTATGCTGCATATGAAACTTACACCACTTTTTAATGAAGCATCTGTTGTTTTTAGGCACCTTCTGCAGTTGTTTAATGATCTTTGAAGAAGAGAGAGAAAAAAAATTCACAGAAAACCTCACAGTTTCACCATTAGTCAGAAGTGCTGACTGAATCCAGGCCTATCTCTGTCAGGCAGGAAGTGACATCACCATGCTGCAGTGTTTGACATTGCTGTCACACGCTAAGGGGCCACAGGAGAATGAGCTGAAAAGGAAGAAAGAGATGAGTAACAGGGCTGAAATAGTTCCTCAGTTTCCGCTGTGAACAGATTTGCGGCCCCCTTGAACCCCCTCCCCCCCCTCTGCTGTGTGGTTCCCAATTTTCAGTCTAATGTTAATCCCCCGTACACCAGCCACGGCGACGGAAACCCGAGGAATGCAAACGAGAGTCAATCAGGCTTTACAGGGAGGAGGGAGAGAGTGAGGGAGAGCAGGAGGGAAAGAGAGGATTCTCTCTCCCACACTTAAATCCCCTGCTCATTTCTTCCATCGCTTTGCTCTGACTGACTGCGTAATCCCCAGCGATGTGATTGGCACTGTGTGAGTGAAAGAGTGAGTGGGTGCACAGGCGGTCCCTGCATGTTTTTCCTGTACTGGGACCCCCGTGTTCTTTCAGTCCTCTGCAGCTCTATGTGTGCTTTTAATGCTCTGGGGCTGTTATTTGTTTTTACTGTTCTAGAGCCCGTGTATTCTATTCTCTGAGGCCCCTGAGTGATTTACGGCTCATGGGCCCCTGTGTTTTTTCAATTCTTTGAGGCCTCTGTGTGTGTGTTTTACTGCTCTAGAGCCCCACTGTGTTTATCTTCGCTCTGAGTCCCCTGTGTTTATCTCTGCTCTGGGGCCCCTGTGTTTATCACTGCTCTGGGGCCCCTGTGTTTATCACTGCTCTGAGTCCCCTGAGTTTATCCCTGCTCTGGGGCCCCTGTGTTTATCTCTGCTCTGGGGCCCCTGCGTTTATCCCTGCTCTGGGGCCCCTGTGTTTATCACTGCTCTGGGGCCCCTGTGTTTATCACTGCTCTGGGGCCCCTGTGTTTATCTCTGCTCTGGGGCCCCTGTGTTTATCCCTGCTCTGGGGCCCCTGTGTTTATCACTGCTCTGGGGCCCCTGTGTTTATCACTGCTCTGAGTCCCCTGAGTTTATCCCTGCTCTGGGGCCCCTGTGTTTATCTTCGCTCTGAGTCCCCTGTGTTTATCACTGCTCTGGGGCCCCTGTGTTTATCACTGCTCTGAGTCCCCTGAGTTTATCCCTGCTCTGGGGCCCCTGTGTTTATCTCTGATCTGGGGCCCCTGTGTTTATCACTGCTCTGAGTCCCCTGTGTTTATCACTGCTCTGGGGCCCCTGTGTTTATCACTGCTCTGGGGCCCCTGTGTTTATCCCTGCTCTAGGGCCCCTGTGTTTATCACTGCTCTGGGGCCCCTGTGTTTATCACTGCTCTGGGGCCCCTGTGTTTTCGCACTCATCTGGGGCCCGTTTGGGGCCGCACTGTCCACGGCTGGATCTGAAACAAAGGCCAGAATATCAGATGCTGTCCTGTTCAGCCTGGGTGAGCTGGCAGTGTAACATTAACTCTGGCACTGTCCAAAAACATGAGTCTGACTGAAGCCAGCTTCTTTCCTGAACTCTAAAAATAAATGCATCTGTTTGCCTCTTTCACTCATAGTTTGACAAATCAACTTTGGTAATATGTGAGGTCAACAAACCTTGTTGATGAAGACAAATGCCAAAAAAAAACATTTTAACCTTGATTTTGAAATAAGGACAAAAGTTCCCTATTAGAAACCCCTATTCGACCTATTGGAGTTCCACACTGAGAAATTACAGTTCTGTAAACCACAAAAGAATGACAGAAATACAAAAAATAAGGGGAAATGGGGAAGGGAAACACAAAAAACTATTATCACATGCGCTGATCTATGATCAATGACAAACTGAATAATTTAAGCAGGCCATTGTCAAAAGTCACATGGGGTGGGGGGGGGGCATTGGCTCCTGGTAAGTCTAATAATAAAAAAAAGTGGCTGCTATGTAATGTAATGTAAGGTTGCAGCACTGTTGATAGTAGGTTTTCTGTGGATCATCAGTGACAAGAGGAATGAGTCTGCCGAATGTATCTGTCAGCATATGTTTCTCTCTCCTTTCTACCAAGACTCAGAATTACAACAAATCTGACTGTGCTGGGGGGGGGGGGGGGGGGGGGGGGCAGCTGCCTAAATGGATGAAACTAGTGTCTTCTGTTCGTTCCATGTCAAACCGTCAGAAAACAATTCCTCTGCAGCGCGGCTCGCAGCTGAAAACAATCCCAGCTCCCTCTCGCTGAGACGTAATAGCTTTCTCTGGGTATTGATGAATAAATTGGCGCAACCTTCTGAACAGAGAGGAGATTGATCCTGAAAGTTATACCAAGGAGTCCGGAGAAAGTCCCAAAAACATCAACAACAATAACAACAACAGCAGCAACAACAACAAAATAAAATAAATACTGATGCAGGATACTAATACTAATACATGTTACTACTACTGATACTACTGCTATTACTACTACCATTACTGTTACTACTACTGCTATTACTACTGCTATTACTGTTACTACTACTACTATCACTGTTACTACTACTGCTATTACTACTGCTATTACTGTTACTACTACTGCTATTACTACTACTATTACTGTTACTACTACTGCTATTACTACTACCATTACTGTTACTACTACTGCTATTACTACTGCTATTACTACTGCTATTATTGTTACTACTACTACTATTACTACTACCATTACTGTTACTACTACTGCTATTACTACTACTGCTATTACTGTTACTACTACTGCTATTACTACTACTATTTCTGTTATTACTACTGCTATTACTATGCTATTACTGTTACTACTACTGCTATTACTACTGCTATTACTGTTACTACTACTGCTGTTACTACTTCTATTACTGTTACTACTACTGCTATTACTATGCTATTACTGTTACTACTACTGCTATTACTACTGCTATTACTGTTACTACTACTGCTGTTACTACTTCTATTACTGTTACTACTACTGCTATTACTATGCTATTACTGTTACTACTACTGTTATTACTACTGCTATTACTGTTACTACTACTGCTATTACTACTACTACTATTACTGTTACTACTACTGCTATTACTACTACTACTATTACTGTTACTACTACTGCTATTACTACTGCTATCACTGTTACCACTACTGCTATTACTATGCTATTACTGTTACTACTACTGCTATTACTACTGCTATTACTGTTACTACTACTGCTATTACTACTACTATTACTGTTACTACTACTGCTATTACTATGCTATTACTGTTACTACTACTGCTATTACTACTGCTATTACTGTTACTACTACTGCTGTTACTACTTCTATTACTGTTACTACTACTGCTATTACTATGCTATTACTGTTACTACTACTGCTATTACTACTACTATTGCTGTTACTACTACTGCTATTACTACTGCTATTACTGTTACTAGTACTGCTATTACTACTGCTATTACTGTTACTACTACTACTATCACTGTTACTACTACTGCTATTACTATGCTATTGCTGTTACTACTACTGCTATTACTACTACTATTACTGTTACTACTACTGCTATTACTACTACTATTGCTGTTACTACTACTGCTATTACTACTACTATTACTGTTACTACTACTGCTATTACTATGCTATTACTGTTACTACTACTGCTATTACTACTACTATTACTGTTACTACTACTGCTATTACTATGCTATTACTGTTACTACTACTGCTATTACTACTGCTATTACTGTTACTACTACTGCTATTACTATGCTATTACTGTTACTAGTACTGCTATTACTACTACTATTGCTGTTACTACTACTACCATTACTGTTACTACTACTGCTATTACTAAGACTGCTAATAACATGCTGTTTGTAGTTCTTGCTGCTGCCCATAACAGCTCCCACCAGAGGCTTGGTGCTTCTCCATCTGTGTTTGTTGATTTGGTGTTGAGTGATGCAACACGCAGTGTTTACAGCAAACAGCAAACACACGACTGACTTGTGTTTTGGGGTCACATGGACACCTGAGCCCTTTAGATTAACATTATTCTACAAACACTTCCTGCCTAAATGCTTTCCATCCTACTCTAGGTATCTGTGTTCTGTGTGTGTGTGAGTGTGTGTGTGTGTGTGTGTGTGTGTGTGTGTGTGTGTGTGTGTGTGTGTGTGTGTGTGTGTGTGTGTGTGTGTGTGCATCTGTGTGTGTCTACTTGCATGGCTGTGTTTGTGTGTGTGTGATTGTTGTGTGCGAATGTGTGTAGTTGTATTGCTATGTGTCTGTGTTTAGGTGTGAGTGTGTGTGTGTACTTGTATGGCTGTGTGTGTGAGTGTGTAGTTGTTGTGTGTGATTGTGTGTTGTTATGTGTCTGTGTTTATGTGTGAGTGTGTGTGTGTGTGTGAGTGTGTGGTTGTTGTGTGTGAATGTGTGTAGTCGTATTGTTATGTGTCTGTGTTTAGGTGCGAGTGTGTGTGTGTGTGTGTGTGTGAGTGTGTGGTTGTTGTGTGTGAATGTGTGTAGTCGTATTGTTATGTGTCTGTGTTTAGGTGTGAGTGTGTGTGTGTGTGAGTGTGTGGTTGTTGTGTGTGAATGCGTGTAGTCGTATTGTTATGTGTCTGTGTTTAGGTGTGTGTGCGTGTGTGTCTGATTGTTGTGTGTGAGTCAGGACTGTAAACTGCTCGGTGATCTGTACCCTTGGCCGTGGTAGGACAGCTCAAATGCGACGTTCTTTTCACCTTCCTTGGGGAGCAGGCTCTAAAGCAACCACTTGAGAGGAGCTCAGCACCAGCTGTGGGGTTTCTCTCCACTGCAGAGATCAAACAGCAACTTTTTCCTGTTTTTTGAGATTGCAGATACATTGCGAGAATATCTATTGTAGAGTTTCAGTGGAATTTCAGAGCTGTAGAGTTTCAGTGATATTTCAGTGTTGTAGAGTTTCAGTCTTTCAGTGATATTTCAGTGTTGTAGAGTTTCAGTCTTTCAGTGGTATTTCAGAGTTGTAGAGTTGAAGTGATGTTTCAGAGTTGTAGAGTTTCTGTGATATTTCAGAGCTGTAAAGTTTCTGTGATATTTCAGTGTTGTAGATTTTCAGTCTTTCAGTAGTATTTCAGAGTTGTCGAGTTTCTGTGATATTTCAGAGTTGAAGAGTTTCTGTGATATTTCAGAGTTCTGTTGTTTTTGCCCTTTCTGAGGACCCTTTCTTCCTCTGAGCGGTGATGTGTGATGTGTGTGTCAGGGGGGGTGTGGGGGGGGGGGGGGGGGGGGGGGGGAGAGGGTCAGTGATGAGTCATACTTATTTTTCTGGTGCTAAGTGATGGAAACAGAGACGAGTAAATGAGCTCTCCCTCGCTCTGTGACTCACACATTGTCACAGCTGATACACTGAGGCTGGGCGCCAGGTACCCCTGTTGCCTCACAGAGTGCTTGCAAAGGATCATGGGACTGACTGAAAGAGATCAGTCTGTAGGGCATCCTTTGGTTTTGGGCGATGTTACTGGCTGAAAGAGAGCAGTCCAGAGACTCTCCTCACTTCTGGGGTTTTGTGATTGGCTGAAAAACAGAGCAGTCTGGAGGTAAAAGACACACCCGCTCTAACACACACCTATACACTTATACCTGTTGACATCACCAGTGATGTCACAGGTGCTGTCCTGTGGGATTTTGGGATGTTGAATGTTGAGGCACAAATCACCATTCTGTGGTCAGGGCTGTGAGGGTTTTAATCATGTGATTGTGTGATACTGCAGAGGGACAGAGCACAGCGGCCACACTCACACTCACTCTGAAGAAGTGAGCCCCTGTCAGCCATATATACAGCAGTCATCTTTGCGAGGACACTGTGTGCGATACACGGAACCAACCACTGTTCAAACAGAACAAATCACTAATAAACTGGTTAAACCTACAACCAACATTACTATAAAGCTTCGCTTATATGTGAGAAACTTTCATTTACCTTCTACAGAGATCGTATCTATATTTTCATCATGAAGCTGCGGGTTAGATTTCCCCGTATATTTTGCTCACATGATGTGCATAGGAGGGGGCTAGGAATATCAGCCAAAAGTGGACTGACCTCCTGTCCAGAGGGGGCACTGCACTTTCACTTAATTGTTCAAATAGCTGAAACAACTGTGCTTGCAAGCGGAACAACCAAGTACATAACTCAAGTATACCACCATGTACCTCTAAAACTCAATTACAAAGGCCACATCTCTGAAACTCAATTACCCAGACTTCACCTGCGAAATTCAATTATCCAAGCTGTACCTTGTCAGCTGTGCTACTCAGCAGTTCATTTTCTTCTTGCCATCAAGAGAGACGCTGCAAGACAAATGATTCTAGTAGTCACCTTTTATTCCCTGGCAAACAAGGCTTCTATTTGAGAATGAGGATTTACGCTGAAGTGGAAAGATTTGTCAGGACAGTAGTCCATATTTACTCTGCTTTAGGAGTTTACGCTGGCGTGCTCACAAGCCACAGCTCTCAGATAAAGTCCTGAGACGGTCTTGTGATGCGTGAGAAAGACAGAGAAATGTGCATGTATCATTGACACTGATGTCTGGGTAGAGCAGTCCTTTATGGCAGTTGTTTTAGAATCAGGGGGTTGGCCTTGTTAGTTTTTATGTTCCAAAACTCATCTTGTGGAACATTTTTCCATAGAATATCAGAGACTCCTCATCAGTTAAAATCACAGCTTGATATTTTTTGAAGAAGTCCTTTTACTGAGTGTTGTTTAATTTTACTTTGTTCTTAATCCTGTTTTTGCTGTATTTTTTATTATTTTACCAATATTTAATTACCTTCTCATTTTTACGAGGAAGTGTTTAAAATCATTTTTATGGTTTAATCCTTGTTTAGCATTTTGTAGATGTTATATTTCTGTGAAGCACTTTGTTTAACAGCCATGTATTAAATTAAATGGTAAAATAAAACTAAATATACACAACAATCAAGTCATGTGATGGAAAATAGCACTCTGGTCATGTGACAGATAACAGCACTCAGGTCACTCTGGCCATGTGACAGATGACAGTACTCAGGCCATGTGATGGATAGTAACACTCAGGTCATGTGAAAGATAACCGCAGTCATGTCACGTGTTAGATAAGAGCACTCCGGTCATGTGACAGACTGCACATGCTTTGCTTCCTGTCAGGAAGGTTACAACCTTCAGCGGCTGATTCGCCGCTGCCGGACTCAGCAGGGCGCGCCGCAGCGGCAGATATATGAGGTGAGCTGACAGCGTTGTTCATTGCCTTATTTCTCTCATTCCTTTTTTATTTCTTTTCAATTTATTTCCTCGGCTTTGGACGGAACGCGCTTCCTCGGTCTCCGTAATCGTTTCGGGATGAGAGCCTCGTTAGATCACCGTCCAGCCTCATCCGTCTCTCCGCCGCCGGGAGAGAGTGAAACGGTGAGGGTCATGAGATGCTGTCCCTCTTCCTGTCCGCCTGAACAGAACACACTGATGGGGGGGGGGGGCATACTTCCTCCCCCACACTGCTCAGTTTCCCATTTTTACCAGCTCTGTGGTCTCCCTGATCGATGCACATCTCACGTCAGCTGGCTAAGGTTTGGTGCACCAACCCCTGAGAATGCTCACCAATGCTCAGAGAGAGAAAGGGAGGAAGGGAGCGGACCTTGAGTCTCCCAGCATCATTCTTAGCATCCCATAATTCCCCGGGCCTGACACTGACCTTCCGAGCCGCTCGAGGACGCACAAATCACTAAGTCGGGACAGGTGTCATCCACGGCCGAGGAAACCCAGGATAATGACCCCAGAGGGCTGTGCATGTGGAACCGATCTCAGCGCCACCGTCAGGAGCTAACCGCTCACAGCGAACAGCGTTCTGCCTGAAAGATTTCATCTGAAAATCACCAACCAGTAAAGACTCAAGACACCAGGGGGGACGGACTTAACTGTGTGACCAGCTGTGCTATTGGATACATAAACTTCATCAGAGGAACCACACGCACTTGCACACTGCGAGTATGCTGGTGAGTGAGAGTGGAGCTCAGCTAACCTCTGAAATCCTTACTCTTATTATTATGATTATTATGATTATTATTATTATTATTATTATTATGGCTTTTCCTCTTTATGGCATCCAAACACAGCCAAACTGTTTGGCCATATCCAGATATCCCCTCCCCCAGGAGGAGGAGGTCACATGACTCTTTTTATTCAATTGGACGACAAGCCCTCGTTTATTTACACACTGCAGATGAACGACCTATTGCATACTGCTCATGTCATCAGAAAACGAGTCAGTCTAGGCAAGTCGGAATACTCTTGTGTGCATACATGGTCACCGAGCAGACCAGGAGAGGCCAGTAAAGGGCCATGTGACTTAATCGCTCAATTGCGTAATCGCCAACTGATTTAAACATTCTCTTTTCCAGGTGAGACTCCCTCCATTACCAGCACCACTGCAGGACTCACTCCTGCTTTCAAAACTAACGTCTTTTTGTGTGAGCCATCTGGAGAAAAGATAAAACTTTATATTCGATTGTGTTGCAATGAGAAGAATAATACTTGACAGATAAAATTAAAGCTTTTCTGATGCTGGTTTCAAAAGACGGTAGTCTCAAACTTTATTGAAAAGCAGTTTACAGATCTTCTCCATGGTTTCTTTAACAGCTTGCCATAAGTGGTGAGCTCTTGCAAACACATGCGGTTAGGAAAGAGTAAAAGGACTAGTCAATCTCTCCTCAGCTCGGCAGGGGGGAACGGGCAGATCAAACAGGATGAAAGAATTTAAACACCCCCAAATTTCACTCTGGCATTTCCAAGACTGCCTTAAATTACCCCTAGATGACTACTAATGACAAAGGCTTCTTTTGAAATCCCAGGGAAAATGAGGCATTGATCCGCACGAAAGCACAGTTGCCAAAGTTTCATAAGATTCATTGAAAGCACGTCTCTCCATCGCTGGGTCTGAGGCCCCTTTGAAATGGATTGAAAGAGGGCAGTTGCGATAGCGCCTTGTCTGATGGTCGGACGTAAAGGAAATTGGAACTATGCGGCTTGGTCTCGTCTCGTCTTTGTTACTCAGACGATGCACTTTCTAATTAATATTGATCTAGGAAAATGGAAGCAGAAAAGGAGAATGGGGTGAGGAGAAAAGGTTTGCACAGAGGACAGTTACCGTGGAAGGCTGTTTTTCTGCGAGGCGGCAGGGACTGCCCATTAGACCGCTGTCTGAACTCCCAAACTCTAATCAGGCTGCAGTGGGAGGCCGGCTTTCGTTCAAAGAAGCTCAGTTAATGTGCCTGTCATTCCCACTCGCAATTCAGTGAAACATGCTGCTTTATTTCATGCCATCCACACAGTTTTTGGCGGCAAAATTGATCGCTTTATAAAAATCTATCGACATTTGAAAGGTCCTGGAAATAATACAGTACTTTCAGATGTAATGTCAAGTAAATTAAAATGAATTGATGTTCACTACCTTGTCTGATACTTACTGAAAGTTTTCCATATGGAATTTACAGACTTAACATAAGGGCATTATGAAATTCCAATCGGACTTAAATCTCTATTGTTCCATTGTAAGTGACACATTACAAACGACTTGTTTGCTTGCATGACATAAAAATACTCAAAAAATATATATATATTGTAATGTGAAGTCTCCTCTGATTGAATTATTGCATATCACCTTACACACACAAAGTGATTTCAAATAGTCCAAGCCTAAATTTCTTCAGTGTAAACTTTTTTTCAGACTTGTTGCAGTGTTGTGTATGTACTTTACAGCGTATTTGTTTAATGTTTATGTTTGTTTAATGTATGCTTGTGCAGTGTTAATGTATACTGTGTATATTTCATACAGCAGGGTCGTCTGAGGAATGTGGTATATCAGATTATCTAACAAAAACAGGACGATCAACATGCAAAAGAAAAAGACAATCTACAAAAAAATATATATATCTGGAACTGCTGTCATGTAAGGACAAATCACCAGGATTCTCAGGCAAAAACACAAAAGGACTGAGAGTGTTTGAAGTGCCACACGTTTTGTTTGTGGATTATTGTGAAATGCGGGGAGAGTGACAGTACATGGAGAGGGCGTCATGTGGGAAATTCTGAGCCCAAACAAAGGCAGAGGCCCACAGGAATGCAGAAAACATGAGCAACACTGGCCATGTCCTGTGGGGTGAGTCAGCTGAGAGGATGGTGATGGAGCTGAAGAGGGCTGTAAAGGGATTGGGCTTTTTTTACCCATTTGAATGAAATCCTGTTTCAAGCTCCCTTTCTTTATAGATGTTTTTTTATTGAAGAAATTCCACACTAAATATTTATATTGCCCAAACGGCAAATTTGATCACCTGAGCACCTGTACTTACATAAAACAATAAACAGTGTGGAGGTTTCTTCTTCCTGAGCCTCTGGCCTGAACTTGACCATGGTTTGGAAGCACAAATCACTTTTACTTTGAAATTGTTTTTTGTTCTTTCTATACAAGTGGTTTAATTTTACTGAAATATGAATTTAGAGGTCTGGTGTTGTGGCATAGTGATGAAATGCTGATTCTCTCTGATGTGAATGACATGCCTGAGGACTGAGTGGCTCGTATTCCTCGTATTCCTCTCAATCAACCGACCGCCAGTCAGATCATGTTTAAGGTGTGAATGGGCTCACTTTGAAAAGGAAAACATTTATCGTTTCAATGTCCATGATGATGTAAGAGAGAGTTTTTGTACAGTGATTACAGTACAGTCTGAAGCGCTCTGGTTAGGTGAGGTAAGTCCAAGGCTAACATCCATGCTGGAGCGAGAGCTCTTGTTTTGGAAATGGTATTTACAGGGTCCAGAATAGAAGCAAAAATTCATTATTTTCATGATTTTTTTTCTTTTTCTTACAGATCAATGTTTCACTTTGCAGTTTATATGATTTTTTCCGTTGGAGTTGAGACTGATCGGCAGTTAATTGTTCAGTGGATAATGCCTTTATGTTTTTATGGCTTTATGTCTAGTTTTATGGTTTTTTTCACAATGGTTCTTCTGCCTTATATTTCCTCAGGAAAACATCAATAGTGAAGAACTGGATGTCTGCTTGAAAATACTGCCTCACAAAAATTAAGATTGATTGACTGAATGATCGATCAATCAATCGATTGTTTGACTAATGATGTACTCAGATTTTAATTCTTTATAAAATAATTTGCTTTGCGCATGGATTTTGCTGATACATCTGTAAATGCCGACAAATGTGCCGTTTATGGAAATGTGCCAGGATTCAATCAAATACATTGAGTCTATTTAAGGGTATATGCAGCTAACACAAAGTGGATTTAAAGGCCATGTCAGGCTGACACTGGGAGGTTTCCCTGTCTCAGCTGAAACACAGCATGCTGAAAGGATATGATGTCATATCAAGCGCACTTTGATTGGATTGTATAAACTCTTAAAGAGTGTGGGTGCATTTGTCTGAGTTTCAGCTTTAGTCTCTTTTTGGGAATAAGTAGTTCAGTTTAAATGATCTTTAGCTCCTACATCAATCTGACCCATTAGGAAGATACAACAAACTGACCACCTTTTCTCTAGGATATGATGGACTAAGTCTATTGAACATGTACACTGAAAAAAGTGTAACATGCAGTTGTTCATTCAAACTAATAACTGCCATTTAAAACAGGATAAAATTATTGATTTGATTGTAAAACTCATTTTTTTTGCATTTAGAGACATCAAGTTTGATTTATACCGAACTAAATATACGTCCAAAGGACCCAAAACAAAGTTTTTGATTTCTTTCAAATTGTTTTTTTCCCTTCATGACCTGCAGGTAATAGTTTTAGTTTGAGTCAAATGAATTGCGCATGGGCGTTGCACACTGCACTGCTGAGTTCCTATCGTTACCTGGGTGGATTTCGTCTGAAAATAACGAAAGTAGCAAAGCAGCTGCTGATAATTAATGTTTTAGTGTTTTGTGTTGTTAAAATTGCAAAGAATAGCCCAATTAAGTACTTAAATGGGGCGATAGCTGGCACGATTGGAACGTTAGCTGGCAGTAATGTTAGCTGGCTAGCTAGTTGGCAGTAGCAGCTAGCTAGCTAGCATTGACCGGAAACTTTATGACCATGAATACAGTAATAATACATTTATAACCCTTTTCAAATGTCGGTAATGTGAGCTAGCCAAAAGACATCGCTAGTATTTGGATGCTAACCACGGATGCTAACCGCCATTGTAGTCAACCGCTAGCTTACTACAATGGCTCTCATACATTCCAGGCTTTAGATTAGTTAGATACTGTCTGTCCGCGGCTCGGGCGCTCCACCCTGACTGCATTTTTTTCCGTTGTGGTGCTGCAAAAGAGAAAGAGAGACGTGCTAGCACCTGCTAACATTCGGGGCAGCTAGTGTGGCTAGTTCAATTTAAATTTATTAGTTTGGTTCAATAACTAAAAGTTAAGAAAATAATTTGGAAGAAGGCAAAAAAATAAGGTTGAGTCAAGTGCAGTATTATTGTTTACATCAACATAAAATAATCAGGTCATATGAAGTTACTCAATTTAGATTCGGTGAAGTCAAATATTTTAGATGTGATATCTGGACATCATTTTTTTTAGTTTGAGCAAGGTTTTACTTTTTTCAGTGTAACCATTGAACATCATCCCAACCCCCCCCCCCACCATTACAACATCCCAAAACTCCCCCCCACTACCCTTACAACATCCCAAAACTCCCCCCCCCCCCCCACTACCCTTACAACATCCCAAAACACCCATAAACCTCCATTCCATGATGGGATGCTGTACATGTTTAGAACACATTTAAAAAGTCATGTTTGCTTGTATCCACACACTATTTTAACACACTTAAAATAACCTATGTTGTTAAATCTCTTGATGATTGGTTCTGATTGACTGAATTGCATAGACCCGTAAAGACATTAAGTGCATTTCATTGGCTCCAAGATAGTGATGAGGGAGGAGCTACCACTCAGTATCAGTGTAACATATTGACCAATGACTGAATTGGCTGTGCAAAACAGACATGTTTGATTGGTTAAAACAGTGTTTGACAGGTGAGCGTAGCTCCTCCCTAATGAGGACAGTGAACCCTCATTACTGTTCACTGTCTGTATTGTGCTTGTTGGAGCATGCTCCATAGCATTGTCAGTACCCTTTCTGTTTACACTTTGGAGTGAAAGGTAGCTATAAATGTCAGTGAATAGTATGTAGTTATAAATGCCTGATTACCACAGTCCCACCTTGCATCGTTAAGGGAAGCAGACCAAGGTTGTCTGATTCTTTAAAAACTCTCACTCAAGGTAATGAAACACACCTGAGACATTCATATATTAATCATGACAACACTACCTTTTGCAATTCTGCAAGGAATCTCCCTCTGGTATATATGGCCTCCATGTTAATCACACTTTCACTGACATGCATTATGTATAATGTTATAAAGAAGAACAACATGGCTATTAATGTCTTATTACACATTAATAATCATATGTGTACTTTCTCTTGCCTGTTCTGTGAGCTCTGGCCTGTGTGTCTCTCCCTTTCCATCCCTCTCTCATTCTGTATGCCTGACTCCTCTCTCTCTCTCTCTCTGTTTTATTGGGTTTTGTTATATTTATTAGTTTCATCATTGTGGATTGTTCTTTTAGCTGTTTTCAAAAAAACAGCCTGGTATGGATTTATAGATTGGTTTGTGCACTTTACTGGAAGTATGTATTGTAACATTTTTATAGTTCTGTAATTGTTTTATTATTTTTTCTTCTTCCCTTTAATTATTATATTTCTTTATTATTGGTGTTTCCCCATCCTGGCCTCTTTCAGGAACATTGTAATTAAAGGTTATTGTACGTGTTTCTGCTAACGCTGGTTAAATAAAGGGAACATGAAAATCAAATTGAAACAATCTCTATTCCTTTCTCCCTCTCCCTCCCTCCCTCCCTCCCTCTCTCAGACTCCAGTATTTAGGCTTTGTTGACTGACTGGGGGGGGGGTCGTATTATTCAGTATTTGCCAATGCAGAGCCTTCCCTCCCTGTTGACCATGGCTAAACTGTGCTTTTGCTCCTTCCAGCGCTAATCCCAGCGTTAGATAAGGCCAATTACAGCAGGGTGCGCCCCACTTTGGCTAAACAGGGGCTCAGAGAGGGCCGGGGGGGGCAGTCTGAGAGAGCTATTTGCATACAGGTGATGTTAATGCTGCACTCCCCCTCCGCCCCAGCCCGTTGCGGCCCAGCTGAGGAAATATTCATATTGAGTATGACTGGCAGCGATGAATTATGAATCAGACAGAAGGGGCACCCTCACTTTCATACCAGCTATAACACAGACATGAAATTACCCTCATCATTTCTGACGCAGGCCCGAAACTACACTTTCTGGGCAACAAAAATGGACTTCAGTCTTTGTTGTTGACCTCAGTCACTTTTATATTTTCGAATGAACTATCACCTCTCCTGGTTTGTCTGTTCGGCAATGTGCCTGGGGACCATTAGAAACGGAGCAGGTTGTTCTCAGTGAGCGTGGATATCCTAAAAACTCGCTTTTATCATGTGTTCGATTTTTGCCCCTTGTTTACAGTACATCCACTGCAGAAATTTTATATAATCAATTTAGAAAAAGGGAAATATTTCTTGCATTTTTTTCTGTTATATAAGAATTGTTTACAGAATGTGTTGAGTGTGTGTTAGGGGTTCAAGTTACCATGGTGATACCTGAGTTTTCAGTTCACAGTTACATTTTTCAGCTTCACCACAGGCCTTTGTAAGACTGATTTTGAAATCTCCTATGTGAAATCTAGTTAAAAGGTGAACATGAGACCAGAAAAGTAAATTCTTGGGTAATTACATGCAACATTTATAATGTAGTTACTTTTGTCTTTGTCTTTCCACTTTTGTATGTAATGGAAGTACATTTAATATATTTGAATATTTGATCTAATGTTTTTCAGTATTCACTTAATATTTACCAGGGGTGATTTTCCACTGACTCACTATTCATGCCACATATTTATCTGGTTAAATACATAGCACTGAGGAAACTGTGAACAGAAGGGGTTTGCAGGGCTTTTGTACGGGTGTGCTCTCTCCCTCGCCAGTGTGACTCTGTCTGACAGTCTCTGAATGGAGCCGTAGTCCTGATTTCTCTCTGAGTCTCCGAGTCCTGCTCCGTATTCAGCATCCTTAATCAGCACCTGCAGCTAGAGCTGCGTAAGTCACACCAAAGGCCTCTGTTCCAGCCTGCGCAGAGCAAACACAAACGGCAGGAAACGTTTTCAGACTGGCAGCACAGCCTTTCTCCTTTCAGGGCCCAATATGCACACACAAAAAAATAATAAAAACTGCTTCAGAATTGCTTCCGTGGACAAAACTTTGTGAAAATGGTGTTGAGAGGAAACTTTTTCGTTTTTGAATACTGATTTTGAAATATGTGCACAGCATTATGGCACATTCTGATTAATATGTCTGCATGGTTTATAAAAGAGCTCATATTTCTTGCTCAAAATGTGGTGGCAGATCAAAGCTAAATTATGTACAGGTATACGAGAGAGAAAGTCAGTTTTATTAATGAAGGTACAGCTTCGATTCATATTTTGTTGTGAATATGGAATGATTATGGAATGAATATGGAATGAATATGGAATGATTATGGAATGATTATGGAATGAATATGGAATGATTATGGAATGATTATGGAATGAATATGGAATGAATATGGAATGATTATGGAATGAATATGGAATGATTATGGAATGATTATGGAATGAATATGGAATGAATATGGAATGATTATGGAATGAATATGGAATGAATATGGAATGATTATGGAATGATTATGGAATGAATATGGAATGATTATGGAATGATTATGGAATGAATATGGAATGAATATGGAATGATTATGGAATGAATATGGAATGAATATGGAATGATTATGGAATGAATGTGCTTACTTGTGCTTATATGTGTATATTCCATAATTCATGGCAAATTCAGAGTCTGTTTATGTGTATTTGTGTATTTGTAACTTTTATATTTATAACATGACTAAGCTATATGTATGATAACTTGTGTAAATGTGTGTATAACACACGCGCTCTGTCTGTATGTATCTAATGTGTAATATGATGTATACTAAGCATTGAAATGCGACTCTTTTTATCATACATGCACACGTGTGTGACTGTGCATGTACGAGAGTGTGTACATATATATGTATGTGCAAGTATTTGTGTGACAACACCTGTGTTTGTGTGTGTGCATGCCATGTGAATACCTGCTTGCTCATATCTATGAATATTTTTGTTTTGAAATATGTGTATGTCTACATACATGCTTGTATGTGTGTTTTGTACATGTGTGCATTTATCTGTGTACATATGTGTGTGTCACTATATCTGTGTGTGTGTGAATGTGTGTGTGTGTGTGTATATGCATGCATGTCTGTGTGCATGTGTGTTCATATGTCTATGTGAGTCTGTGTGTGTGCATATGTGTGTGCGTATGCGTGTGTCGGAGGGAATTGTATATTAAAGGTGCTCTCATGCATAATTCAGGCCATTTTGCATTATGCTTATAATTCCGCTGCAGTGAAATATTAACGGCCAAATAGAGTTTGCCGTTGTAGAACTCATTTGTGAGTCAACACATCTATCTGCTGGTCTCCAGAGCGCCGGGGCTTTATGAAACTAACGCAGACTGTGGACACAGCGCTTCTTTAACGGGCCACTGATCTCTCCATCGCTGTCCTCTCCCGGGAAACACAGCAGCGAGGGCAGCCTACCGGTGCACAGGGATTTGAATTAACCTTAATGTGAGATCTTATTAAGGACTTTTATTGGTTTTATATATAACATTTTCAAGTGACAGACGGCGGCTTTAATCTGCATAAAGTTTCAGCATATTATTAATTCATAATACGGTTTTCCCCCTTGTGAACAGTAAAACTCTCTGTGCGTGTATCCTCATTCATCCTCTGGAAATAGACAAGCATTTCTAGCCTGAAGGCCGAGTGATTCTACACTGATCTGGCTGTGGTTCACTCTGCTTCCATGGCTTTGGCTGTTCCCTGGCTGATCTGGCTGTGGTTCACTCTGCTTCCATGGCTTTGGCTTTTCCCTGGCTGATCTGGCTGTGGTTCACTCTGCTTCCATGACTTTGGCTGTTCCCTGGCTGATCTGGCTGTGGTTCACTCTGCTTCCATGGCTTTGGCTGTTCCCTGGCTGATCTGGCTGTGGTTCACTCTGCTTCCATGACTTTGGCTGTTCCCTGGCTGATCTGGCTGTGGTTCACTCTGCTTCCATGGCTTTGGCTGTTCCCTGGCTGATCTGGCTGTGGTTCACTCTGCTTCCATGGCTTTGGCTGTTCCCTGGCTGATCTGGCTGTGGTTCACTCTGCTTCCATGACTTTGGCTGTTCCCTGGCTGATCTGGCTGTGGTTCACTCTGCTTCCATGGCTTTGGCTGTTTCCTGACTGATCTGGCTGTGGTTCACTCTGCTTCCATGACTTTGGCTGTTCCCTGGCTGATCTGGCTGTGGTTCACTCTGCTTCCATGGCTTTGGCTGTTTCCTGACTGATCTGGCTGTGGTTCACTCTGCTTCCATGACTTTGGCTGTTCCCTGGCTGATCTGGCTGTGGTTCACTCTGCTTCCATGGCTTTGGCTGTTCCCTGGCTGATCTGGCTGTGGTTCACTCTGCTTCCATGACTTTGGCTGTTCCTTGGCTGATCTGGCTGTGGTTCACTCTGCTTCCATGACCTTGGCTGTTCCCTGGCTGATCTGGCTGTGGTTCATTCTGCTTCCATGGCTTTGGCTGTTCCCTGGCTGATCTGGCTGTGGTTCATTCTGCTTCCATGGCTTTGGCTGTTCCCTGGCTGATCTGGCTGTGGTTCACTCTGCTTCCATGACTTTGGCTGTCCCCTGGCTGATCTGGCTGTGGTTCACTCTGCTTCCATGACTTTGGCTGTTCCCTGGCTGATCTGGCTGTGGTTCACTCTGCGTCCATTACTTTGGCTGTTCCCTGGCTGATCTGGCTGTGGTTCACTCTGCTTCCATTACTTTGGCTTTTCCCTGGCTGATCTGGCTGTGGTTCACTCTGCTTCCATGGCTTTGGCTGTTCCCTGGCTGATCTGGCTGTGGTTCACTCTGCGTCCATTACTTTGGCTGTTCCCTGGCTGATCTACCTGTGGTTCACTCTGCTTCCATGGCTTTGGTTGGTCCCTGGTTCACTACTGCACAGGCCTCTTCATGTATGTGATGCTGGGATCCCTGTGGGGGGGGGTTGATGTGGGGGGGGGGGGGGGGTGCATGCCATCACCACTTATGGCCAGAGGTCCACATTAGCAACAATTGACTTAGCCTTGATAGTTTACACCGTTTTAGTTTGAAGCCTTTTATGGATCACAAATTCAGATATTGGGCTATCACAGATCAGTCTATCGGGGATCTGAGATTTAGAGGTCAGCCTATCAGAGATAAGAGATCAGGGATTCAGAGCTCAGCCTATCACAGATCAGAGATTTAGAGATTGGCCAGTTCAGTTAGTGGAGATATGACTGATGCCCTTTAAATTCCAACTTGTCATTGATGCTCAACTTTACTCAACAAATAAATGCAAAGGAGTGCCATTTTTTAAATTTCATTTTACTCTTATAGTTTGGCAACTCTTCCAAATATACCTGTGAATAAAAAAGAGAAAGAAAGTGAGAAGGGGAAAAAACCTGAAAATTTTCCTGAAATCTATGATAATTAACGTTGTGCTAAGGATGTCCAGAGGCCAGAGCACACAGCAGAGAGGCAGGCCACCTGACCCCCCACTCTCTTCCTCTTCATTAAAATTGCTTTCTGCCATTTAACAGGCATCTTTATCCAGAGTAAAATCGTCATTTGTAACAGACACGCCACTAACACCTCTGGATAAATGCCAAACTGACTCAGGTGAAGTGCTTTGCTCTTACATGGAATTTGGGAATTGAACCTGCAACCCTAACGTGGCCGAAGCCCAGCACCCTTACCACTCTCTCCCTCTCGTTTTTCCGCGGGTTGTTTGTGAGATGCACACACATCCATTAGCGTGCGTGCCAATCCCTCTCAGCGGCTCTCCATTACAGACAGGAACACGCGGTTTCCAGATGGAACACCCGCCGGGCCCAAGCAGCAAACGCCACGGCTGAAATTAGATTCCTCTCCCCCTCGCTCTCCTCCATCACTCGCCCTCTCTCTCTCTCTCTCTCTCTCTCTTTCCTCACTTCTGCTGCGATTGCTGATGTCTCAAGGATATAGTCCGTCATTTAATTTAATTTTTTTTTGTACGACACTAGCTCCTCTGAGGTACAGGACGAACAGAAATTCAAGATGTGACTGTCTGAGAGGCAGGAGAAAGAATCCCACATACGAGAGCGGACACACAAGCAAATACAAAAGCTTTACAATCCATAATTGTTGTGTGTGCACGTGTGCTTGTCTGTGAGTGTCAGTGTGTGTGCACATGTAGATATGCGTGTACTTTGAAGCATTGTGTTTGTTGTCTGTACATCTTTTAATTATGATCTGATTAGAGTGTGTGTGTATATGTGAGTGCATATGTGTGTGTACACATGTTGATGTATGTATGTCAGTGTGTACTTGTGCTAGTGTGTGTATGTTCGTGTGTATTTGTGATAGTGTGTGTATGTCAGTGTGTACTTGTTCTAGTGTGTGTGTGTTAGTGTGTTCTTGTGCTAGTGTGTGTATGTGAGTGTGTTTTTGTGCTAGTGTGTGTATGTTAGTGTGTACTTGTGCTAGTGTGTGTATGTTAGTGTGTTCTTGTGCTAGTGTGTGTATGTTAGTGTGTACTTGTGCTAGTGTGTGTATGTTAGTGTGTACTTGTGCTAGTGTGTGTATGTTAGTGTGTACTTGTGCTAGTGTGTGTATGTTAGTGTGTACTTGTGCTAGTGTGTGTATGTTAGTGTGTACTTGTTCTAGTGTGTGTATGTTAGTGTGTACTTGTTCTAGTGTGTGTATGTTAGTGTGTACTTGTGCTAGTGTGTGTATGTTAGTGTGTACTTGTGCTAGCGTGTGTGTATGTTAGTGTGTACTTGTTCTAGTGTGTATTATGTTAGTGTGTACTTGTTCTAGTGTGTGTATGTTAGTGTGTACTTGTGCTAGTGTGTGTATGTTAGTGTGTACTTGTGCTAGCGTGTGTATGTTAGTGTGTACTTGTTCTAGTATGTGTGTGTTAGTGTGTATTGTTTAGTGTGTGTATGTTAGTGTGCACTTGTTCTAGTGTGTATATGTAGTTTGTACATCATACACATGTAGTTTGAAGTCTTTTTGTTTGCTGTCTGTGAATCTTTTAACACGATCTGATTAGAGCTCCACAGAATCACTTTTCCGTTTTACTGGTCTGCATTTGCATGTCATTATAGCAGCATGGGGATTGGGATTTCAGAGCTGAACGGGGTGGGGGGGGTCGGGGTCTGGGTGTGACTCACAATAGTCGGCCTCTGTCAAGCGTCTCTCCTCAAGCTGCAGTAAACTCCCAACCCCAACACTAATATTGAATAACTCAGAATGTACTCCTTAACTCTTTATCTCTCTCTTTGTGAAAGCCCCTAAATTGTAGAAAACTGTACGCAATGATGTCAGGGCTTTAGAGACACAATACTTTTAATTCATATCTTTAAACAAGTATCACTCATAAATCTCATGCCTATTTATTATTGATATTTTATTCATTCTGATTATCATTTTTCTTTCATTCTTTGCATTTTTATGGATCACATTTTTATGTGTGTTTATTAATTATTTGAGTTTCTGATTCCCATTACTGACTGTTTTAATTCATATTTGTTTTATGTGTCTTTGGTGTTATTTTTTTTCATCATTGACACATTTTATTTCAGTCTGGAAAATGCTTCATTATCATGAGGGTGATTATGATTATTATGATTATGATTGTTACTATTATTCCATTGGTGTTTCTTATGTGAATGCCAGGGTGGCTCTCTCCTTCTGTAGAGCTGTGAGCCATGCCGAGTTTCTCAGTTCTATCATTTCCCCACAGGAATTCACCCTGAAAAGAAGCCAGACTACGTGATGGAGAGAGTTTTCTCTGACCCACCACGGTGTTGTGAGGGAAGCATAATTCTCTCTAAACTTTGTGCAGGACAGACATAGGTGAGGCAGGGGGATGTGTGCTCTGAATTTCATGGGCTGGAATGTGTGTGTGTGGGTTGTGTGTTGTGTGAGTGTGAGTGTGTGTGTGTGTTTGTGAGTGTGTGTGTGTGTGTGTGTGTGTGTGCGTGTGCGTGTGCGTGCGTGCGTGCGTGTGTGCGTGTGTGCGTGTGTGTGAGTACATGAGTGCATGTGTTTTTGTGTGTGTGTGTGGTGAGACATGAGTGCATGTGTTGTGTGTGTGTGTGTGTGAGAGTGTGTGTGTGCAAATGTCCCCTAGCCAAGATGATATAAGGTAGCCACTGACACCGAGTTATAGAGCCAAGATGGTGAACTAAGGTAGCCAGTGACACGAGTTATAGAGCCAAGATGGTGAACTAAGGTAGCCAGTGACAGGCTCTTTTCACTAACCCTAAAAGTGTAGGTGGAGTTTCCAAGTGTACTCTCACTGACTCACAGTTAAAATCAGTGCTGTTTGGTCAATGCAGACAGAATCCGAGCAGTTGTACCCCAAGTACTGTAGAGTAGCCCCTTTTTCCAAGACAGCACAAACCCAAAACAGACAAGACCCAGGGCTCCTTCTCTCTGCGAATCCTCTTCCCCTCCAGGCGGGTGATAAAGGAGTAAACCGCTGCCCATCCATAACCCTGTGGGCCATCCATCTACCTGCTCGCTCAGGAGGGATACGACTCCCTCTGCGATCCGTCCTCGGATTAAAAACATGTTTTATTTTACCTTCTCAACGCGTGCAGCCTTTCCTGCTGTCTTCTCGTTTTCTCTCTCTTTCTCTCTCTTCCCTGCAGACTCATGAAGGAGCTGTCCCACTGATGCAGCTCAAACACTGTTACAATGTTACAGGGACTCGTTTGGGGCGCACGCTGAACATCACTCGGCTGCATGCACCACTCGGTGCCTCACTGTGCTCTTCCACACAACATTATGACTGGTGCAAAATGAATACATTTTATTAAGCAAAGTGTGATTCATGAACCGCCAGCCTATATTTGTAAAAGCCACTGCTTTCTGGGTAATTACAACGATAGGGAAAAAAAAACAAAAAATGCTTGGCACAGCCAGGCGGTGATTTCTCTTTTAATAATGCTTTTCTTGTTGGGGGGGGTGGGGGGGTGGGAGAAGATTTTCTTAGTCAGTTTACATCACAGGTGTGTAACACAATGTATTATTCTGGGATGACTTGGATAACTTACATTTTAAAAAAAAACAGCATTTATTAACTGATTTTAAATGAAGTCATTTGGCTGACACAGACAAAAGGACAAGCAGGATTCAAACCTGCAACCTCCTCATTGGATCCCCAGTCTCTGATCTAGATTGCCTCTCTGGTTTAGAGTTTAAACCCGTTCACTTTGACTGGTATGGTGTGTGAAGGAACTAAAGCTCATCTGCTACCGGCACTGCGCAGCACAGACATATGCCACCGGCAATGCGCAGCCACAGACATATGCCACGGCACTGCGCAGCCACAGACATATGCCACCGGCACTGCGCAGCCACAGA
>JAFBMS010001727.1:0-37188 GCA_019788955.1 Albula glossodonta | reverse complement strand
TTTTGACTTTGCCTTAGGGAACAGCTATGGATTTGGCAAGACCCTGAATACCATATGCATATACATTTGGTAAGTGTCACACTTTTTTTGTTACTCCAACTGTCCTTTAGACATTGTTTATTAGTTTCAAAATTGTTCACAAAACATTATTAAAAAAAAAAAAACGACACATAGATGCATAGCCTCCTTACCGAAATACATTCAGGAGTGAGGAAAACACATCAGTGCCATAGTTCCTATCATTTTCCACAGGACTCACTTGTTGAATCATGTTCATTGTGGTCTCATTGATTGGTATGTTAATGTCTGGAATTGTAACGTTATTATTAGTCTGAAGTCCTGGCAAAGGTTAATGTTCATTGATGTCATAGTGTGTATCCATATGAATAATATCATCTATAACCAGTAGAATTCCAATGCTGTTAATAACGCCTGATTGCCACAACTGAAGAGGTGACTGGCGCCCTTGTGTGGAAAGGCCATGGTTGTTCCATTGGTTAATAAATTCTGTCACTGCCTGCTGAATTCCTGGCAAATAAACATAATGCAGACAAAAAAGATGTATTTCATTCAATGAATCGAGGATACCTTGTTCCTCCATGAAGTTAAGTATGTTTATGAAGTGTCTACAAAAAATTCTATTGAGTTCTGCCCATAGTCTTTCAATTCTCTGGTTATGGACTGAAACACCTGTAATGACACTGTCCAGGCCCCTTCTCTCTAACATGAAAAGTGCAGCTTGTACATTTTCCATGCTATGATCACACCTGACTCTTGCAGGCAACCCAAAGTTCTCAACGCCCTCCAAAAATAATGATAGAACACTTGAGGCTCTGTTATTGGATAAGCACCGCAGGTATATAATAGTCCGGCTGAAGCCATCAACACAGCCTTGCATGACCAGACGCCATCTAACCAGCTTGTGGTTACCATCGAAATGCCTGTTGGGATACCAGAATCAGTATTATTACTTATAACTAGAATAATCTTAAATGTCTACAAGAGTAGAATGTAAGAGGAACTTTTATATTTAACTTTTATATTTCTATTAAACAAGAAAACTGCAACAAAAACAATATTAAAACACTGACATGGTGTATTTCCATGAAAAAGGGGATATATTATGGAAATATCATTTTTTGAATGCTCTTTGTCATATTTTTGGGTGTTTGTCTTGCCTTCCAGCCCCCAAAATCTGAGAATTGACAAATAAATCAATGTTGTTTTACGAGCTGTTCCCTCACACCTGGGAACTATTTCAATTTGTGGAAAAGGGGCATAATATGTCTCCTTTAAAGTAACTTTTGATTATGTCTGACTTAATTGTACATTATTTTTAATGGTGTGGCATGGCACCTTTATTTAAAAAATTATCTTGGCAAGTCTTTCACCATGAGCTTACCATAATTGGTTGGGGGATTGAACACTGTAGACCCTCCTCCTTGTAGCATGACGGCGTCTAAATGATCGTCCAATGGGATCCACTCGATTCAAGCTGTCTGACCCGCCAACGATGGATCCTTAAGTCATGTGATCTCAGGCTTCCAAGGACATAGGTCTCCCCTGCATTTGGAGTATTCTGTAGTATAACAGTCATAGACTATCCAGTTCTTGATTTGACATAACTGCATATCTTAATGGTTCAGTTCCCAGTAGTAGTCTGTGCCTGTGCAGAGTTCTACTTATCCGAAAGCAAGATACATTTCTCTGCCATGTCATGCCAATGGAAACACAGTGAGAAATTTGTTCACTGGTTATGGTGTACTGGGATGGCCGGGGTGACCAGTGAAGGTTGTTGGGGGTAAAAATATATTTGCATCAGCAGACCTCTGTCTGGCCTCATGTCCATGTAGCATTTGAAAAGTGCAAAAACCTTTCAAGGAGCATCCGTCCAAAAAACCTAAGTTGATTAAGGTCCTCAATTCCCGATCCCATGTACTGCAGTTGGCACTGTTGGGAGACAGTTCTGGAGAGCAGCACAGTGTTTGAGAAAGTGTATTAGAATTACAAAGGAATGTTACCGCATCCGACCAGGGCCAAATGGCGCCTCCTGTTAATGACCTGCCATCTGCGGAACGTAGGGTTCCCCATTACCATATATGAGCCATTACATGTTAATGTATTTGCCTTAAACTGTATAAATGTTGACCACACAATGTAATCTTTGAACATTTTGCTCCATGCTTGTGTTCCCTGTGTAAGTAAAGTATCTGTCTTCAACTGCGAACATGGGATCCATCTCTCATATGAACTTTTTGACAATACATAATCTTATGATTGTCATTCATTGGTTCATCTCACAGTTTTTGCTAACAATTTTGTATTTATATCACTTTCTCAATTTACCTTTCAGACAAGCATCAATTAGGAAAGACACCTCAGTCTGACTAGCTTTTAGCCGATTTTTTTGTGTGTAAAGCTATATAAAATGTATGTAAGATTATTTTTAAGGGTTATTTTGGGCAAATCTTCATTATTACTCTATATACTATATAAGGAAGAGACAAAAATGCCAAAGCAATACAAAAGGTCAAATCATGTCACTTTTTATTATTCCTGAGCCTTTTTTGGTGGCCATCTTGGATTTTCCCTTTGAAAATACCATTGATTGGTCTGAAATTATGGGCATACCTTCTGAGATGGTGAGATACATCCTAAAGGGTTTTTACTGTCATTTAGCTAATGCTTTTATCCAAAGCAACTTACAGCAACTTACTCAAGGACCCAACAGCAATGGTGTTTTTGCTGTGGCTGGATTGGGACTTGAGCTGCCAACCTCAGGGGTCCCAGTCATGTACCTTAGCCACTAGGCTACAGGCTGCCCCCCAACTGCTGTACCAACTTTGGTGCTTCTATCCACCGCGTAAACAGTTGGTCTTTTTAATTCCTCCCCACTATAAAGAAATGTCAGGCTACAGTCTACATGAAATCCAGAAGGATCATAGGGTCTACATTTTTACACATACAAGCACTACACAAACATAACTTGCATTTTCTCAAAATACACACCTCAGCTGTTGTCAATGAGATGGAGGTTGTTACTATGCCTGGAAACAAACACACATACCAGGTAATGTCACTGAGGTCCAAACATTACTGCCACATTACTGTTAATAATGTTTAATGTAATGGTTAAAGCAAGATATGGGTGGTGGTCTGGAACAACCCTTAGAAAGGTTTCATTTTGACTTTTTAGAATGTTTACAGTTCTGTAAATCAGAAACTGTTTGTTGATGACTAAATGAAAATCGGAACCCAAGGCATTAGGTTTTGAAGTCTAACACTTCATACTAGGGTAAACTCTATCCTTCTGACTTTATCTTGATTAAATTCCTGTTGAACACAAAATGTACTTATATTTGTTATGTTAAAAAAATCATTTATGTATCATAAGAAATGCATAATTGAGATGTGTTACATTTATTAATTTGTTTATTTTTTAGTTTAGCATTACCCCCAACCACTGCAGTTATGCCCACTAAGGAAACAAACCACGGATAACCATGCATGTGTAGCGTCTGCTACTTTTCTGTAGGAGCCCTAATTGTTTTATTTAGTGAGTAGACCCATCGTGAGTTGGGTTATTTTTTATTTATATGTGCCATTTTTTAACAGAATGTTTGTTGTACTGTTTTTAAACAACACAGTATGAGAGGCTGTGCTATATTGTGAATAAGAGTCATGGCTAAAGGGCATTGTTAGGCAATGACGCGCAGCGTATTCAGCATCCAGGACAGTGGATCGATCAGTTTTATAAAAGTAGAAGATGGCTTGTTACTTTGTTATTTTTATTAACTGTTTGGTTTGATTGCATAAATACAAGTAGCCTACACTGGGTTGTAATACCATTATTTGAATTCAAATTAATATGTGGGATGTTGAACCAATACGCTTTTTTATTCAGTTTTTACATTTTCTCAGTCGTAGGTTATGCAGATTTCAAACCATTGTTTCATGTTTGCAATGTTTCTTTCCTGTGAAAGAAACAAAACATTTTTTAAAAGTCTACTCAAAGCACATGCAGAGTAGAAGAAAGCAAGCAAGACATACAACAGTGGAGATGGCAATAAAAATATCTTAATCGTTATTTGTCAGCTAGCTAGTTTGGATTTTAAGTTAGCTATAGCTAATAGGCCCATTTCACAATATATTTACTGTTAACCAAGCCACCTGTATTTGACAAACTGCTAGCTTGTCATAAAGAGGAGCATTGTAAGTAACGGTTGTGTTAAAATCTAACTTCCTGTAACTGAGATGCATATTGATATGTTTACTGCCTTCCCAGTAAGCAAACAGTGGTTGGGCCAGCGCTGGCTCAAGGTCATTTTGGTTGGCGATGGTCACCGTCTGATTGAAAGTTGGCACATTGTTGAGGTGCCACTTTAGCCCAACAGTCATGTAATCATCATGACCCATCATTGGTACAACTTTGGACTACCACTGTACCCCAACCATCGTATAACAGTCATGAACCAATGTTGGCACTGTGACTTTTACCCAACCATTGCATTTTCGCAATCACTGTTCCTAACTGGGCAACCTTACTTTATGACAAGTTAAAAATTACCAATGAAAACAATTTAACGGCCAGCAAAAATAACCCACAACAGGCATAGCAGTCACAACAGGAACAGGATAATGAACTTGCCGTTTAATGTAGCCCAATTATCAGGAAATTAAAACATAAAAATATTTTATTAACAATGACTGTAAATGGCAGCAGTCTTTATGGTTGGGCTACTTAAAGATCCTCTTGTTTGTGTCAATTTGGGGTTCATTCTTTTTTTTTTTTTTTTAAAGATATTTTTTGGGATTTTTCCACTTTATTTGACAGTTGCAGTAGAGAGGCAGACAGGAAATGCAGGAGAGAGAGAGGGGAGAGGACATGCAGCAAAGGGCCCAGGCCGGATTCGAACATGGCATACGTTCTACCAGCTGAGCCACCGGGGTGCGCCTTGGGGTTCATTCTTATACATTTGTGGGAGGGCGTACACTATTTGGTCAGTTCTGAATAACAATGACAGTGTCATTATGACCTTCTGAGCCAGTTCAGACAGTAGCTCCGTACGATCGTGAGGACAACTGAAAATGCGCGAGACAGCTCTCAGCAGTGTTGCCAATTTAGTGACTTTGTGTCTAACTTTAGCGACTTTTTGACCTTCCATAGCAACTAAAAACCTTATCTAGTGACTAGTGACAAATTTGGTGACTTTGCCACCAGATGTTCGAAGGAAATATTCCATCTGGCGTCATTTGTTAGATGCTCTTATCCAGAGCGAGGATTAGTAAATTAATAACTAAAAAGGGGGACCAAATAAAATTGATGATTCTAACGTTACTTTAAGTTACAAGTTAGCTAGATGTCGTCCTGTCTTTCATCTTGTATCTGCAATAGCAAGTTTCAGCAAGTGTAGTGACACCCAGATTGCTCTTAAGGTTTAGTTGATGTAATTCATTGGCCGACATGGAATTGTATAGCCGGCAAGATGGGCATGTTTAGTAAATTGGTATAATGGCAATCACAGCAACCTAAATTTAGGTTGCAATAGTTCCAAAAGTCAGAACAGGACAGAACCATTGCTTGGACCAGAAGCTGAGTCGTGCAGGTGGTGAGAAAAGGGCAGATTCTCTCTCATATGAAGTTCTATCAGGCCTGGACAGAAATGGTGTTCCCCATTTGTAAATGTGTATCCCCCCCATGTTCATCTAGTATGCAACAAACCAAACCATTACAAGCTGTGAATTGCAAATTTCCTGAACCCAAGGAAAAAAAGGCTCAATAGGTATCACACAGAGATAGAAGATTGAAGTCAACATAGTAGAAATATCTACCTATGCAACAAAACCATTTAATCTAATATTACAACCAGTGAAATGTATGAAAATTTTGCTACTTTCAAACAATTAGTAAATGATGAAGAATTAATATAACATCTGTAAATTGTTATACATCTGCAATGAATATTAACACATTCCCATAAAAAAGTTTCAAGGAAATTACAATAATCCTTCTTGGGGAAAATATACAGTTCAAACGAGTTCTGAAGCTATATTTAGCTTGATTTTTTATACAGGTCCAAATAACTTCTAGTTGTGATAAAACTGTATTAATACTACAAAGAACCAAATTTGGTTGCAAGAAAGTGAAAACTAGTGGAGATATTAACTTTTGAAAAATAAAGATTCTTTGTTCGGGTATGTTAATTGATTACTGTAAAACATTCAGCTACAACTATGCACATGAATACATGTTGCAAATTATCCTGAGGGTTTCTTGGATGTTTAGTACAATTTTCAACCTAATCCACTGAAAAATAAGCAATTGGTGAGGTTTTGAATACACATACAAAGAATCGCAAAAATGCTCAGAGGGCCAAACTTCCGAACTACAAAAGTATTTGGAGTAGAGCAATAAGATTTTGCAATGTCCCATGAATTTAACAGAAGTTTTTACATGATTTTGTTGGGGGGAAAAATCCATGACATGAACTGGGGGTCCTAGGTGAGTTGACATGGAATGACCCAAAGGCAAGGCAGTCTTCCTCCATTCATCCACTTTGTCTATACTAATGGGTTTCTGACAATTAGTAGACATTAGTTCATGTTTGTTAACCCTTACCTAGCTCATTTCATATTTCCTATTGTAAAGTGGCAACACTTTATACTTTTACAAATCGCTTACAAACTTTAGCAAAACAGTTCCTAATATCAGGTAAGAGTTCCCCGACAATGTTGCATCCAAGTGTGCAAGAAAAATACAAATGGCTTTATACAGTCAATAAGATAAACACAAAGATAAGTGTCACTTATCAATAAAATCACACAAAACTGCATTCAAATGAAGGTTGAGAGTCAAACAAGTATTATAACAATACAAATGTAACGAAGACATTTAGGATATCATCTGGATATGACGTCCATTCTCATGACATTTCTAATATATACATACATTAGGCAATGAACAGCTGAGCAACAGAGATGAATTTTGTTGTCTGCTTCTGTAGTAACATCATGGTGAATGTTTCACACTAGTGAAGGTCTCACAGTGTCCGATGGGGTTGTAATAAATGCAAAACAAGAACCAAGAGACGCAACGCACAAAACACCTCAGAAGAAAAGATGTTTACAACAGGAAGTAAACAGTCAATTTTATTCAACACAAACATTTCCCAAATGAATACTATACAACAAAGGAATTCATGTGAAACCAACAAGAGGAAGAGTGTTGGACAGAGCAGTTCGCCAAACTCCGCCTCTATTTACCCTGCTAAACTGCAATAGCCCCTTTCTTGACTCCCAATGTAAAGTGAACGAACAGTGAGTCTTCCAGGCTGCTAACTAGCGTACCCTGCCTTCTCCTAACTGAAATCAATAAAATTGTTCAATAGACAAGAAAAAACACCATCCACCAGGTTACACAAACGTAGGCTAACACCAAACAACAAGAAAAGCGCATTGATAACGACATGGGAAAACCGTCCCTATTTTTCCCAGGGGTGGAGGCCGTTAAGTCATAGGTAAAGATTTCCAGGTGTGCTGCATCCAACGGTGCCATTGCAGACTTAGTGATAGGTCACACACCTGTACACATAAAAGGAGACACTGAAAAAACTGCGTATGAGCACATAACAGTGAAACCAACTGCAGATATAGAATTATGATAGCCGTTGTGTAACTATATTGAAACACAATATTGGTCTCTCAGGATTAACAAAGTGGCATTTCTTTACCCAGTAATTAAGCAATACCCAGCTTGTACCCAGCAATATCCAGTGGCACAACAAGCATTATACACATACAAATGTTCATTTGATGTGGCTTGGCACCCTGGCAAAAATGCTATTCGTTTATACTGACTAAAAAAGTGAGGACGGAGTCCCACCTGAATTCTTATACTTTTAATTTGTTTCTGTTTCATTGGATACTGGAGGTAGTTATTTGTAATTGGTACGAATTTGTCAAATATAAAGGGGTGGCACCTAGAGGGGAACCTCGGTTGTACCATAGAAAATCATTGTGGCTCATGGAGAACATGGCTGTTAACTGCCCGATTACTCAGGGAAAGAAGAATGGCGGCCAATTCACCGCGAATGAGGATGTTTCTGCCACTGGTAAGTTATGTTGTGTTCGGGTAATTAAACTGTAAAGTGAATACAGTTATATTCAAATGTTTATAATATAGTTAACATTAAAATGGGTGATGGTTACCTGAGCTAGGCTCTTTAACATTGCTTGAAGCTCTTACTCTTTGCAAACTTATGGACAAACTTTATTGTGGTAAGCATGGTAAATGTACTTTTATTGACTGTCATTACATTGCAGGAGGATAAATACCAGTGGCTCCAACAGCATCTATGGTTTTGGCTAAAGTCAACCACGAGGTGAGTGTCCTGAACTTACAGTTGGAGATGATGGAGGAGAAGTGCATGGCTCTAATGGAGGACCAAGATTTCCTCTGTAATCTGCCTGATGAGAGAAACTTGTGAATTTTTAAGATAGGCAGCATGTTATAGCTAAACGTGTACAAATTATTTAAGCAATAGGACTAACAGTGTGATTAGGCCAAAAAAGAAGTCCAAAAAACATAATACAGAAAATGTGACAAGAGGATAGCAAGATGAGGTACCTTGTTTATGTGTTTTCTGAGAGCAGGTACACATGCAGTGTCTAGTGAGTTGTAATATCGCTTGTTTTCTATGACCTACAGTGGAACCTCGGCCCACGAACTTAATTCGTTCGTTGACTCCGTTCACGAACTGAAAATGTTCGCGTTCCGAAAGAATTTTTCCCATTGAAATTAATGTGAATCCAATTAATCCGTTCTCCAGCCCCAAAAACAGTTTTTTTTTTTAAAAAAAACTTTATGAGTTTATGTGTGGCAAAAATATAGAAAGGAATTAAAGATAACCTTAATTCAGGGGTGAAAGTAAGCCAGTACAGTCCGGTACTACGTACCACTAAAAGATTACGACCGGAGATTTCACTCAGCAGTACGTGAGTGCGCATGCGCGTCCACTGCCAAAAGTACTGGGCTGCGTCCCAATACTTTTTTTTCGTCTCCTCCTTTCCTCCCCTCCTTTCCTACCCCGGAAATATGCCGGAAATATGTGGAGGAAAGGAGGGGAGGAAACGAGTGGAGGAAAGGAGGATAAGAATCGAAAATTGGAACAGCTAATCCGATTCGCCCGTCATCAAAGTAGATTTCGGCTACTGATGAAGTAATAATTTCTACTGACTCTGAAGATACCAAGGCCAATCAAAATATTATGTGGGATGTACTTTTAAACTGACTGGTCGGGAGCACAATGATGTCACCCAGAAATGTGGAAAGACTTCCATGGTAGGATACATCGATGTATCCTCTGTTTGGAGGAAACGAGAAAGGAGGAAAGGAGGAGGCAAGATTTCGCTTTGGAAAAGTGGAGGAAAGGAGTACACATAATCAGCTTCCGGGGCACGGAGGAAAGGAGGAGATGAATTTGAGTATTGGAACGCAGCCCCGGTGTAACTGCACCGCCTGCGCCCCTTGCACGGCCTGCGACCCCCCATTTCCTTTTCCACCGGCAATATGAGGTTTCACCCCGTTATTTGTTATAATGCTGTCACATAATCACACATGATCCTGGACAATAATGCGCGTGCATACGTTTAAATACACATACGTTAATTGGTTAAGTAGCTTAAAAGCTATCAAATATTCCGACGTAGGCATCGGTGGGTAACTGGCCACCTAGCAGCTGTGAATTACAGCTAGCTAACGTGAGCTAGCTAGGTCGATCCACAAATAACATACCTAACCAAACAATTAAGATCGTGTAAAGTTCGGCAAATACCTATTACTATCATACATCATTTTCAACTCAGTTGTAGTGAGTAAGAAAATATAAGTATGACTGTAAGCATATTATTTTATCACTCAAGTAACCAATGGCCTAGCAGCAATTAGGTAGCCAGCAATCCTGGTTTAATTAGATTGCAAGCAAGTAACTATTTGACGTTCAGCTAGCTAACTAGTGATAGGCTATGTACCTAAAATTTTAGATTTTCTAGCATGAATGTAAGATGTCACAAGGACAAGAGTCATGATAGAATGTTAACTTTTTAGCAGAGAAGGAAAGGCAAGTAAAATTAAATTGGATCGATAATCAAGTAAAAGTTTGATTTAAGACGGTTTTGAACACGCTGTTTGGGAATAAGGCAGCAGCGCTTCCCTTTGCAAGCTACATCAGTTATCAAATTTTATCTTTGTAGTCACAGCAGACAGGTAAAGGGATGGTACTGTATCAATGTCGAATTTGATGTTGAGAATGACAGACATTCTGATAATCAATAAACTGACTTTACACACCTAATTTCTGTCCTCACCCTAAATAAGGATGAAGTGCTGAGCGCACTCTGCGAAGTTGCTTGATAGCTCGGCAAGTAGCCTAGCGATTGAAATGTTATCATTGTTAACCTAAATTATAGACAGGTTAAATGAAAGCCACAATAAGTAAATAGTCGACCCACACAAAAAGGATACTAAGCTGTTTATTAACTCACAATAGAAAGCAAGATGATGACCTATTAGCAATAAGTTACCTGGCCTATTTTTCTAGCAAAAAAAGGGCTATCGATAACCTCAATTGATGACAATCATAGGATTCTGATCCAACAGGTACATGTCATATACATTTCATGTGCATGGAATTGAAATATTATTAATAGGCCTATATAATGTATATAAATGTATATATGTTATTGTGTACTGTATAAATGAAGCATAAAACACTTAACCGTTAGCTACATTGCTAATTTCCTTGACTATAGTGTCACCATGCAGGCCTTAGTTAACTAGCTTTAGCTAAGCTAAGCTAATCATATAGCTTTCTGAGTTATAAAAACTTCCTTAACTAGGAGTTCTTAACAATATGAAGGTAAGACCTGAATAAGCACACACGTACGCAAGGGTCAAAGGGCACGAACATGTCATAACGTTATAACAAATAAGGGGGTGAAACGTCATATTGCCGACAGAAAAGGAAGTAGGGGGTCGCAGGCCGTACAAGGGGCGCAGGCGGTGCAGTTACACCGGCAAATAGTACCGACAAGAATTTAAAACTACTTTCACCCCTGCCTTAATTACAGAGAAATACATTAATACTAAAATAAAACATAATAATTGTACACTTTACCTTTGTGGTTGATATTTTCTGGCACAGGTGGATGGGGGAGGAGGAGGAGGAGGAAGACTACTATTAGTAGCACTTTTCCCTTTCTTGGGAGCCATAATGAGGGCAGATTTAATGGAAATAGCACAAAAATAACGTGTATCAAAGGAGAACACAAGGACGAACGATGTAAACAACGCTGAGTATTAAGCAAAACTGACGCTATCCAAGACGCGCTACAGCGGGAAGCCCGTGAGTTTGAATGTTAGTGCGTTCGTGCACCGAGGGCTTGTTTGCGGGCAGGTGAAAATTTGTTTGGAAAGTGTGTTCGTGGGCCGATTTATTCGTGAGTAGGGGCGTTCGCAGGCCGAGGTTCCACTGTATATGAAAATCTTCTGCAGCTGACTTGCATATTTGATGGCTTTTTTTCATACAGTTTCTGATACCGGAAGGTTCTGGCACTCGCAAATTCTGACAGCACCGATTGCTCAGCTGGTCATATGTGCACCAGCTACATATCAGGATCTCCTGAACAAACATGGAATAGAAACTGTTCGTAGTTTCACCCAGCATTGCAGCTGTAAAATGCAAGAATGCCAAACTGCTGAAAAGGTTACAAAAATGAGAACAGAGGGACATCTGCTGCCTTACAAGAAATAAAATGTACAATTATGTGCTGGAGTTTAACAGGGATTTAAACGCCTTACTTTGAGTGTTTACAACCCCTCGCTTTTAAGTGAAATTGTTTTCTTTTATTATTATTTTATTTTAGAGAGTGAGAAGCTTGTGTGAACCTGAATCTTGAGAGCAATATACCTGAGAGAATATAGCCTTATGTGCACATTACCTTCTGTTCCTTAGGATCCTAAAGTCAGTAATGTATGGAAGTTTTGATAAGTACATAATGTTATTCTTAGGCCTGACATGTTTTCTTAAGAAGTTGTTGAAGACATCAAGGAGGAAATGATATAGAAACATGGGTGGCAATTACTCTAGTGAGAGAATCGAGACATCGAGAGTCTCTATGTCTGTGTTGCCTTCTCTGGTCTGAACCCTACAGTAACATATGGTGGCAGCGGTGGAATCCGGAAAAAACTCTTCTATTGTCGGCTGCAGAGACGAAGAATTCCGTGAGAGGTGAGATTTCCTGTATACCACCCTCTATTGTTTAGGAATATTCCTCTTGTCTGCTGCTGTGTGTAAGTGACCCGGATTATGTTAGTGGCGGTTTACTGACATAGGAGATCCTACGTTAACGACAGAGGGCGCGCTTTACCGTCGGGATCTGGGACCACCTGTAAGATAGTCGACTTTTTCGCATGCTAACGCGCATTGGCACGCTATGGTAAAGGGAAAGCAGCTTTCCTGGCAAGGGGTGTTGGAGGAAGTAACCCCTGTTAAAATTGCTGGTCGCGATTTTCTTCCCCCAGGTGTCAGGGAATCGGCACTCTCTGCCTGTAGTAAAGTCTTTTGTGACATGGTACATAAAGGCTTGGAGCTACGTACCACTGTTGCAAAACGGGTTGAATGGTATGATGAGCGTGGTAAGAAAGTAAAAGATAAAGTCAGAAAAAAGATGGCAATTGGTTTGGTGGTTTTGAATTATGAACGTATGTTGGAATAGAATAATGTTTTTTTCTTGCAATGTAAACGACAGAAGGAAGAAATAGAAGGGCTGAAGGAGAAAGTGAAGCATTTAGAAGTACAACATTCGAATTCAGGTGGCGCCGGACCACGGGTGGCGCCGCCCGGGGGTCCGCAGGACAATGCTGACGGGGATGCGGCACCTCCCGCTATTGCGGGGGCTCCTCAGCAACTCACACAAATTCAGTGTAAACCTATGAGCACGACTGACATGAGAAATCTATTATCATCCCTGCCTATGCTAAAACGTGATTCACTAAATGATCAGTTTTGGCAAAAACTCATTGAGTGGGAATTAGTTTCCCAACTGCATGCGTATGATGTTTTCACAGTGTGCAAAGCAAAATGTCCGCAGACTATTTGGGCAAGTCGTGTAAAATCCTTGTAGATACTGGAGCCTCTGTCAGTGTAACTAACCTCAGTAATTTACCCCTTACAAAACAGAAGATTTTTCTGCGAGGTTTGGGAGGTGGAATCACGCAGGCGATTAAAACAAAACCTGTTTTGGTAGAAGCTGGTGACTTTTTCTTTGTTAGCCAGTTTCATTTCAGCCCGTTAAGTACTGAAGGAACGGTTTTGGGTATGGATATACTCAAACAGTTGCAAGCAAACCTTATGCTTGGTAACAAGGCATCACTTACTTTAGTGAGTGATGAGGGACGAGCTTATCTACCATTAGAATGTGATTTTTTTCCCCCCGCTCCAATTTCTGCATGTCGGATTTTACCTGGACCTGAGAATGCATGGGCCAAAGATAAATTAGATTGTGGGCTTCTCGATATGAAACCTGTTCGCATTACAGGAACGCCACCACCCCCTAAGGCTCAATATTCGATCAAACCAGAAGCTGTATCAGCTATAAGAGATACAATTGGCAAACTCAAGCAACGCAGCATTATACGTGAAACTACTTCTCCTTGTAATTCGCCACTTTGGCCGGTGCGTAAAAGTGACGGCACTTTGAGATTGGTAATCGACCATCGGGAAATTAATAAATGTGCAATGCGTCCACTGGTGGCTGATCCTAGTACAATATTGTCAAAAATTCCAAAAGAACACAAGGTGTTTAGCGTGTTGGATATTTGCCAAGGCTTTTATGTTGTTCCATCTCAGTTTTTGTTTGCATTCACTTTTAACGGTAGGCAATATACTTTCACGTGGCTGGGGCGCGGCTTTCATAATTGTCGGACACTATTTCATCAAGCTCTTGCGCAGGTGTTGAGAAAACTTCCACCGTTCAGTTCTCATGTGCTGCAATATGTTGATGATTTATTGATTTCTCCCTGTGATGAGGAAAGGCATAAGAAAGATTTAGAACTGGTTCTGGAATGCTCGGCAGAAAAGGGATTAAAGTGTAACCCATCGAAAGCGCAGCTTTGTTGTACATCGGCGCAGTACTTGGGGCACCATATCTCCTACGGTCAGCATCGACTGACAGTGGATAAGTTACAGGCCATTCGAGACTGTGTACGCACAACTACTGTGAGGGGAGTGAGAAAAGTGATGGGACTGTTTAACTACAGTAGAACTCATACCAAATGTAAGTCGATTGTCCCAGCCAATCACTGATTTGTTAAAAGGAAACTTGCATGCATATGACAAGATTTACAGGGGAGAAGACTGTGAACAAGCATTTACAGAATTGAAAAAAGCTTTATGCTCTGCTCCAGCGCTGGGTCTGCCAAATTCAGATATTGCATTTAATTTGTATGTACATGAAAATGATGGGCATATGGCAGCTGTCCTCAATCTAGTGGCATGGTGGAAAGGACTAACAGAACTTTGAAAAATTAACTAAGATTTTGCTTTCATCTGCAAGGAAATCATGGGTAGAAGTATTGCCAGCAGTGCTGATGTCAATGCGGGCCATGACTAATTGAACATCTGATCTTTCTCCCTTTGAAATGTTGACAGAACGTCCAATGAGGACACCTGGTGACTTGTGTTTGGTGGGAGGAGAACTGCATGTGATGGGTGAGAATTTGCAAACGTATTGCAAAGCTCTTTCCCATTCTCTCCCCAGGTCCAATTGGGAAGAAAACTTTAAGCCTGAAGCACCCAGGGGTCCCGATGTGAACATTGGCAACAAAGTTTATGTAAAACGCATGCACAAAAAAGGAGTACTCCAACAAATTTGGTCCGGACCATATATAGTATTACTAGTTGCTCCTACAGCAATTAGAGTCAAAGGAATTCCAACTTGGATCCACAAAAGTCAGGTTAAAGTGTACACTACCGTGCAGCAAACTGGCGCAGTGACCCAGCCTTTACCTCCAGACGAACCTAAAAATGATACTTTGCCTGGTCAGGGTAATGGTGGGAAGATTAGGTTTGTTTGAGTTGAAAGAAAGGAAAACTGAATTAAATGTGCTCACAAGATTGGCAGATAAAATTTGGCAAAGAAAATATAGTTCAGGACCTTTAAAATATAGAATACATAAGGTTGAAAACTGTCAGAAAAATTGTAATTGGGCATAACTGACTAAAGTGTGCAATTTCAATGCCTTGTTATCCTTTTGAGAAGATTGATCAATTAAATTATCAGCATCTCAGTGGAGACACCCAAGGCCCCCACCTTCTTTCTCCTACTGAAATTGTGTTACAAACTGCATACTTGGTCTGGTCCAACTTGATTTCATTTCTTAATAGAGGAAGAGGAAGCAAACGGACTGAACCAATTAGACAGTGAATCACAGAAACTATATTGTTTAATGCATTTTATGGCAAACCTCCTGTAAAATGTCATCAAGTAGGACCCCCTGGTGTAACACCTGTGAGGTTAAGGACAGTGACGTAGCTACTGCAGAGCAGCACAGTCCTGAGGTTACTTCAGTTAAGGCACCAGGTTTAGTTAAGCATGTCACATGGAATAAAATGTATCCACTTAGTATTCTGCATGTTTATGAGGCACATTTAGGCATGGATCTCACCCCCTGGATCAATATGTGTTGACTTTTTCCAAATCTACTAGGTGAAATTAGAGAACAATATGAATGGCGTGACATGTTGTCACGCCTGCCTGTTTTTCCATGACTCAAGGAAAAGCGGTCAGTGGAAGGATGGGTAGGAGTAGGCATGGGAACTTATAACTCATTTTCACAAGCAATTTCTGATTACAGCCACAATTGGGTGGAAGGTGAGTTGTTAAAGGCTGGAGAATGGACAAATAGGGCTTCAGGTGCAAATGCTAATGGACTGACTAGTGTGGCAAATGCAGCACGATTTAATTTGGGCATACTTGGTGACCAAGTAAAGATTCTCAGTAGCAGTGTTAATATTTTCAAATCTGCTTTTAAGCTGATGACCCAGAGGGAGGAACAGGAACAGCAGTGTTATAGGGCCGGACAAGCCTCCATCACCGACTGGAGTGCCATGACCACAGATCTCAAGAATGGCTATGTTCCTGCAGAAGCTGCAGGGAGGACTTTTGTCAGCCATTAAGCTCCCAGACGCTTGGCCCATTGTTGGTGATGTATTGCCCATATCTGGTGTGTGGGTCAGGCCTAAAAACACATTAAGGGGAATGATTACATTTCCCCTTGTCCGTGTGTCTGGGTTTCCAGTGCGCCGAGTTACCGCTTTTCCGTTCCCCTGCGGAGATAACTATAAACATTGGTGTAAATGGTTAACGCAGGCTTATATGGATGGTCATGATAATTTGTACGATCAAAAACATTGTCAACAAGTTGGCCTAAATGTGTTTTGTAACAGTGCTTATTTGGCCAAAATTGATACAGTTAATTTTACCACTGATTTTCGAGTAACAAATAATTTACCATTCAGCATTCCTGCCCAAATGTCCCCCACCCTGTGGTGTGGGACAGGGGAAGTTGTTATCAGCAATGAGTACTGTTCCAGTGGCCCTGTTTGTGCTGCCCCAAATCCTCATTCACTAACCTTTGTGGGGTCAGCTTTGTTGAAGACTCTACATATCCCTAACCTCTATCTGGAGCCACATAACTGGACAGTGGATGTGGACGACTCAATGAATGATGTGCTTGGTGTCCTGGACGAGATGATCTCTCTCCATGTTAAAAAGAATGGTCACCTGATGGCTCAAGCTGAAATCGCAATCACTTCATCTGAAGAACAGGCTTGGAAGTCCAAAAATTATACTAAATTAGGTTGACAACATTACACGAATGTTAGAAATTGGCATGCTGGTTTAGCCATTGTTGGTAGCGAAAATCCCTGGGCAAAAGTCTGGATAATAGTAGCTCAGGGTATTTGGGGATTGTCACTTACTACTTTCATTGTGATGATCTATATGTATGTAAAACTTAGGGCTGTAATTAAACAACTACAGTCTGCTGCAGTGATGAAGTACATATTTTCACCCACTTAGAAATATGTGTAACCTGTAATGTTTACTGATCATGCAACTGGGAATGTGAGTTTAAAGAGTACTCTGAGGACTTGAAAATGTAACCCAAAGTAATCCTGAATATTTCACCAAATGTATAACCAAAGCATGTATTGATTGTGTGATCTGGGAATGTTATAATGTTTGAATGGCTGACGAAAACTAAGTCCTGGGAACTTGTGGCAGTATCTTAGATACTTATAACTTGCAAGGTACCAGTTGAAGCATCCCTTTCCCTTTTCCTTTGTTTTTCTGAAGGCATTCGGTTAAGGGAGGTGTCTGGGCTTTGCTCCAGAACCTCATTCGAAATGGGGGAAATGATGGATATTAACTGAATATAGCCTTATGTGCACATTACCTTCTGTTCCTTAGGATCCTAAAGTCAGTAATGTATGGAATTTTTGATAAATACATAACGTTACTCTTAGGCCTGACATGTTTTCTTAAGAGGGAGTTGTTGGAGACATCAAGGAGGAAATGATATAGACACATGGGTGGCAAGTCGGCTGTAATTCTGGTGAGAGAATGTGCTGAGAGGATAAAATTTATATATGAAGGTATATATGACGAAAACATCTGGGCGCAACTTTTCCTATATAAACAGCTGGCTGAGAATATGTATTTTGAAGTAGTATGATAAGCATACTCTTCCTGTCCGGACGTTAATAAAAATAGGTATTGGAATTCCAAAAAGTTGTCGAGAGTCTCTATGTCTGTGTTGCCATCTCTGGTCTGAACCCTACACTGGGAATGGTGGCTGGTTTAGGAAATTGGGATGATGCGTTATTTCCTGGTTGGGCGTGGGTCAGACATTTTTAAAAAGCCCAAAATGGCCGGAAATGGTGGTGGATGTACCTGTGCCTGACCTGCCGGTTGGTTTGCCCGTGACACCCCCCAGCTCTTCAACCAGGCTGTTTTGTTTAAAAAACTAAACTCGAGAAACGAATGGTAGCTGAGCTCTTCGCTGGCAGAGCGGCAGCTTGGGCAAGCCTGAGGAGCTGGTGAAGCAACCTGGTGGAGGTAAGTTCCAGTTTTCCTCCCAGTTTTCACCATTCCAGGTCAGCTGCCTTATTTTGTAAGTGATTTCCTACCCCTAGACAAACGTGACTGCAACTCACCCTTATTATAAAGTGTTACCAAAAAATTATTTTAAGAAGATGGTAACACAATGATGTAACAAACCACATTTATACATATAATAAATTAACCTCCATTAGGAGAACAATTACAATTTTTAATCCTTTAATGTTGATAATTTTGTTTTGCTTAACAACTAAATATATTATTGAATAAAAGTTATTTTTCACTTTGTTAAAAGGTTAAAGAATTATCAAGATGGGATTACTGAAGGTTGACTTGGGCCTCTGGCAAGCAAGGTTGAGTTCTGAGAGAGAAAGAGAGAGAGAGAGAGAGAGAGAGAGAATTTTACAATATCAATATTGTGAAGCAATGCCTGAGTTGATTGTAGTTTAGCATCATGGCTGTATGTGGCTTTCACTTACCTGCTGAGTTGCGGCTGTGGCTCTGGAGTCAGTATAATACAGGTGGTGGAGGCATGTGCAAGGGATTCAAGAGAAAAACATGCCATAATGACATCATGGCATGTACATACAGAAACTTTTATGAGTATGCCAAGGTATTTATTCCTTACTCTGACAGAAAAAGGGATGGGGGTGAGAGGAAAAAACATGTTTCAGAAAAAGGAATAATGTGGGACAGTAAATTGATTAATCTTAATATGTAATGGACTAAAGGATGATTAGTTTTCTGTACCAAGTTTGTTTGACAGCTTGGAATGTCAACCATACATATACATTAAACATGTTACACTCTGGAGTAGAGTATAATTGTGAACGGTCAATTTATAATATTGATTAATGACGTCAATAATTGATCGAAGGGAGTATTGAATGTTTTTTGATTGCCATTTTTGGTTGTGATACACAGTAACTGTTGCATTCTGTTAAAAAAACACATCACCAATGCAGTTCTGTTGCAGTTGTTTGGTAAAAGCACAATTGCAAAAATGCAATTGTCAAGTAAAAGTTTTTACTAAAGATGTTTTGTCACATTACTTGTTGTTGAATCGTAATATAAGCCAGTTAAAATTAAGAGAAAAGAAGATGAACCTGACATTACATAGTAAACTTTGACAGCCAGGTAGCCAGCTGGGTACCCGAGAAGCAAAACATTATATTTTGGTGTTCAACAAGACCGACGTGTAGACTGAAAATGTATTTTTTGACACCAATTGAAGAAACCCAACAAGAAACGTTTTTATATTTCTATGTCTAATGTGTTTACAGCATGTTGTTACGATTCGGGTTGTCAGAATTGCAGACTGAATCTTTAAATTTTGTCTTTAACTTTTCATCTTGCAGTAGATGAACACACATGCAGGCTACTTACGGTTGAGCTGATGCAGATAAACTTTCCAAAGAAGTCATCAAATTGAACTGTTGTAAAGGGGTTGGTAAATAATGAGGTTTTTGTTTGAACAATACTTGAGAATTGCCAGTTACACATACCTACAACAGAATGAAGACGAAATAATGAATCACAGTCCACACATGACGGAAAATTGGCACAAGTTTGAATCAATGCAAGTGCCAAAGATCCAACCTCTGGTATAACATTACGAATGCTTTTTTATTCTTACTACACAAATATTTTAAAGTTGGTCTAACATACAATCATATGAATCAATCTGGTCACAAAGGAATGTAGCCCTCCCACTGAACTCTAATTTGTTGCAGAATTGTTATGAAATACCCCTTTACACCTGATAACACCTTTAAGCGTGGGAGGCGAATTGAAGGGAGTCTACTAAAATATGAAATTTAGTATATGTCTACTTTAACTAGAGAATATGACTCTGCCTAGGGTGCAGAGAGGCCTGGTTAGCTGATTTTACAGCGAATTGTTTACGTGAGCTTACAAACTCCCATGCATACAAGTAACGCATAATAGCCCTACTATAACCATATTAATCAGACATAAATAAACTCCAAATATACATTGCAACACATAAAATGTTTATTAACACACACACGCACACACACAAAAAATGGACGTTCACCCTTTAACTTTCAAGTCAAGAAAAGAAAATAATGCCCGGGGTTTTGTAAAACTCAATTAGGGTACCATGTCGTTGGCGCGCATGTTGGAGCTCAGTTGAAAAGTGTTTTCTCAGTACTCACAGATCCCTGGAAACTCAGAAACGGTTCGCAACAGTCAAACCTTCTGTTCAGTGGAGAAAGGTGAGATGAGATGGGGAAAACCAGTCCTGGAGACACGTCCATATGCAACAGCAGGTTTCCTGGCGACAGCGTGAAGTCCTGAGCTCCCTCTACAGCAACAGCAGCAGCATGCGTGGCAGCAGGCTGGCAGGCAGGCGTGTAGGTCGGAAATCCCACGCAAAATATTCTCCCACTCACACAGTCTCCTTCTTCTCCCAGCTTGCAGGGACGAGGCTAACTAGAATTGATACACAACAGGAAATGGCGTCGCAACCTTCAGTATAATTTCCGGCTGAAATAGCTCCAAACATGCCTCACTCTTACATTTTGTACTCGATAACACACAGATAAAACCTCCGGCTTTTAGTTTCAGCAACAATAAACAGTCTAAAATGCTTACAACTCGCTCCCCACGTTGTCGTCTCTCTTTTCCTCCTTCCTATTCTCCCGACACTAGCCCAAGACTCGTCCCGCCCTTTTTTAGTCCCATCCCCTTCTCAGAATCTGGTAGGCAGTTGACGCCCATCCCTGACTGGCACTGATTGGTTAATAAAAGATTGACACCTGGTTACCCAAATAAACAGAGGAAACTAAATGAGACATTCAAAGACCATTCAAAGAGCATAGGACATTTCAGTATCTTCCCAAATAAAGTACCACATATAAATTTCTCCACGTTAATGATAACTTATTTCACACAGCAGTAATTTAACCGACAATATTTCAAACTATTCTGCATATTTGTTAACTGAACACAAGTTTAAATAAACAAGATATTAACTTTTTTTTACCAGGGCACTACAAGAAGTTTTGAGGGATCAGTGGTTACTGACATATGTTTTTTAAGTTATGTCCTGATGTGTGTCAACACAGCCTTTTCCTAACAATCTCTTCAATACTCAACAACAAATATGCAATTGTATATAATGCGCACCCCTAATTATGGGCAATGAAATCCTGGAAAAAATATCCCTTGTGAATAATATGGACTGAGTTTTCCTTAGTATCACTTCAGGCTGTCACACATTGCAGTTTGGTAAAACAGAGATTCGGGAGAAGAACTCTCAGACAACCTCTCTACCTATCGCACCTCTTCCGGTCCCTACAGGTATATAAACACCACGTACCTTTAATCATCGTGCTCAGCATTTCCGGCATCCAGTATTCTGCTGTTTCGCCTAGCTTGCACCGCTTCTACACGATGGATTTTCAACTCAATGATGACCTGTCCTGTGCTCTGGAGACGACTTCCCCACGGGTTCGCGGTCGCTGACCAACCCGTCGCCTCTCACGCGGGCTGAGATCCAGGGCCGTCCCTCGGCAGTCGCCCTCCTCTCCTCTCAGCGCTCGTCGACCGAGACGCCACACCTGCAGCCCTGCGGCTCCCGCTGCTGTCACTAGTCGCCAGTCGGCAGCTCCTTCAAGGACCGGAGAACTGCGGCAGCCATCCCGGATTTCCGGATGGGACCGTAACCCGCCTTCGTGAGGCTCTGAGGCTCCGTGGGATTGTGTTTCCCTGGACTGCGCGGAAGAGAGACTTGTTCCGGATGTTCATCGAGGCCCTCCGCTCTGACAATCTGGCAGTCCCCGCCCACTCTCTTCGGCCGACGTCTGACGTAGCTCTACCATCAGGGGACCTTCGTCGGACCCTGGGGCAGTCCACTGCTGCACCTGTCTCCAGCGGCGTCGCTGCTGGGAGTGCTTCTGCGGCCCTCGCCTCCCTCCCCCCTCTCCCCCCTCACGTGCCGGCTGGGCTGGAGCCGGCAGGCTCTACCTGGCGCCCTAGGCGTCAGCTATCCTGCCATTACACACTCCAGGGCTCCAGGCAATGAAGTCCTCTCCCCCCGCTGCTGCTGTTATCCTAGCTAGAGCCGGCGAGCCCTGCCAGGCGCCCTTGGCGCTTGGCGACCTGCCTCTGTCCACTCACGGGGTTTCGGCACGGCGGTCCCGCCTCCCGCCTGCTGCAGACAAGCTGCTCCAGGTGCCCTCGGCGCTGGTCGTCTCGTCATTGCATGCTCCCGAGGTTTCGGCAAAGCAGCCTTCCCCAGACGCTACCGCCTAAGCTGGGGCCGACGGGCTCCTCCTGATGCCTTCGGCGTCAGTAGTCCCGTTATTGCACGCTTCCGAGGCAACGGCTCTGCGGCCCTCTCTCCCCCCGGCTGCCACCCTTGCCGAATAGGCGGGCTCCAGCCGGCGCTGTTGGCGCTCTCTGTCCTGCCCCTGCACTCTCCCAAGGAGTCGGCGCTGCGGTTTTCCTTTCCCCCGGCTGCCCTGGTCCTTCCCGGAGTCGGAGAGTTCCAGTCGGCGCACCTCGCCGACTCGCACCCCTGCACGCTTCCGGGATCCAGGCGCTGCGGACCAATTCCCCAGCTGCTACCGTCCCGGCCGGAGCGGGCGGGTTCCCTCAGATGCACCACGCGCCCTCTGACCCGCTGTTGCTGGCTCCCCGCAGACCGGTTCAGCTGCCCCCAGCTCACGCTGCGTATCCTTCCCTGTACCGTGCTCCTCATGCATTACAGTATCCTCCTACCACTGGCGTTTCTGCTGTTGTCTCTCTCTCTCACTCTCTCTCAGGTCCCCAATTTTCCTGCCCGGCTCCCTCCACCCCCAGTGTCCAGTCCTACAGCCTGTCCACAGCCGTCGTGATGCCTCCGCCCCCGACTGCCCCTGTTTTTGAGCCTATCCCTGTGTCTGCCCACCAGATTTTAAAAGGTGCGGACTTGTGTTTGGCATCCCAGCTTTCACCTTCCCCCCTATGAACGCAGGGTTTTGGAGTGCGACGGCATCACGGTCGCACCTGAACGCAGGGTTTTGGAGTGCGATGGCATCACGGTCACTCTCAGGGCCCCGTCTTCCTACTCGTCTAAAGTGTTGATGTTCCCCGAATTCCGCTTGGCTTTTTGTTGCTACACCGACGTTATCTGCTCGGTGTTCCCTCACCGTCGCAGAGAGCTAGCAGACTATATGGCTATTGTGGCGGATATAGCCGTCCGTTTCGGGGGTTCCCATTTTTATGTTTATCATAAAATGTTTTCTGCCAAAGGTGCCGCGAAAGTAGTGCAATTTAATGTGTGTCCTTATTGGGGGGTTTTGGACATGGACACGGTACTGTAGGGTTTTCCTGGGTTTGAGAGGTTCGGTTTGTGGCGTTTGGCAGTCCACCGAACATTCCGCCCATTTGTGCACCATGGTACCTCCCGCTGCCACTGTCTCCGCTGGTTCGGTCAGCGCTGTCCCCGCAGCTTCTGTTTCCGCCGTTGTCCACTCCCCCGAGTTTTGACGTCAGTGAGCAGCCCAATCCATTCGACGGGGGAAAGTTAATTTGTAATAATTTTAACCAGGCCGGATGCTACAACAACGGGTGTAAATTTTTACATATGTGCAGCTTTTGCACCGGCGCCCACTTGCGCCCGGTCTGTCCTGTCTACCGTAGCACTGTCCCTTCTGGCACTACGTAACTGTTTCCCCATCCGTCCACTCTGGTTAATGTTTCCAAGCTCATTCACGGTTTTTTCCCCTGGTTTAGCTCCCATTCCTGTTCAGTCTGTTAATTGTAGAAACTTTCAGTCGGCTGAGTCTGAGCCCGGTGTTGTTGATTTGTGTGCTGGCTAAGGAGGTCGAGTCAGGGTTTATGATCGACCCATTTGTGTCCCCTCCGTTTCCGGCATTCCGTGTAAATCCAATCGGAATTGCTATCTGCTGACCCTCGCCTCCTAGGTCCCATCCCTGCTCGATCCGGTCGTACCGGACGAGTTTTGTCTGGGCGAGTAGCGTTTGCGGCACACGATCCTCATCCGTTCGTAGACGCTGCGCCAGCTGTGGGTTTTGGTGCATATTATCGAGGCCTCCTGTTTGCAGCCCCCTGGGCGGTCGAATTCTCCTCCCTCCCGCCTACTTCCGAGTCCTCTGCATTGTTTGAAATTTATCCCGTGGTTGCTGCTGCTGCTGTCTTTTGGGGGTCGGAACGGTCTTAAAAGAAAGTCTTGATTCATTCTGACAACAGGGCCACCGTTGCTATAATGAATAAAGGCCGTTTACGTTCCATCACTAGCATGTCACTCTTCCGCTGTCTCACCTGAGTGTCAATATGCCATCAGTTCACTGTACATGCAGATTACATTCACGGTAACCATAACTCATTTCCTGACAGTCTCAGCTCACGGAAGGATACCAGATGTTAGACCCAGGCTTTTCCAAACCTAGACAACCATCATGCCTCTATACTCACCCACTGCATTAATGTCCCGTTCGGGATACATCAACCCTTTCGTAGACATCACTTTGTCAGCTCTCTTCTCACTCGCATTCTTTGGATTCCTTCGATGCTGATAATTCACCGTGTCTTCAACTCTGTATATGTCAGGTTTTCCCGCTAACAATTTTTCTTCTCTTTTATTCAGAATCAGAGCAGCAACCACAGCGGCACAAAAAATGGACTTCCTGACCATTTAATTAAACGCCTGGGTCGCTGGTCATCAGATGCTTTCCAAATGACATTCGTTCTGCCCACGGCTCATTAATCCACTGACGATTACGTAGAAATATCAACCAAATCTCACATTCTGTTTACAGGGCTGGCAGTCTTTTGGGGGTTTCCCTCTCCACGAGTACGTGACGACTCCTCCCCCTTTTTACGCCAAGCCCAAGTTCATTCTTTATTATCCCTTATCAATAAACTCCTCTTAAATACTATATTGTTGTCTGAGAGTTCATACTACTGAATTGCAGTTTGGTAAAACAGAGATTCGGGAGAAGAACACTCAGACAACCTCTCTACCTATCACACCCCTTCCGGTCCCTAGAGGTATATAAGCACCACTTACCTTTACCCATCGTGCTCAGCATTTCCGGCTTCCCACCTCCTCCCCATCTCCACCTTCATCCTCTCTTTTTCTCGGGGGGATTCATAATCCTAACTACTATTCCAATTTCTTTCAGCCAAAGGGAGGGGGGGTTTCCCTCTCCATGAGTACGGGACGACTCCTCCCCCTTTTGACGCCAAGCCCAAGTTCATTCTTTTCTATCCCTTATCAATAAACTTCTCTTAAGTACAATATCGTTGTCTGAGAGTTCATACTACTGAATTGAAGATTGCAGTGGAAGGCCATGTCATGATGAATGGGAAAAAGAATGTTTAGTCAGATTTACTATAATTGCTGAATAAAATACAGAATGAAATCATTTGCATCATTACCAAACCTATGCTTTCACACTTTTATTACTTTGGGGAATGTATGAAACACAGTTTTTGCACACACAGCATGGTCTGTAGTGAGCATATGTATTATACCATCACAATTATAACCAAGTTACGCATCTTATCGGTAACTTCGAAACACTTATATTGATTTAATTCTTCGTTACAGATCAGCTAGCTTTGCAAAAATATTAGGGGTGTAATGGTACGTGCATTTGTCCCAAACTCTTCAGTACAGGATGTTCTGATGGATGTTGGTTCGGGTTGGTATGCAGCTTCCTTGGTTCATGACGCACTGTGACCTAAACAATAAGCTACTGTCAAAATAGACTATTTAAGTCTACTACTCCTGCACTCGAAACAGAAATTCTACAGCACAAGTTTTACCCGAAAAGTTTTGTCAGTTGTTGTCTATTAGCTGTTGCTATTCAGCTTGGCCCAGTGACATTTGTGTTTATTGCATGCAATATTTATTTTTTCTTAATGACAATATGTAAATATTAGAGTGCCTTAACTGTTACAGTCAGAATTGTGGCCAAGGAGTCACTTTTGAATGTTTACATTTTTCAAAATAAATGACAAGAATGTTATTTTCTACATTTTTCTTTTTTTCCTGCTGTACCGAAAATGTACCGAACCGTGACACCAAAACTGAGGTACATTCCAAACCATGAATTTTCTATTCATTACATTATTATTCATCTATTCATTATTCATTACACCCTTAATAAATATAACTCATTCCGTCCTGAATGTGGCCACGCAAAAAAGGGTAACATTTAGTTCATGTGTATAATTTTTACATTTAAAAACCTGGAAAAAAGTACATTTTATACTCATAAATAAGGTATACTGGAAGGTTTACATTTACCGTTTATGCTAAATGCAACATGTTGGTGCCATGTGGAGTGTACGGTAACAGAAACAAAGCAAAGACAAAAATGAAAATGAAACAAAAATGGCACTAAAGAAAGCCAGTATTGTAGCTGAGGAAGAGTCAGAGGAGATCAGAAAATCTCTGAATATGAATTTCATGTTGGATGAGCTGGGCAAAGTGGTCAAACAACAAGCTATGCTACTTGATCTGATGGACAAAGTTAAATTGAAGGACAAGAAAATTGATGGTTTAGAGTGAAGAATTGATGACCTGGAACAATGTGCAAGAATGGAGGATTTAATCATAAGCAGACTGGATACCTCACACCGAACTTATGCCAGGACTATAGCTGGTGGTTAAGACGGGGAGAACATCCCAATAGATGAACTGCAAATGCTGGAATGGCAAGTCATAAAGTTATTTGAAAGTAAGAACATGAGCATTCAGAGTAACAATGTCACGGCTTGCCAAACCCTTCCCCGAAATGATAGCAAAACAAAGCCTGTTTTAGTTTGCCATAATAGTTTGGTTTGTGAATTCAAAGCACAAGACTGAGCTACTGAATCAAGCAAAGAAGCTGAATGGGACAGGGGTGTACTTGAATGAGCGTCTTACAAAAAAAGAGCACCGACACTGCCAGACATGCATGCATCCTGTTGAAACAAAATAAGATACAAGCAACATGGACAAGAAACTGCAAAGTGATGATATGGCTAAATGGAACACCTGAAGAAGCCAAAGTAGTTACGATAAGAGAGCTCAAAGACTTAGACCAATATGGATAAGGAACTCTCAACTCTTGCCTGCTTCTGTTGATACCATGGAATTTTTCCATTTGGAGACGTTGATGGCTGTAGATTTTGTGGACATTGGATTGGATTGTGTGGAGGAGCATTTGCATGGACTATTTGAAAAAGAATGATAGATCTTGATGAGGACTATTCATTCCCATTCAGAGACAGTGATGAGGAGAAGTTTGTAGACATTGGCAAGGAGTGTATGGGTGATCATTTACACAGACTATATCATGCGTATGAAAATTTGAACTTTAAAACATTTGACCACACAGACCACAAAATGTATGAGATTGAAAATGATATTGGCCTGGAAAACCACTTTTACAGTAACATCAATAACAATTCAAAAGTAATGTGAAAATGGAAGAAGAGGCCAAAAAGGTGCAAATTGTATGTCTTCATTTTAATATTGATTTGTTACACCTGAATGGACATGAAAGGACAACAGACGTTATTAATACAATGTACAACAACAGCCTATTATTAACAACAGATGCTGCTACATTGATAGACAACATATTTACAAATAAAATTGAAACAAAAATAGTAGGTGGACTACTCATAAATGACATAAGTAACCACCTCCCTGTTTTTGCAATTTTTCAGAATTTTTTAAGATAAAAAATGACAATAGGTCTGTAAACTATTGTAAATTGATTCGACACAGAACACCAGAAGCCATCTCTGCCTTTAAGGTGGACCTAAGGAAACAAAACTGGAATAAAGGTCTGTGCTAATGATGATCTTAACAAGGCCTATAAGGCTTTTATCCACATTAATTGTGCTGTATGAAAAAGCTGCCCTTTAGAAAAAAATCTAATGGAAGCACAAATATGTGGACAAGTCATGGATTACCAAGGGGATAGAAAATGCATGTAAAAAGAAAAATGTATTATATATGACGTTTTTAAAACATAGCACAAAAGAAGAAGTAAACAAATCCAAGATATGTAAAATAAATTGACCACTATTATGAGATCTAATAAGAAAGAGCATTATTATGAAGTATTGGAGCCATATAGGAGTTACACTCAAGGAACATGGAGAGTGCTTAACAGCATAAATAAAAAGGTACTGGAAAAGCAGACAATCCAAATTACTTTGCAAAAGATAACAATACAATGATAAATAGATCAAAAGAAATTGCCAAGGAATTTAATGATTACTTTGTAAACATTGGATACTGTTGTGTTTACAGAGACATACGCAAGATGTTGTCACACAGATGGACTCTGACACTTGAACCCTAACCCTAACCCTAACCCTGACTGTTATACACACGAAACTCCCTCACTAGTAGGTGGCCTGAAGAGACTGCTGTAGGAAGGTAGAGAAGAAGAAGGGGGAGAGGTCTGGGAGACTAAATGATGTATGCGACTGATGTAAGCTGTTGCTGTGAATTAAGTAAAGTTGCGCAACAGTTTGTTCATCTCCTGTGATCCACTCATCAACATAGATACAATTGAGCAAATGAGAATGTGGAGCCGAGAAATAGGGACGGTGTAAATGAAGATATTGTTCATAAAAACTCTTACTCCATCTATATTAGGGGTGTTGATGAAAAGGAAATACTTGACACTGTTAAAAACCTTAAGAATAAGAAGTCCAATTATTGGACTGAAATTAATATCTTGTTAGTAAAAAATATCATAGAATGTATAGTGAAAGCATTGAAACATATCTGCAATCAGTCCTTCCATACAGGTATATTTCCCAGCAAAATGAAAACAGCAAGAGTCATTCCTTTTTATAAAAGTGGAGATGGACGTCTATTCTTCAATTATAGACCAATTTCTCTGCTTTTCCAGTTCTCAAAAATTTTACAAAAACTATTTGTGCACAGGCTTCATAATTTCATTGAAAAACACAATATATCGAGTAACCATCAGTATGGCTTTACAGCAAATAGGTCCACGTCAATGGCTGTGATGTAACTGGCAGAAGAGATTTCTACTGCAATGGACAACAAGGAATATAATGTGGGGGTGTTTGTAAACTTAAAAAAAGCATTTGATACTATTGATTGTGGCTTATTAATGAATAAACCAGAGAAATATGGTATTATAGGGATAGCATATTCATGGCTAAGAAGTTACCTTGATGAAAGACATCAATATGTACAAATAGTAATGTTGAATCTGATTTGTTAAAGGTTACTTGTGGGGTTCCACAGGGTCAATGCTAGGCCCTAAACTGTTTATAAATGATACACAGATGCACGGCGATGAAGAGCCATATGACAAAGGAATCTATATCTTTCTACTGGGCAGCTCAGTGACAGCAGCCTACACATGAACATACTCCTTAGCTTCACAAATGCATCGTGCAGTGGGTTGGCATTGTCTGGAGCCATTTTTACATTTGAACTCTGGAAAGTGTTTAGAGAATCAGGTCCGGACATTTTCTTGAGTTGCCCTTTCACACATGTAGCACAGAACCAGAGATTTTCCATGTCAGACGCATTCTCACCTACTGGAAATAATCTGTTTGGTTTTAGCAAGGGGTGGCACCTGGGTAAAGCGTGTAGGTGGTAAGACATGACACAAAACGTATGTTGCGCATATCGCAGTGTTTTGTTTACAGCACATTGAAGATAGCGAATGAGGCAACGGACTCATCTGTAATGATGACTGTTTTTGCATAAATATCAACACTACATGTATTTGGACATATCTGTAATATGAACGAAAGAGTGGAAAGCAATGTACAGGTAAGCAGAAAAGAGTATGAAGCAGCTACCCTCTGATGCCTGTATTCTTCACACCAGTCTCATGATAGAACCGTCATCAACAGGCCCACTCACTCACTGTGAATTCTCAGAACAATTACCTGCTGTATTCACACATGGGCTCAACCAGACATAACCCGGACTTTGTACTAGGGAGCTGGCAGGATAAAGTCTGTTTAATGTCCGGTGTGACTGATTTGGACATTTGTGTTCACACATACAGCTCTTCTGGGTAATGTCCGGAAAAGTTCAGGGTTGCAATGCATGTGTGAAAGGGGCTTAAAATAGAATAGTTTGCTTGAAGTCCTTTCCCCTGCTGACACTAGGGAGTTATGCTTCAAGCCAACCACAAAGTCAGCTCAGAGGAAGTTTCCTGTTATACTGCAGGCTGTTTACTTGTAACTTCTGAGAAACTGTCATGTTGTTCTATAATATAAGTCAGGCTGTCACAGTGACCCAAAACAGTCCCTCATTGAAGCACATCTGGCAGTAGACACATCTTGGACTCCACAGCCTGGGCCACACTCATCTAACTATTATTTTCCTCTGCTGGCTCTCCTTATGTTCCGCAGGCAAGCTTCATAATCTCTGATGGAGAGCAAAGTAAAACAATGAAATAATGTTAACCCTTTACATCCCAATAAAGATAATATGTCATCCAATCATCTAATGATGTTACTCTCAATGGCAATGTAGTTAAATAATAATAACAATTTGCTAAGACTAACAATGTTAACAAAGATCTGACTCCCGTGGCAAGGAGGCTACAACAGAATCATCATCTAGATGGCACTTGGTGCCAACTGCGGGAGATGGCACATCAAACCATCTCGTGCTAGTTAACCAAGCAGCGCTCACTACATAGCCCTTGGATACCCGTCATTCTATGCAGACGTTGGTGGTTTTTAGTGAGAGACAAGCGAGAGACAGGCTTTCAGCTTTTGATTAATTTAATTGTTTAGACTAGATTACATTAATATTGTACATATTTAGATTTTTATTGTTTATTAGTTATAGTTAGGTAGCTAGTTTATTGTTAGTGTGGTATTTAGTGTTTAGATAGTTTGATAGTTGACGTTTTATTGATATCGATAGTTCACGGATCGCCAGACATCAAAATACGCTCATGGCTTCCATCCATCTCAAATGCTAACATATTATTTTTAAATTTATTCAGAAGAAGGCAGTGAAAGGTGTGCCCTGTTGAAAATACACAAAATAAACTATAAACATGAGAAGAATCAACTTCATACCTATATACTTGTATGGCCTCCTTTAAAATAGGAACTTGCAGACTTAGTGCTTTGCTTGAATTTTTCAGCAGTGATGGTTAGTCTGATTGTTTCTCTATGCAGAGGCTGTTCTCGTAGTTCACGCTGCTAATGCTACTACTTGGGGACTTCTGATTTGTTTGTGGAAACAGGAAAAAAAAATAATGGAGATACTGCAGTTTTTTATCACCTGGAGGCTAAAAATGACATTTTTCTCTAAAAAAAGCGAGCTACTTTGTGTAACCAATGTGGCAAAAACTTTACCTGACCTGAAATTAAGCTAACTATGCTAACTAACGGTTATTTTAAAATATAGACAGTAGCACAAGCTCACTTTTAAAGGATTAACAATGCCTCTGCTGAAACTCTAAAATCAAAACATCAAATTGCTGGTGAACTATTAACTATTACACATGGCATGTAAATAAATTTCATGGATAACCTAAGTAACCTCATTGCATATTTGTATTATTTTTGTGTAAGGTAGCTATCCTATAATGTTAATGTTAACAAGATAAGATAAGACAAGATAAAAACTTCATCGTCGCCAAGGGAAATTTATCTTGGACTCCGTGCTGCACTTTATCCTCAATCACAAATTAGAGATTTTTAAGGACCACCAATATACTAATATTACATGATGGCAATACCGTCCACTGTCCCACTAATTCAAATTAACTGGTAATGATTATGTTAGCTTTCTAACAACACTCACTCAGTATAATGGCGTTGTCTACTCACTCACTGAGGAATAATGTTAAAATGTTGACGTAACATTTGTTGGCCAAAACTCTTGATAGTTCAAACATTAGGTAACTATCGTTATGCTAATATTAACATTATTTGACTAACCACCAACCCACTCTTCGTGAGCCCAACTAACCTCAATAGTCCAAGCTAACAGCACAGCTAATGTGATTTTACAGGATACAAGCTAATGCCCCATGAAGTGATCAAGTGGCTGATTATGGTTAATATGCAACTGGACATGTAGGTCTATTCTACAATTGTTAAATACATATAAACTACTAATTTTCATATGAACCAAAGACAACATAGAAGGAAAATATAGGATTATAAAACTACAACTCACCTCTTTCTGAAATGCTGTATCTGAAACACATGTGGCATCTCCATCCAATGAGATGATTGAATAGTGGAGATGGTGGCGAGTCACTGAATGAGCAGGACCAAAGAAGATAGTTATATTTACTAGTGATGGCGAAACCGAGGCTTTTGAAACAATTGACACAATTGAAGCAATTGCTTCGAAAATGTATCGATGCTCCGACGCTTCACTCAGATGGGTATTACGTCACCATGATCAAATACACATAATACAGCCCCACAACAGAAGTTTCCTGTGGTTCTTTGAGAAGAGTCCGTGGCTGTTTGTCGTCACTTCGCAAGTTCGAATCTGGCAGGGTAGCGGTTTTTTAGTTACACTTTCCATATGTATTTTCTAAATAAACAGTCTCTTTACTACGCTTTTTCTTACTTGAATATGCAGATAGGAGAAACATAGGCTGTGATGTGATTATCTGTGTGAAATGTCCTGAACTAATGACGAAGTCAGTGCTTAGCTACATCAAACCATACATCGGAACATTTAGACTACAGGAGTACGCTAAGTTAAACCATGTGTTTCATCATGATCATTTTCCAAACGCAAGAATGAATTACCAATTAAAAGGATCTGTCATAATTTCTTTGTCAATCTCTTTATCTGAGAATGCAGAGCATACGAATAATAGCGACCGAACAAGCTTTCCCTGAGAAGCGAAAGAGAGAACCGAAGAATCTGTCTATTCAAGGCTTTGACTCATTTAGCTGATGTGTCACAATAGTTGTACGTACTTTTTTCAAAGCACTTGTGATAACACTTGCTGGTAGCCTACACAAATCAGCGAACATATTATTCCCTCAAGAGAAACTTTAAAACCAGCCTGTAGGCTTTCTCTCAGTAGGTTAGGTGGGTCATATTTTAGTTACTCCATACACACGCATTCACAAGGTATAGCCCGCTGTAGAAGTATTATGGGATAAAAGTTAACAGGCTTGTTCAGATTCGCACAACGCAACTTCGCTTTTCCTCACAAACAGCAGCTCAGAGCGTTAACCATTACACTACATGAACTGCTTATCTCTAAAAGAGGGACAAGTGATTCAAACAATTGACAATGCTAATGCATTGGACTGACTTAGATCATTTCGAAACATTATCTGACACTTTGGAACAATTAAACACTGGCACGTCACATCTGAAGCTTCAAAACAATTAAAAGTGCCTTGAAACACTGCCACTCCATTTGATGCTTTGAAAAAATTAGAAATGTTTCGGAACACTGACATAACTCACTCTTACGAACAATCAAGACTGTTTCCAAATGCTGTGGTAGCTGACTCTAAGCCTGCAATAAGTCTGCTTTGAAGAAGTGGATATTAGTTTAGAGTTATTAACCAGTATAATATACTTCCTCAGATGTCACTATAATACGTTTTATTAAATAGCAACGACTTTGAAATGGTATTTTAAAGTTGGCCACATACATTCATAATTTTCTGGTTGTTATGCAGCATGTAACTTGCAGGAGGAAGCTATATTAGTGACATGATAACATAGGTTATGTGTCATATTTGCACGGCCATTGAGGATCATCTGTTTTTAAGAGGGTCGTAAAATATATGCACGTGAGATTATGCAACTACAAGATGCTTGAACTGTTTTATATCCTGATATATCGTTACATATGTCCAATTCTTCAATGCAGACTTATTGCAGATTACTTGTTATGACATACATTTATGTCACCAGCAGATGTCCCCATCACAAGTGTTTCGAAACAGTTCCTTGTTCCTAAGAGTCAGCGGCCAAAGCGTTTGGAAACAGTCTTGATTGTTCCTAAGTGTCAGCTGTGGTAACGTTTTAACACAGTCTTAATTGTTTACAACATAACATAAGCGTCCGATAACGTGGCAGCATTTGGAAACAGTCTTAATTGTATCAAAGCCTGAATTAATGGAGCAGTGTTCCGAAGCAGTTTTAATTGTTTCAAAGCTGCTGATGACGTGGCAGAGTTTCGACACAGTCCTAATTGTTTCAAAGCCTCAATTAACGGTACAGCTGTTAGAAACAGTCCTAATTGTTTCAAAGCTGCTGATGCCGTGGCAGTGTTTCGAGACAGTCCTATTTGTTTCAAAGCCTCAATTAAGGGTGCAGGTTCAGAAGCAGTTTTAATTGTTTCAAAGCTGCTGACGAAGTGGCAGTGTTTGGAGACAGTCCCAATTGTTTCAAAGCCTCAATTAACGGTGCAGTGTTCCAAAGCACTTTTAATTGTTTCAAAGTGTCAGATGAGGTGGCAGTGTTTCCAGACAGTCTTAATTGTAAGACGTTAATTATGTTATGTTGTAAAGCAGTGACACAGTAATAACTAGGTTTAAATCTTGCCTATCATGTTTGTTGTTTAATCTCGTTTTATAAGTTCAGTTCCTCAGTGAAGACAGAAAAAGGTTAATAAAATCACAAAAACCATGTGTGGAGCTGGTGTTACATGTTACAGACACTATCAAAACTAGCAAGCACTCACTGCTAGGAGTATAGCCAAATTAACATGCAATGGCTATGGCAATTACAACTTATACTACATGGATAAACTTCAATTAATAGAAGCAAATTAAATGGTTTGGAAACTACTGTTTCGGAACACCAATGATAGTGACATCTAGGGGTGATGAATGTCATAAATTAAATATTACATCCTATTGTTAACAGCGAAAAGACACTGCAGTTCGGATTCGGAAAGTAGAATTGCGAAAAGTCACAAACAGAAACCCAGGGCTTTAGCCATCAGACTATTTTGACGGATAATCACAGCATGGGGGAAAATGCATTAAACCAATTGACAACGCTGATGCATTGGAAAGGCTCAGATTGTGTCGAAACCTTAGCATAGCTGATGCCTCAGAACAATTAAGACTGCTTCCAAAAACTGCACCGTTAACTGATGGTTTGAAACAATTAGTAGGACTGTCTGGAAACTCTGCACTGTTAATTGACATTTTGGAACAATTAAGACTTTGTCTAAAAATTGCACCTTTAATTGAGGCTTTGAGACAATGAGGACTGTCTGGAAACACTGGCACGTCATCAGCAGCTTTGAAACAATTAAAAGTGCTTCGGAACACTGCTCCGTTAATTGAAGCTTTGAAATAATTAGGAATGTCTCGAAACACTGCCACGTCATCAGCAGCTTTGAAACAATTAAAAGTGCTTCGGAACACTGCTCCGTTAATTGAAGCATTGAAATAATTAGGACTGTCTCGAAACACTGCCACGTCATCAGCAGCTTTGGAACAATTAAAAGTGCTTCGGAACACTGCTCCGTTAATTGAAGCTGTGAAATAATTAGGACTGTCTCGAAACACTGCCACGTCATCAGCAGCTTTGAAACAATTAAAAGTGCTTCGGAACGCTGCTCCGTTAATTGAAGCTTTGAAATAATTAGGACTGTCTCCAAACACAAATGCAGCTGACTCTGAGGAACAATTAAGACGTTTCGAAAAACTGCAGCTTCATCCCACACTTTGAAACAATTAAAACTGTTTGGAAACACTGCACCGTTAATTCACACTGAAACAATTAGGAATGTCTTGAAACACTGACACAGCTGATATTTCGAAACAATCTAGACAGCTACTAAACACTTTGCCCCCTGACTCATGGGAACAATGAATTGTTTCGAAACACTTGTGTTGGGGACATAGGCAAAATGTCATTACAAGTAGCCTGCAATAAGACACACACACACAGACACACACACACACATTTGTGAACGTCACTGCGATAGATATTGTAATACTAGTTGAAGAATAGCATATAGTAATTTTTGTCTTGGCTTCCGACTTGTTGGACACATTGGACCTCATTTATCAATTTATTCCTAAAACGGTGTGTTAATTTATGCGTAACCTGAAACGAATTAACAAAATCCGCCCTATTTTTCAAACTTTGATGTGGAATTCCGTACATATCCAGGAATACCACAGGAGCTTGGAATTCCGTTGCAGACAACATAGAAAGGTGGCAAAGAAAAGATTAAAGGAAAAACTATCCATAGCGGTGATCAAAGTTCTTCTCATGGAATTCCAATATTAAAAATAATGGGCAACGTCGCTGTAAGCTTATGTAACACGATGAAAACCACCAATGCAGTGCTTTAACTTGACTCATAATTACAAAGCAGGTAGCAGACCAGTGAAGCTAAATAACAACATCGAGATAAAGGTAACTACCCCAACTATAACCTACCCATTCTGAAGTAAATGCGGTGCTACAAGTCACGAAAATACCTATTTACAGTTAATGAACCTGTCACAATAGATAGGTAACCTATGTGTGTAGCTACTGTAAAATTCAGAGGTGATGTTTGATTTGCTAATGAACAAGGACGTATTGAAGCGGTCAGCTAGGCAATTAACATGATCTCTTCCCCCTCGACTTTAAAACGCCACACAAAAGCTATTCTACTAACTTGATTTGTTGAAGGATTTGTTAAGGACGTTTTCCGGCATTTTCCAATGACTGGGTGCATTGCTGTCATGGCACACTAGTCGGGTGACCAGATCAAAATGGTCCCAGATTCTATCATGCAAGCATCCTCTTGTACGTATGATATTTTCAAGTGGTACAAATTTTATCGTACAGAATTATATATTTAATTTCCCGAAACAGATATTACGTCGAATTTTGCAGAAAACTATACGTTCTCATGAAGATCTCCAGGTTATGTGCGTTATTTGTAGTTATTTAAATACGTATGTAGTGTCTTATTCCAAGAAGACCCTGATCATATTTCAGTGGGGCTTGACATAATGTTATCATGTAAACATGCCGTTAACATTCTAACATTCCACATGGTTCGG